>JAPPVO010000014.1:129062408-129517860 GCA_030407325.1 Camellia japonica
CATTTTCTCTGGCATGGTTAATTTCTCTCTATTTCTCTGTGTAATTTTCAAATACAATTCATTCAAATTTCTCTGTTCTATAAATTTCTTTGGCTTGCCATGTTTAATTTTCTCTAGCATGTGTAATTTTCTCTGTCATTTTCATTTTCTGTGCTTACTAGATTTATGTTTCTTTCTTGAATTTTCTCTGGCTATATTTTACATCTATATGTAATTTTACTCTCTTGTCTGTGTTTATGTTTCTCTGGCATTTATAATTTTCTCTAGCCACATCACTTTTCTCCCTTGTGTGTGTCAGTCATGTTTAATTTTCTCTGGTTGTCTGTAAGTTTCTCTAGCATTTTCATATATTATGGAATGGAAATTTTCTCTAACTTACCATGTTTATTTCTCTTTTTCTCTTTATGTGTCTTTTCATTTAATGTGCTTGCTAGATTTATGTTTCTTTCTAAATTTTTTCTAGCTATATTTTACATCTATATGTAATTTTACTCTCTTGTCTGTGTCTATGTTTCTCTGGGATTTGTAATTTTCTCTAGCTACATCACTTTTCTCCCTTTTGTGTGTCTGTCATGTTTAATTTTCTCTAGTTGTCTGTAAATTTCTCTGACATTTTCATATTATGGAATGGAAATTTTCTCTGGCATGCCATGTTTAATTTTCTTTGGCATGTGTAATTTTCTCTGGCATGTTTATTTTGTTGAATTCTTGGTTTCTCTGTTCTGTAAGTTTTTGTGGCATGTTTACGTTGCTTTGTTTATTTTATCTTGCTAATTGTGGAATAGAAGTTTTCTCTGGCTTGCTATGTTTATTAGTACTCTGTCATTTAATTTTCAGTATCTAATTTTCTCTGACATTTTATAATTTTCTCTGGCCACCTTAATTTTCTCCCTTATGTGTAATTTTCTCCGACATGTTCAATTTTCTCTAGCATGTTCAATTTTCTTTGGGATTTAATGTTGACATATTTATGTTTTCATTGTTTAGAAATGGCGAAACGTAAAACAGCAAATACCAGAAACACCAACAAAGAAACAGAAACTCTCTCAGTCTTCTTATGATCTTAATCAAAAAGCAGCAAAACACCACAAACTCCTCGCCAAAAAACAGAAGTCTTAGGTAATGAAGCAACAAGCATTAAGATGAATATCCCAACTTCAAAAGACTCAAGCTCAACGGGAAAAAACCTGTTAAGTTCCAAAGAAAGAGAGCTCATTACAGCATTCAATACCGATCCAACCTCTCATCTGTTGTCTCCTTTTTCAAACACTTAAATTCAATTCAAAGCAACTTGAAGAGCTTCAAAAGACTCCATTATGGTATTTGATCCAAGCTCTAACCACTGGAAATCTGATGGTGATGCAGTTGCAATAATCCAACGTTACAATGAAAAAACGAAAGCATTCACAGTTGGTAAAAAGAACTAAACCTTTACAACTAATGACATGACCATGATTTTTGTTTTGCAAGGAAGTAAATGAGCCATGTCATTAAGATACTCAAAAAAGCCAAACATTGCATTCCTAAGGCGAAGATTCTCAAAGGACATAACACTCACTGGTCCTGTTCTTATGAATGCCTTGGTCAAAAAAATGAAAGGCAAGCAACCAACTGACTTCAAAGATGTAGCAATCATTGTTACCTTGTACTTGTGTCTCACCCTATTTCTTGCAACAAGTGGGAATTCAATAGATGGGTTTTTATCAAGTACGTAGAACCTTTTGAATCAATGAAGTAGTATGATTGGCCAGAAGCAATCACAACAACATTGATCGATTCTATCACAGCATTGTACAAACTCTAAAAAAAAGTTACGGGGTGTGTTCATTGCATTGCTGGTAAGTAGAATTTACAGTTATGATACTTACAAATTTGTGTGTTTAGAAAAATTTAATTACTTCAATTTCCATCTCAGTATTGGCTATGTGAACATGCAACTATTATTGACTCGGAAGATAGTAACACAACTGAATTCCCAAGATATGTGAAGTGGAACCTGCAAAACTTGACCAAACAGTTACAGAAGACACCAATCCACTCTCTTGCACCTCGACAGGTTAGATTTCTATCGCCACTGAAGTCTCAGTGAAATTCCAAAATTTCTCTGACCACTGGTTTGTTTCCTCAATGTGCCTTGATTGATTGAGATCAATTTTCTCTGCGATGCAATATCTTATATAGAATAACTTATGTGCCTTGACTGATTGACATCAATTTTCAGTGAACTTTCAATTTATATTTCTTCTTTGATTATCACTAGTTTATTTCTGCCCTTGTAATGAATTTTCTCTAGAATTCAAATTTCTCTGACCACAATTGTAACACATTAACTTATATGTCTTGATTGATTTTCTCTGATATCTGAATTATGTTGGTTGTTTCATAATTTTCTCCAGCCCATAAAATTGTTTCTCCTTGTGTGTAATTTTCTCTGGCCCATAACTTATGTGCCTTGACTGATTGAGATCAATTTTCTCTGAAATTTCAATTTATGTTGCTTCTTTGATTAACACTGTTTATTTCTGCCCTTGTAATCTGGAATCTAAATTTCTCTTACCACAATTATAATGACATTAACTTATCTGCATTGATTGATTTTCTCCGATATCTAAATTATGTTGCTTGTTTCATAATTTTCTCTGGCCCATAAAATTATTTCTCCTTATGTGTAATTAAAATTTTCTCTGGAGTGTGAATCCCATTGGTATGATTTAGATAAATTTTATCTAGCCCATAATTTATGTACCTTGATTGATAGAGATCAATTTTTTCTGAAATTTCAATTTATGTTACTTCTTTGATTACCACTGTTTATTTTTATCCTTGTAATGAATTTTCTCTGGAATCCAAATTTCTCTGACCACAATTGTAGTAACATTAACTTATATATCTAAATTATGTTGCTTGTTTCATAATTTTCTCTGACCCATAAAATTATGTCTCATTGTGTGTAATTTTCTCTAGCCCATACAATTTTCTCTGAAGTTTGTTTCCTATTAGTATGGTTTAGATGAATTTTATCTGCCTTATTTGAATTTTTCTCTCAATGAATTTTTAACATTTCTCTAATAAAAGAGCCTCCTGTTACAGATAGATAACAAAGAGCTAGTTAAAAACCTATCAGAGGAGTTTTGTCTTGGTAAAAAGAAGAAGAAAGAATCAAAAAAGGCATTGGTCAAATTCAAGGAGACATTAGAAGATTCATCTGAAGAAGAAGAATGGAATGAAGAAGAAGAAAGCAACACAAAAGAACAAAAAGCAGGCAATGGAGAAGAAGATCAAGCAAGCAGTGCAGAAGCGAAAGCTAAAGAAGAAAATGAAGAAGTAGAAGACAAAGAAGAAAATGAACAGAAAGAAGAAGAAAGACAATGAAGAAGAAGATGAAGGCACTGAATCAAAAGAGGAAGAAGAAAACAATGAGGAAATGGATGAAGAAGAACATATGAACCGATGAACTAATATCATGATAGCATTTGTGGATCAACAATGCATCAGTCTCAAGAATCTGAGGAATCAAAGGATGCTCCAATTGCTAATCTACATCAAAGACTAAAAGTACTTTCTAAATCCAAAATAGAATAAGAGAAAAATTAGAATGAATTACTTACAGAAAAGAACATTGCAATAAGAACCTTGACATTAAATAACTTTGAACTTCAAGAAAGAGACAGCATAAACCAAATGAAACTAAGGATGTTGGAGGTTCAAAAAGAAGACGATACAGAAACAATTCAACAGTTGAGGTATTCAATTTCAGTGCTTGAAACTGAAAATGCTAGATTGCATGAACAAATTCAAGAACTATCCGTCCAACTAGCAACACAACATTACCGAACACCAACACAAGTTCAATCCCAAGGTCAGTGAAAATCTTGAACTACAAAAAGTTATGTTCTTGTGTCAACATAACTTAGAGAAATTTCTGTTTATTATAATTTTATCTGTCAATGGTAATTTTCTCTAAAAGTTAAATTTCTTTGACCACATTAGTTTGGCCAGTTTGATTTCTGCTGCTTATTTGATTTTCTCTGTCTATTTGCTTATTTGATTTTTGGGGCTTGTTTGATTTTCAATGTGTATAGTTGGAATAGAAGTTGAACAACAACCAACAACTCAGTAAGAACAAGTAGCACACAAACAACGACCAAAACAAAAGACAAAAGTCTATGGTAACTAAAATATATTGAATCAAATATATTTTCATTGTCTGCGGTGAAAAAAGATCCTACATCAATGATAAAGAACTTAAAGGCAAAAGAAATGAAAGAAAAGCAAGATCCAGACTTTCAATATCCCAAAGTTGTGAAGGTGACTAGAGGTTCAAAGCAAGCTGCAAAGCAAATAGAGCAAACCAGCAAAGACAAAGAAGTATTTGATGCTGATGAGTATGTCTTGCCTCAACTAACAAATGTCAGAAAATCTTGAGTTTTTCCACAAAGTCTACTAGTTGCAAAATTGGTAAAAGAACATGTCAAAGATGTCTTGCAGCACGTATCAAATGTGTCAAGACTAGAGTAAGTACAACAAAGAAAATAAAAGATGACAAACAACAATTTACTAACTTATATTGCATTAACAACTATTAAATCACTTCTTTGTCATCTTGTAGGGCTTTAATCTGGACAAGTGAGTTGAATCTAATTACTTTTGAAGATATCGGAAACCTAATAAAGGAAAAAGAAATTGCCAACAATGTAAGTCTTTCGTTAAATTTCTCTGCAATGTTCCATCAACCTTTATAAACCAATATTACAATTATAAATGATATTTTTCAGGTCATTGATGGTTATGGAGAGATCCTATTTGCTGACCAAAGGAGAAAAGGACAACAACCAACTTCATTTTTTTTCACATGCATGAGCTTGGTATGTTACTACTCCTTTATTTGATTTTCTCTAGAATTTATTTATTACTTTCTCTTGTTAAGATACTTCTTAAAGTCAGTTGTGTCACTAGTCTAATTTTCTTTAGCTAGTTGTGTGCATTTAAAATTTCTCTGTGTGTATATTTCTGAAATTCTTGTCATTTCAACTTTGTCATAACTATTTTTTGATTTTCTCTGACCATAGAACTTCATCAAAATGACAAAAAATCAAACTTTTCGAGTTTCATTATTTGACAAGCATCTTGAAACAGTATGGAGGAACTACAAGCTTCCTCCATTTCCCAATAAATACCGGGGGCAATAAGAAGTCAACAGATGGAAATCACTAGACCTTGCTAGTCTTGGAGAAACAAGACAATTTATGGAGGTATAACAACTCACTAAGGCCAATGAAGGATGATGCACAAGACAAATATATCAAAGATGCAAAACAATTGGTAACGAGTGTAAATTTTTCTGATCCATGATAATGTTTATGTGATAATAATTTTCATAGAATCCGATTAATTTGTGTATAAATTTCTTTGTTATTTAAAAATTAATTTTTTTTTTGCAGCAAGATTATGTGGAGAATTTTTTAAAAGCTTGCCTTGAAAGAGAGGCACAATCACAACACTCTTTTAAATTGATAGACTTACAAAACACATATTATGACTTTGAATATGTCAACAATGCTCCACAATAAGACAGTGATTCGTAAGTTTCATACAACATCTATAAATAAGATAATCTAATTTGAATGTTTCTTAAAAACTAACTATATCTATAATATGTATGCAGTGTGGATTGTGGCCTCTTTGTATGCTACATAATGAGACAATATAGCAACCTTGAACTTATCAGCTCGAAATTGTCGACACAAGACGTAAGGTTGATGAAGGCAGAAATCATAGAGAGATTTGCGACTAAAGTTGGTCGGTCATGGACAGAACCAATTCAAATACCACCAGAAGAAGAACCAAAAGTATAATAGTGAAAGCACACTAGTGAAAGGAAGACAATGCACATAATATAATTAGGAATAACCCTTTAATTTGTTTTTTCATACATTGAAGGAATGATGATGTCTGACATATATGTATATATCTTTTTTTAACTAATGTAAATTTCATAGCTATCAATAGTTAAATATATTTTTTTTATAATGCACGCTAAGTGGTGATTGTCAATACAATCCACACAAAGAAAATTGTCTGCAGAAATTTCTCTGGTATGAAGTTACCAGAATTTCACAAAGAAATTTAACTCGTATCGTGCCAAGACGGTGCCTATATGATCATGTAATCTGTAATGCACTGTGTTGGTACAAAACAATTATCAAATTAAAAAAACACAATGCACACAGTAATTTTCTCTACTATTGGCAAATTTCTCTGGATGAATTTGACTGGTATTATAAAGGCACTTCCAAAGTATGTTTCTAAAAATACAATACAAAAAGTAATTTTCACTGTTATTGGAAAATTTCTCTAGATGAATTTGATTGGTATTATATACACATTGTCCAAAAAGTACATTTCACAAAACAAAATATACAAAGTAATCTTCAAATGTATTATTCAATCAATAAAATATATTATCCTCAACTATTTAACAAAGGTTCCTTGCATGTCCTCTTATTATTGCGACCAATACTCTCAGATCGACCACACTTGATCACCCTTTTAAACTCTCTAGTAGAAGCAATTCTATTCTTCTTTGGCCTCCCAGCTGGTCTTTTACTCAATGGAGGTAAAATCATAACATCATCAATGCTACACACAGGTTTTTCAACAGTTAGAACTGGGTTAATCGAAAACGAGTATGCTTGACGATATATATCAGCATGAAAAAATGGTTTAACAAATGAATTCAAATTCTTTCCACTCATAAAAATTGCAGCAACAACATGTTGACATGGATACCCATTTATTTCCCATTTTCGACATGAACAAGTTCTCAACCCAAGATCAACCATAATCGAAGGAAAACAATGCACTTCAAGCACATCATCAGATGATAAACTCATATTCCATGTCCTCCCATCCATGAAAGCCTTCTCTAACACACTATCCATACGAGGATAGAGAACTTTATTCCATTTACTAGAGAGTAGCCTCCTATTAGACCTCATATTCATGATTTACAACCGTATCATGCCCACTAAATTTGTTATTGGCAAGTGCCGAGTTTCCCGTAACCATGAATTGAACTATAACGTTTTCCTTCAAAATATGCATCACTCCAATTTTCATATGGTAAACTTCTCAAGAAAACACTCACAATGTCTCCTCCCTCACTTTTTAATTCATTTAACTTGAAATGGAATGATGCCTTTGTTGGCGCATATGCACATTCTGAAAACTTGGACACAATTATCTCCCTAACCAAATTTGTGTTTCCACATGATAACATATCCCTCAAATTTCTCTTTAGATGTTCAAGACAAAATCCATAATAGCAATTAGGGAAAAACCTAGCAATTCCTTCCACAATACCACAATGTCGATCTGATATGAAACTTATCACCCTCTCCGATCCCAATACTTCACATAAATGTTCAAGGAACCAACACCAACTGTCTTTATTCTCAGCATCAACAATGGCAAAAGCTATAGGAAAAAAATCTACAAAACAAATAAGAACACGAATATTAGATATACACATGTAGAGAAAATTAAAACAATAAACAACTAGAGAAATTTGACACTGCCAACATTCAAAGAAACTTCCTGCAGTGGCTAAATCTAGAGAAAATTTACACAGTGGCAACCTCCATAAAAAATTCACTTAGTGACCAACTTCAGAGAAAATTCACACAATGACAACATTCAGAGAAAATTCACTTAGTGACCAATTACAGATGAAATTCACATAATGACAACATCCAGAGAAAATTCACTTACTGACCTACTACAGATAAAATTCACATAATGACAACATCCAAAGAAAATTCACACACTGACCAAAATCCAGAGAAAATTCACATAGTGGCCACCTCCATAGAAAATTTACACAGTGGCCACCTCTAGAGAAAATTCAAAATGTTAGAGAAAAATCACAAAACATAACCACAAAAATAGAAAATTCACTCAATTCCCACATATATAGAAAATTCACATACTTAGAGAAAATTAGATATATTTACAATTACCTTCATTCCTATCTTTTCCCGTCGCAGTAAGCATAACTCTTTTATATCGTCCTTTCAAAAATGTTCCATCAAGAAACAACAATGACCGACAATATTTGAAACCAGCAATGCATGCATGAAAAGCCACAAACACTCTTTTGAAACACTTGTTATCTTCAAAATCTAACTCAAAACGATTACCTAGATTATTCTTCAAGGCCTCATCAAAATACCATCGTGATTGATTGAATGACAAACAAAAATCCCCATATGTACTACATTTTACTGTTTCAACCCCCAACCAACCACAGTTATAACTGATTGAGACCCTGTAGACGTCCCCAAACGTCCCAGGAAGGAATCCCTTTTTGTTTATTGGGCTCACTACAGTTCAGGACTCAACGTCACGGTCCTGTATCTAATCTCGCAAAGTGCAATGCAAGACCGATGAATCATCAAAGAGTCCAAATCTGGCAAATCATTTTTGAAAATAGATTTTTTAAAAGAAGTGCCAAATATGGACTGCTTTGCCAGATACAGAGTCGCCATCTAAATATTTTATTTTGGGAGAATTTAGGAAACCCTGACTCGTGCCTAAGGCCACGTGTCCGTTATCACCAAAGTTGCCTCAGCTTGGGAACTTGGGTACGATTAGGGAAGGTCACTTCGTGAGCACCCCCGCTCGCCCGATCAAAGATCGGCCTCTACTAACCATGATATCAGGTTTTGAAAACATTATGTATTCTTATTCCGGTTATTAGCCTAGAATTACTATGTGATGCGCACAACATACAAGTATAGACTGGATCGCCTGAGTTGGAACAAAACATTTCATGTTTGTTTTTTAAAGCGGTTTGCTACTCGCAAGTAGGCTAAAATGCGAATTTTGCCACCCTCAAGTGGGCTTAGAAAACATGGTGATTTGCCACTATCTAGTGGGCTTAAAACTCGCATTCAATGAATTGTTCCAATTCAGATAATCCAACTTTCACCCACAGGCATTCAGGCAGTTATATCACATAAGCAGTTAGCCTCATGGTAAGCATGCTATCATGGCAGTCACTCACACATATGCGGTATGCTAAAGCATAAAAGCTTACCGAGTACTCCAAGCCAAAACAGAAACTAGTTAGTAATCAATGCATGATCCTAGTTCATGTTAAGATGGCTAATGCAACACATGCAAAATGCAACTAAGATAGGCTCGGCTATTCTAAACATGGCATATGAAATGCAACAGATAACATGTATTCAACTTGGAATTGAAATACAATGCAATTAGTATGATGCGCCGAGCCCAGTGCATGCAATACAGATGAATGAATGCAAACATGCGAACATATAGATGCTAATTGAAAACATGACCTAGAACTAACCATCAAAGCAGGTAAGTAAAAGGGAGAAAGACGTGGGGTTGGAAGACATGCATCACACACACGCACACTTATTACAAAATTGCCCTCCTCGGAGGGTCCGAAAGAATAATACAAATTAACTAACTAACAAGCTAATTAATTATTATGGAACACTTAACTAATTAAATGAATTAATTAAGCTAAGAAAGCAGTAAAGAGGCCTCGGGAAGAAGGATGAATGCATGCATGTTCGGCTCTGCTCGGAAATCCATCGCCATGCCACATGTTGCCTCTGTTTGCACTGTTTTATACCTCTGAAAACTGCCAAGTCCCAAGGATGCTTCAGAACCACTTCATGATCACTGTGGGAGGCCATCGGCCAAGAGGAGTGGCCATCGACCACTGGAAAATGGTCATCGACCAATTGTAGGGATCTCGACCAGATATTGTTGGTCGGTCGGCACTTAATGTAGTCGGTCGGCCAACTCTTCCTGCAGAATCCTGTTTTGCTGCAGCAGAGGATAAACAGAGCATGGCAATGTATTTGCGAGACAATGTTTTCACAACCACCCTTCCTATCATGTCATGAACTTAAGGGAGTATGGTTCTCGACCCTCGGGCCACCAATCACGCATTTCCATGCATGATGGCCCAAGAAGCCAAGTGTGTAACTTCAATATCAAATGAAATGCACACAAAACACATCAAAGCCCCAACCTCTATCATGATTAGTCAAGAGGCAAGGGATGCATGCTCAATGCTATGCAACCTAAGCATGCAAGCAAACTAATGCAAAATGAGTATGCTAGCAAGCAATATGCAATAGGCATACAACCTAAATATGCAAACACGCAACCTAGCATACACAATGCTATAGACTATATGGCACCCACAATGTTATATGAACTATGGCATGCTCAATGCAACTAACCACCTAGCATACACAATGTAAGGAGTGACATGGCATACACAATGCTAACAACATAACATGCACAACACATTGTAACATGGCATACACAATGCAAGATGGACTTAAACTAAAATGAGTGGGCCTCAGCCACACTCAAATCAGTGGCCAAATGAGATGAGAACAAGGCCCAAGATTCATGCAAACATGCACAATGCAAAGGCTCCAAGCCTAAGGCACAAAATGTAACTCTCCAAGAGCAATGCAAGGATGAAACATGGCATACAATGGCATACATATAAGGTCTGAAATGACATGCTCAATAACCCCAAAACATGAAAACACCTCAGTATAAATATGCAATAGGCTTCAAAACTTAAAGCTAAGCAAGGCTATTACACTACAACCATGCATGGAAAGCACCAATCGACCAAGAGGCCTAAAAACAGGGCTAAGGCAGCCCAAAATAAGGACAAAATCAATTTGGAGTATGGCCAAAATGTGCTAGAATGAAGGGCCAAAACAACATGCAATGTAAGCTAGTATGCATGGTTTACATTACAAGCATATGGAGCATATGAGGGACCACCAAACCAGCCAAAAAAAGATTCATGACATGTCAAAATATGACCAAATACCCACTAAAATGTATCCAATACATGCAAGAATGAGGTGCTACTTTGAAAGGCTATAAAGATGGTTGTTCTACACATGCAAGAGGCAAGCCTTAAATGACAAAAACAGCTCTGGAAAGAGTTCATGTAGGCCCTAAAACTCACTGAAAAAGGCCTGAACCAAGCTCAAGAACTGTGCAAATAAGGGCTCCTTTGTAAGGCCAAAGATACTAGTAAACAAGATAACAAGGGAGAGGGTCACCCCTCTCCTTCTTAGGACTTCAAAACACCATCCTTACTACTGAAATCCCTCTGGATTTCAGTGGTGAGAAGGCCAATACAAGGTGGTCCCGAAGCTCAACAAAAAAGGCTCAAAAAGAGACCAAACAAGGCCTAAGAGGGGGTGGACGGCCCCCAACACCAAAATGAGCTTAAACAAACTTTAAAAGCATGCAAATACAAAACTTTTTTCAATTTATAGCTAAGCTTAAATCAGTGTGCAAGATAGTCTAAAAGTGTGTACAAAAACGGGGAATAAAAGAGGGAAAATGAGTTATCCTTGAAGACCACTTCCAAGAACACCAAACCAGCAGCCTCTTTGGATCAAAACCAGCTCAAAAACCCCTCAAACAACTCCTTAGCACCTTAGTAACCAAAGAGTAGTGTACTCCTAGGTGTTCTAGTGCAAAAACAAGAACAAAAACTCACTTTGGAACACTCTAACCCACACAAATGTAGAGAGAGAGGGAGATATAGAGAGAGAGTGATATATATATATATATATATATATATATATATATATATATATCTATATATCAGATTTTTCCAACCCTTGAAATGGAAGGAGAGGCCCTCTTTTATAGAGGAACAAAGGTCCAAGCTTCTCTTAGAAGCTTGGAGTAAAGGGGCCAAGCTTCTCTTAGAAGCTAAAGCAAAAAGGGTCAAGCTTCTTCAAGAAGTTAAGAAAGGTTCAAGCTTCTCTTAGAAGCTTGGAGCAAAGGGTCAAGCTTCTTAGAGAAGCTAGAGCAAAGGGTTCAAGCTTCTTGGAGAAGCTAAAAAAAAGGTTCAAACTTCCTCAAGAAGCTAAAAAAAAGGTTCAAGCTTCCTCAAGAAGCTAAAACAAGGGTTCAAAAGGTTCAAGCTTCCTCAAGAAGCTAAAACAAGGTTCAAAAGGTTCAAGCTTCCTCAAGAAACTAAAACAAGGGTGCAAAAGGGCCAAGCCTCCCCAAGAAAAGGTCTCGGCCAGAAAAAGTGGCCGATTGATCAAAGAAATGGCCGACCGACCAAAAACATTGCCGACCGGCCAACACTTTTGGCCGGTAGCAAGAAAACAGGGCCGGTGGCCTCAAGCCATGGCCGGTGAGGTGTGGGGATGGCTAACAAGCCATTCCCTGCCCTTAGAAGCAAACACACAAGTGTTTGGTCTACAACCGAGCACAAAACAAACAAGTCGAGAGGTCTCGAGGCAAGGTGCGCGGCCGAAACCTATGAGAACTCAAGACAAACACGAACATGGATAATCATCGAGTATTCAAACGATGACGTCCAAGTCTTGAGGACGGTAAAAAATGGGGTGTCTACAGACCCCATACTTGTCTTTCATTTCTTTGATAATATCCATTGGACGAGTTAAAAGTTTTGCACTTATCTCTTCAAGTATCAGCCCAGAAACTAAGCTGGAAGTCATCCTAGCATGTTTACTAGTACGAACCATCACACCACACGTATGTTCATTGTTCAAAGTTTTTATGTAAAAGAACCCATTTGTTTTTCCAATTGAAGCATGTACATGCCACATACATCCCTTGATTCCTTGTATGCACATTCTGCCGTAACCCTCAGCTTGTCATTTTTAACATATGTAAACTGAAAACCAACCTCAATAGCATACTTGCATAAAACAGTACGGAACTCAACCACACCACCCTCAAACTTTTGCCCAACACTCGTAATATTATTTCGCCAACTAGCTGACAATAACACATTTTCTTGGTGAGAACAAAACTTAAAGAGTGAATTCCTTTCAATATCCACGAGCCTATCACATTCACCACATGCACAACATCTACCCAATTGGACCCCACTTCATTCTCTTGATCAAAAGTACTACACCTAATAACTAAAACATCAACTATATCAACACCACATGCACAAACAACCCTCAACGTATTCAGAAAATCAATATTATTTCGAACCATACAATTCGGATGGCCCACAATAGAATATGAAATACATAGCGTCTCAGGTTTCAAATTCTCCCATGTTTTACACAAAATGCCAACCAATTCCTCAAAATTCAATTTGCATGAAACATTAATGACAATAGTATTATTCCCACATTTGCACAGCAACAACACTATACTGTCCATTTAAACTGAAAGAAAAAACAAGAAAATTAACTTGTTCAATATAAAAACACTTCACAAGAACAACAAAAAAGTCCAGAGAAATTTATAATAATTATAATTTTCTCCGGATTATAATAACAAACTTATAATTTTTTCTGGACTCAAATAAAAATCCAGAGACATTTACAAACTGATATTCACCTTCAAGATAACAAAAACAAAATCACAGAAAACTTAATGAATCCAGAGAGAATCATAGAGAAATTTAATGGTAACTATTAAACACAATCATAGACAAAAATCACACAAAAGATCTGTTATGAAATTATAAGCTTCTCTATTATTTTCACTGGACTGCAAGCTTACAATTTTCTTTGTGTGATTGTGTAGTATTGCACTCAAATCAAAATTTAGAGAAATTTACATACTTATATACACCTTCAAGATAACAAAAAATACTGCACTGTCCATCTAAACTGAAAGAAAAAACACAAAAAATAACTTTTACTCAGAAATGAAACATTCAATTAAATCCCCAATCCATATATCTAGTCTAGAGGATATTAAAAATAAAAAGTAATAAACTTATAATAACATGTCCAAATAAAATTATGATTTTCTCTTAATTATAATAACAAATTTACAATTTTCTCTGAACTATAAATAAAAGTACAGAGAAATTTAAGAACTTATATTCACTTTCAAGATCACAAAAAATAAAAACATATTAACATCAAATTGACAAAAATGCTAACTATTCCACACAAACTCAAAGAAACTCATAGAGAAGATCTGTAATGCTCACAAAACATTCAATTGAGAAAAAAAATAAATAAATACCAAACTTCTTTGAAATTGATCAAAAAACAAAGAATGAAAAATGAATTCTAAAAATCAAAATCAACTCTATCAAGCTGGCCTCTCTTTAAAATTGATCAATAACATAGAATGAAAAATCAATTCCAAAAATCATAAACAACTTCACTGAGTTAGCCTCTCTTTTAAATTGATCAAAACTGAAAACAAAAACCTAATGCAAAATACACTCGAAAAACTAATATGAAATCGGAATCCTTACATACAATTCAAAACAAAAATCGAAATCCATATAGAATCTCTGTCGAAAACATACCCGATTCAACTCCACTGAAAAACCTACACGATCAACACCACTGTAACACCTACATGATCATAGCAATCTCCATCGTCAAGTCCACTGCAATACTTGCAAAATCCCTACGAAATCTCCACCGTAAAGTCCATCCCCATGAAATCTTCTACAAAATAGCAATAGAATATTCAGTTTGCCAAAATTCAAACAAATGTATGTTATAAAGAAAGGTAAATTAGGTATTTTACAACATAAAATAAGGATGAGGGACCTTAGGTATCAAAAAATATTATTGTGAATCTCTCCTCCTACCAAAAGTTAGGCAGGGATCTTAGACCAATTTTCCCTTTTTATATCTCTTTTGAGAAGATAAGAAGGAAAGTTTTGACAAATTTAAATAGTGTAGGGTATTATTTTAAGACCACCAACTAACCTCACATGTGATAGCTAAGTTGTTTTTATGGGGAATTCTTGAAGTAGGTAAGTTATGCTATTTATGATAATTTAATTTTATAAGTGTCATAATTATAAATAATATAAAAAACAAAAAGAGTTATAAACAAATAATAAATGAGGTATAATCAAAGTACTATTAAATCATAACTAAAATAATATTATAATTAATATCACAATATGTCATAATTAATAACACCATAAATAATAACCAAAGTCCTCATGGGGTCATAACCAAGAGTGCATATAGTACTTTAGGGTGTGTACCATAGCATTATCCTATTTTTATATTTCATTTTAATGAAGCCATTTCAGACATCAATATTTTATTATTAGGGAATGTCTTCTCTCCAATCCACTTTGTGAATTAGACTGTATTGTTGGGCTCGTGGTGTCCACCACGGGTTCAATTTTAATAATCTGAACCATTGAATGTGTAGAGCTCGTCTAATACTTAATCCTTGTAAAAAATCATATTGATCGGATATCGATAGCCCAAATGATAAATATGATTTTAAAAATAAATCATTAACAAAAATGTATTTTGATCAAGGGACTATGAATATTTGATTAACGTGATTTTTTACAGGAATGAAATATTCAATGAGCTCTACACATTGAACGATTTCAATTATCGAAATGAGACCCATGATGGGCCTTACAAGCCCAACATGACGAACTTGAGAGAAGCCTTTCCTTATCATTATATATCATAGAACTTTGGGGAAATATCAAATTGGTGTAATTTTGTAAAAATAATTATAAAGTAGTGATAAATTTTATAAATATTAATAATTAAAATTGTAAATTTTTTATGAATTCATAAATTTTTTTTCAATGGGGTGCAATTACCCCTATAACTTTTCTATAAAAAAAATTTGTTTATGTAGCATATTACTTTGAAAAAACAATTTTATTTTTTTCTTTTAAGATTGAAATTACCAAAATGAATTGGGAAATTCTAATATACATCCCTTTAAAAGGGGTGTATCATATATACCTCTAGTTATATATATTTTTTTTCTTTACTTATGATATTATCTTAGTTATGACCTATAATTTTTTAATTATGCCTCATATTTTTGTTTAATTATGACATTTTTTTTTATTTAGTTATAACTCAAAAAATTAAGTTATGCCATTTTTTTAATTAAAAAATGTATATAATACACATTTTCTTAAAAAGTGTGCACCATAAAGTTTTCTGAACGAATATGAAGCCTCAACAGCTAGGGATGGCAATTTAAAACCGACCCGACAGGGACCCGATCTCTTGACCCCGATTTGAACGGTTTTTCCCTGAAAAATATCCCTGACGGGACAAAGATGGTATTCAAAAATCAATCCCCGATCAATTTTGGGCCGGGGACAATGATAAGTGTCTAAGCCCCGGTCCCGTCCTCGCCCTGCCCCGATTGTCCCGAAGTGATATATATATATGTATAGTTCTGATGTACTGTTGCTCTTACTCTCTCTTTCATTTCATGTTTTTTCATTTTACATCTACTCTCTCTCTCTTCCTCACCTTCTCTGATCTCTCTATCTTCTTCGCCGTCTCTCATCTCTCTCTCACTCTCACTCACTCAGAGTCTCTCCCCTTCCTTCCTTTCTCTTCATCTCTGTAAGATCTCAAAATGTGGTGCTTCGATCGGGGAAAAACCGATCTCTCTTTCTTCCTCCTTTCGACTGCTGATGATGCTTTCTTCGCCACCACAGACCGCCGTCTTCAGCCAGTTTCGCCATTGGCCGAGCTGCATGACTATATATATATGGTGCTTTGCAGTAAAACTGAGCTGAAATGTCTCAAAATGTGGTGCTTCGCCATTGATCTCTCTCTCTCTCTTTATATATATATATATATATATATATATATATATTCAGATCTGATTTTGTTTTTTTTTTAACATATCTAAATGTTTTTTTGTAGACATTTCATTTCAGCTCACAAATTTGTTGAATAGTGTTAGATTTTTTTTTTTTTAGACATTTTAGCTCACAAATTTTTAGATTTGAATAGTGTTAGATTTGTTGAATAGTGTCAGATCTGGAAGATGATCTTGTTGTGATGTTATTTATATATAGTGTTAAATTTGAATAGTGTTAAATTTGTTGAATAATGTTGTGATGTTATTTATATATAATGCCAGATCTGGAAGATGATCTGAATAGTGTTAATTTTTTTGAAGATCTGGAAGATTTGAATAGTGTTAGATTTGTTGAATAATATTGTGTTGTTATTTATATATAATGTCAGATCTGGAAGATGATTTGAATAGTGTTAAATTATTTTTTTTTAGACATTTCAGCTCACAAATGTTTTGTTTGAATAGGTCTTCATTCACTGATTTGGATTTGGATCTATGTTTTGGATTTGAATCTTCATGCTCTGATTTTTTTTTTTTTTAGCTGGGGAATGTTCGGGGTTAGGAATCCTCCGATCCTCGTTAGGGGACGGTGGTAGGTTCCCCGTCGGGGATCGAGAACGGGGATGGGGATGGGGATGGGGACGGGGGGTGTGATCCTTGCCCTGGCCCTGGCCCGTTGCCATTTCTATCAGCAGCCACTAGCTGCACTAAACAATAAGTTCGAACACATAGTGGGTTTTTTGGGGAGTTGTTATTTTAGTAGGCTTTTTTAGTTTTTGATTATTTTAGGAGGTTAAAATTTTTGTGTTTGGGAAGATAGTTGGATTTTTTTGTAGTTAGATGTTATGTTTGTGAGAGAAAAAGTGAAATAATTATGGGTTTGATGTGCCATTTTATCTGGATTTGTTTTTTTTTTGATTTTTTAACCAATTTTCTCTTTTAGTGATTTTTTAGCCAAAAAAAAAAAAAAACTTCCCAAACACCACCTACAAACACAAAATCGTATAAACAAAATATTATTAGACAAACATTTTTTTTTTTTTTGAAATTGACCTTATCAATAAATTTTTGAAAATTCTAACATACACGACCCTTGAAAGGGTGCACCATATGCACCTTTAGTTATATTATTATTTTTATTTAGTTATGATCATTTTTTTTCTTTAATTATGACATTATTTTAGTTATGACTTATGAGTTCTTTAGTTATGGCTCATATTGTGTATAATTATGACATTTAAAAAAAAATTATGACTCAAAAAATATGAAATTATACAATTTTCTTCTTTACTTATAAGGTACTTATAAAGCTTATACATCTGCATGTTTCTTTTTTTTTTATTATTTATAATTTTTATATAAAATCTATATTTGGGAAAAGGGAAAGACTAAAGGGTGTGTACCATATGTACCTTATAATTATTAAAAAAACAAAAAGACATAATTTTATACTTTCTAAATCATAACTAAAAAAAAAAAATCATAACTAAATACAAAAAAATATGAGACGTGTATAATAGAATTCTCCTAGTCTAAAAGACTAGTATGTGCAGCTTTAAGGGTGCATACATAGTATATTCTTTATAATTTTTTTTTAAGTACAAAATCTCATGACTTTTCATACCATAAAATATCATAACAAAAATCACAAATATCATAATTTTAATATTTATAACTGTAAAATACACATCATAAATTTACTATTTATAATTTTATCAGAAACTGGCATAATACACCACAACCTTTCATGACTTTTACCACAAACCATGCACACCATTTTAAAGGTGCAATTTGTAGATTTGACCTATATTTATTTCTTTGTTAACACACTTTGAAGGAAGAAAATTATGCCCAAAAAAAAAAAAAAAAAAAAAGAAAACAAAAACAAAAACAAAAAATTCAAGACAACGAAAAGGTAATTCATAAAGGATCTTACAATATGTATGTTGTCATAAATTAATGTAATTTTATCAAAAAATTTAGTACTTCATCACAAAATGCGTAACGATATTACAAATTAGCATAATAAAATATTCAAAATTTTGTAATTCATATAATAAAAATGAAAAATGATTTGTGGCACTAATTTGTTGAGCACTAATGGCACTAATTTCCTGTTTTGGTAAATTTGTTTTTTTTTTTTTTTTTTTTTTTTTTTACCTGATATAGAAATTCGGGGCATTAGTGCCCCTGAATTTAGTGCCACAAATCACAACTGAATAAAAATTTGTGACTTGATTATGATATTTTTTGTTACGCAAATTTATGAACAAATTACACATTTTATGATTAAAATTACTAATTTTGTGATAAATTTACTCTAATTTATGATAGGGTACATACTTCCCTAAAGTAAGACATCAAACAAAATAATTTTTTTAAAAAATAATATAAAATATTATGAACAATCATAATCATTATGATTTTTTTTTTCTCAAGAGGGACTAATAAAAATGAGAAGTTATTGGTTCGTTCAACGACAGCATCACGTGATGCTTCATATATATTGTGATTAGTGAAAGAAATAGAATTTATAATTTTATATTGAGTGATTGAGAAATATGAAAGGATATAATAGTTTCTGATTAATTAAGGACATGGCCATGTTGTGCCCCTCAACCAACAAATAATTTTTCAATAAAAAACAGAGAAGACAGACTTTTGGTCAATCAACAATCAACACCTTCTTTTTATTTTTTTCCCTTTTCTTATAAATTATAATTACATTTCTGAAATTTGCTGAAAATATAAATTATTTCTTACAGTTTGAAAAATTTTAAATACGTTTTTGTCATAATTTTTTATTTTATAGAATTAACTGAAAAAATAAAATTTCTACATACTCTTTTATACAATAATAAAATTACTTGAGTTATTAATTGAAATAAATTCTGACATTATTAAAAATTATTAATTAACTTGATGAAATTGTAAACTTCAAGATGTGTGATATAATTTTCAAAATCATAAAAGATAATTTATATTTTAAACAAATTTTAAATAACATATTTATAATTTATCCTTTTTTTTATTTTTTATATTTTTTTTATAGGCAAAAGTTAAATGGAGTAATTAGTTTGGTACTGGAAAGTTAAACTCATACTTTCTCCTTGCAAGCACGGGCCTATGGCTAAAAGACTAACCATACATGCGACAACCTCTTGGTTTCAACGGTCAACAATCATTGGATTTGTGGGTTTAAAGTATCCTCTTGAAATTTTCTATAGGGTCCGTCTAGTCCACTCATTAAGGGCTAATTTTGGGTTCATTTTATTCATCCGGATAGTTCAATTTTTAGGGTAGTTTGGGTTGTTTTAAATAAATTTATTTTTTAATTTTTTATAAAAAAATATGTAGAAAAGTAGAGAGGAGATGTTAATAGATGTTGATTGATGTAACCCAAATAAATATATGTATACAAAAAAAGTGCATTTTTTAATGCATGCTAAACACCTACTTATTATATTTTGAATAGATTATGTATATAAAAAATAAGATTGATCAGATATTGATAGTTATATATTTGAATCATATTTATTTTTAAAAAATGAGTGATAAATATAATTTAAAAATAGACCTATTTTTTTTAAGACAATTGTAATCTAACATAATATCCGATCAATTTAATTACCACAATTGTATAGCAGTTGTATCTACAATGACATAATATCTTATATTAATTTATCACAAATTTAATCGCGTAAAGTCTAACTCATTTCTTATGTTATTATAAATGAATTGTGATTTCTAAACGTAGACCTTTTTTTTTGAACTATGTAAACAAACCAAACACATTTAGATACTGTTGGCTACATATTTTATAAAAGCCAGTTACAATTTGACACGTGGCAGAGTAAGGGCATTGTGGGGGAGATTATTCAAGTCTTCAATCCTGATCATACACGTAGCAATTAATATTAGTTTTCACGAGATCTGAGTAGTACTAGATCAGTAAAGAGATGCAAGGTGACGTGGCTTCAACGGTTACTCATATTCAAATTCAAATACAGGAGAGAAGCTCAACTGCAAGTGATGGCATAGTGGAACTACTTATAAGGCAACATGATCAGCGATCATGGCCGAGCAGTTCGACGGTTTGAAGTGCAGTTCGAAGGTCATCCTTGACAAGTATAAATAGCAGGGAAGCCCCCAGAAAAAAACTCCAGACTCAGATCCAACAAACCAGTCATTTACTTTATATTTTCTTTTCCAATCTTTACATTTCCTGCACTTTAAATACCCGTTCTTTACATTCCTGCACTTTAAATTCTCGCACTGTACTTCGTTCATAGGAATAGTTTCAAGTAGATCGTTACTGTAAACCTCAACGAGGCTGAATTTGGACCATTGTAAGTTTTCATTTTTATGAAATACTTCAGTTACTTGTCATTTCACTGTTATTTTGCTTAATTTCTCCTAAGTCAAGCCACCAGTAAAAGTCCTCTTCATTGAGGCTGAGAGAACTAAAACACAATCGTCTGATAATTGGTTGACAATTATAATTTCTGTAAGGACTGATTGATCCTTGCTGGCACGCTCATATTTACAAAAATACCCTTCGAAAGCCAAAAAGCCAACATATATTTTTGGCACGCCCAGTGGGACTGGCTAGACGAAGACGACAAGGAGAAAATGAACGCTTGGAAGAAGGAGTAGAAGGAGAGGTAGAAATACCTAATCCAGAGGATAATGTGGTAACACATCCAGTGGAAACTCCCATGTTATCAGAACCTATGGTCGAACAGACCAATACTTCGGGACAAGAACCGTATGTTCATAATATTGGACGAAACCAAGGAATTGGACTATCCACTGTTCCATCTACTCAGCCAACAAATCTATGGGATGGCCTAGTAGATGCTATGGGACAACAATTAATGAACACAATGGAAAGGTGGGCAACATCCTTTTTGGATCGAATGAATAACCACCAACCAACAAACGCAAGACACACAGAGGAAGTTTTAAATGTCCCTCAGCAAAGATTGGCTAGAGATAAACAGCCTATGCAAGTTAATGGACATTTTAATGGTCAAGCTAGTAACCAGAACTATGAAAGTCCATCACCTCAGTCTTGGTATGAACCCATTTCGAGGCCTATAGCAGGCCAAAATGCCTTAGTACTTAACAATGAAGCCACACAAGTTGGTGGATCTGGTCAAGTACAAGAAACTGGCGTAAGAATGGTTACAAATCCCATGTTCAAAGCCATACCTGGCACTATAATAATCCCTTATTCGAATTTATACCCGGGGGGTTGGAAGGTTGGCCTGCAAATGGAAGGGACACAACACCTGTTCCAGCACCTTTCGCAAGTCCTTTCGCAGGACAGGCTCAAAGGGGTTACCCACACCCCCAACAGAAACCTACACCACAAGGGCAACCAGTTCCAAATGTACCACCTTATGGACCAAGAGGACCGCAAGCACAAGTTTGTCCACCAAATCCTGTGTTTATCCCTCCAGTAGTGGTTCAGCAGGCACAAAATATGGTCCCTAGGGACCAAATTGCTGATATTGTTAGGGAGATGTGTGGACCGATGGCTCGGGGGGTCCAGACTCCTGTATACAGAAAACCATACCCAGAATGGGTGAATAGGGTATATGAATACCCAAGGGGGTTCAGGATACCAGATTTTACCCTTTTCTATGGGACTGGAAATCAGTCAACAATAGAGCATATTGCTAGGTTTGCTGCTCAATGCGGTGAATTTACTAATCATGACTTTATGAAACTAAGATTATTCCCAAATTCTCTAACTGGAGGAGCGTTTGTATGGTACATCAACCTTACACCTGGCTCCATTCAAAATTGGCAACAAATGGAAGAGGCATTTCATGCCCAATTCTTCCAATCGGAGCCAGAGGTTTCTATGGCAGACTTGGCTAGATTGAGTCAAAGGCCTGAAGAAAAGGCTACTTAGTTTGTTGCCAAATTTAAAAGGGCTCGAAATAAATGTAGAGTCATCCTGCCAGAATCAGAATTTGTAAGATTGGCTCAAAACGGCCTAGAGTTCAGGCTTCGAAAGAAGTTTGACTCAATTGAATTTAGAGATTTGGTGGAACTAACCTATAAGGTGTCTAGATATGAAGCATTACTAGAGGAGGAACAGGATCGAAATAATGTGTCGTACAAGACATATTATAGAGATCCTAATTATGAGATCGATGCAGCGGAGATTGTGGGCAAAGAACCTGTGATCTGTGAGGCATTAGTTCATAAGGATACAATAATTGACCAGCAATTTAAAAAGAAAAACTTTCACAGAAAGTACTCTTTCGACCTAACAAAAGCAGATGACATTTTTGATCATTTGCTTGCGGCCAACTTCCTTAAGTTACCTAAAGGAGTAAAACTGCCATCTCCAGATGAACTTAAGGGAAAAGTATATTGTAAATGGCATAACTCTTGGTCTCACTCGACTAAAAACTGCATTGTTTTTCGAGACAGGATCCAAGAACAAATTCGGAAAGGGAGTTTGAAATTTCCAGCCAAAACAGAAAAGGTCATGGGGATTGACAACAATCCGTTTCCAGAAGTTGGAGAAAGCACAGCTAATGTGGTTGTACCAAACTTCCAGAATCTATCTCTGCAAGAGTTGGAAGAGGTCAATGTGCAGATGCATATTGCCAACCAGACAACTACCAAAAAGGACACTAAAAACCCACCAGCCATTGGACAAGGTTTCTCACACCAGAAGGAACACTCTGATGAAGAAGCACTGGATGATGATTCCTTGGAAGCAGCTGTAATGCAGAGGATGTGTCCCAGGTGCAGACTGAGTTATAAATGGTTGAAGGGGCTTCCAATTGATGGGAAGCAATACTACAGGGATGTTCAGAGACGTCCTAAATCAACCAACGCTTACAACAAAAGGCCGTATCCGGCTAGTGATAGGCAGCGACCACCAGTGGTTGAGCCTGCAATGGACAGAATGCATGCTAAAGGCAAGAGGCCCTTACATGAATCCAGGCCACCTAACTATTACAGAATGGAGAGCAGTCATTCTGAAAGAAGACTGGAGAGAGGCTCATTTCATGGGATCAAAGCCAGGGATTGGCCCCCTAGACCAACCTCACGTAGGACAGAAAGTGGCTATCTGCATCGAAGGTCTGAATCAGGCTCAAAACATGAGGTCAGAGCCAAACACTTACCTTCACAGCCAGCTTCGAAGATGGCTTCGAAGGTTGAAAAAAGCAGTTCAACATCTGAGTCAGCAAGTTCGTGGGTACCTGGGTCCCAGATTGGTTTGTAATGCAGAACAAGCCTAGGGAGGTGCCTGCCCAAAGGGATGTTGGAAACCAAGGCAGGATGGTCAAGCCTCCATTGGTGGCTCCGAACAATTGGGTATTGCTTAAACACCCAAAGACAAAGGAACCAGATATGGTTCCAGTCATTTCAAGATCACAAAGGAGGAAGA
Source organism: Camellia japonica (assembly GCA_030407325.1). Taxonomy (NCBI): domain Eukaryota; kingdom Viridiplantae; phylum Streptophyta; class Magnoliopsida; order Ericales; family Theaceae; genus Camellia; species Camellia japonica. Next base: position 129,086,479 of record JAPPVO010000014.1, read on the forward strand.
TTCAACGCAGGTACACCCAGTACCAGCAAGATCTGAAAGAAAGTGGAGAGAGTTCTTCACTGGTCAAGACAGAAGGAAAGAAGAATCCAAAGTCAGACCATGCTCCAAAGCCAAATCCACAGAACAAAGTGGTTGGCAGCAGAGAACAGTTGGCCAAGGTTCATTCTGAACTAAAGGCCAGGGAGAAGGCTAGCTTAGCAGGGTTGGAGAAGGCTCTGATGGAAAGTGATAGCGAGACGGAAGAAGAGATTGGCATAAGCCAAAAGAAGGAAATGGCAGAGGAAGAAATGTTCGAAGCCTTCATGGCTGAGCAAACATTTTTGGTTGAAAAACCAGTTGAGAAAGATCCTTCGAAGGAATCAGTTAACAACGAAGTGCCAGAATGCAGCATGGAGGATGCTGCTGAAGTAACTGAACAAGGTGGCCAAGGGAGGAAGCAGGTACAGCCAGCCATCCAATTTGGCTCATTTCCTCCAGTATCAGTCAATATGGTACACATACTGCCTCATGAGTTCCAGGCTGGAGATGAGGACCAAGATATGGATCCTATTCCTGTCTCTAGTGAAGACTCACAAGTAAGTATGGTACAAGATGATCCTGGAATGGCTACCCCAATGGAAACTGAGTATGAAAGTGAAGAAGAGGTGAGCATTAACCTCTCGTATCCTTTTGAGTATCCCTCGAATTCTATGACACAACATGTCAAGCCTTTGTACATCAAGGCTTTCTTCGATGGGATACAACTGAACCGAGTCCTGATAGACAATGGAGCAGCAGTGAACTTACTACCGAAATCTTCTTTGAAGAAACTAGGGAAAAAGAATCCCAGGTTGATCCCAACCAGCACAACCATCGCTGGCTTTGCTGGAGACAAACAAATGGCTCAGGGATTTTACCCATTAACTTGAGCGTGGGGACCAGGGACTGCATGACAGCATTCTTCGTAATCGACAGTAATGCTAAATACAATGCTCTACTTGGGAGAGATTGGATCCACACTAACAAATGTGTGCCTTCCTCTTTGCATCAGAAAATTATGATGGCCTTAGGCAATGGAGAGACGGAGGAAATTGATGCAGATCCTCAACCCTTCATAGCCTGTGCAGACTTTGCAGAGGCCAAGTTGTATATTGAGGGAGTGACACCACTCAGTATACTGAGGAAAGCTGATGGCTCAGCCGAAGTGACGGCTGATGAGGAAGTAACACACCTGAAGCACTTAGTCCAAGAGAGTGCTGATGAAGAGATTGTCGTTAAGGATGACAATGATGCCTGGTTATAGGCAAAGAGATGAAGAACAAGAAGCCAAGTCCTTGGCTCTGATTAAATTCTCAACATTGGATGTAAAATCAATAGTCCAGCAAGTACAGGAGCAAGAGAGAAAAGCCATGATAATTGGCTGCAAGCAGGAACAGCAACAGGTCAGAATTTTGACCCTTGGTAAATACTGTGCATTGGACATTGAAACAAAAGTCCAGGAGATACAGGAGGAGGATGCCTTATGGACAGATTTTGTCTATGAGGAGGAGGGCAAAGATGTTGAACTAAAGAACATGGGAGCAGAACAAAGCAAGAAGGTTGCTTCGAAGGTCGAAGAAACAAGGAAGAAGCTTCAATAAGTTCTCAGACACAAGACCCCTTAGAAGAAATAAATTTAGGGGAAGGCTCTATACAACAGCCCACCTATATAAGTGCTTGCTTGAATGTTCTGGACAGAGACCAGTTGTTGGTTGTTCTAAAGAAATACAAAGATTGCTTTGCATGGTCCTATAATGAACTACCAGGATTGGATGGGTCATTAGTGGAACATAGGCTCCCTATGAAGCCTAATTTCAAGCCATACAAGCAGAAACCAAGAAGAATGAGTCCAGAAGTAATTCAGAAGGTCAAGGAAGAGATTCTTAGACTACTCAAGGCAGGCTTTATTAGGACAGCCAGGTATGTTGAATGGCTATCTAATATTGTGTCTGTAGTTAAGAAGAATGGCAAAATGAGGGTATGCATCGATTTCAGAAACTTAAATCTAGCAACTCCCAAAGATGAGTACCCTATGCCTATAGTGGATCTGCTGGTAGACAGTTCAGCAGGGCATCAAGTTTTATCAATGATGGATGGGCACTCTGGTTATAACCAAATCTGCATTGCAGAGGAAGATATCCACATGACAGCATTCAGATGTCCTGGGAATATTGGCACCTTCGAATGGGTTAAAATGCCATTTGGCCTGAAGAATGCTGGGGCTACATATCAGAGGGCTATGAACACTATCTTTCATGACCTCATTGGAGGGTATCTAGATTGATGACATTATAGTGAAATCCCAGTCCATGGAGGAGCATCTGTTTCATTTAGAAGCAGCCTTTGAAAGAATGAGAAAGTTCAAATTGAAGCTCAATCCTCTTAAATGTGCTTTTGGTGTATCATTTGGAAACTTCTTGGGTTATGTGGTACACAAGAAAGGAATACAGATTCACCAGAATAAAGCCAAAGCCATCATTGAAGCCAGGCCTCCATCAAGTAAGAAAGAATTACAAAGGTTCCTTGGATAGGTTAACTTTCTTCGAAGGTTCATTTCTAACACTGCAGGGAAAACTAAAGTATTTTCTTCCTTGTTAAGGCTGAAAGATGAAGAGGAATTTGTGTGGACAGCAGAGCATCAAATTGCTTTCGAAGGTATCAAAGCCTACTTGGCCAACCCTCCAGTGCTGATGCCACCAAAAGGAAATAAACCCTTGAAGTTGTACATAGCTGCAGCAGAAGATTCATTGGGAGCTTTCTTGGCTCAAGATAATGAAGAAGGCAAGGAGCAAGCTGTTTATTACCTTAGTAGGTTTTTAAATTCTTGTGAATGTAAATATTCAGCTGTTGAAAAGCTGTGTCTTGCTTTGTATTTTGCTGCAATGAAATTAAGATACTATCTCTTACCTACAACTGTCTTGGTAATTGCAACCACAGATTTGGTTAAGTACATGTTATCTAGACCTATGTTGAGGGGGAGAATTGGCAAGTGGATACTAGCCTTATCAGAATTTCATCTAGAATATGTCCCCAAAGGGCAGTAAAAGGGCAAGTTTTAGCCAATTTTCTGGCAGACCATCCATCTCAAACAGAGAGCCAAGAGATATGGAACTTGGTATGGCTAGTGTTGAGCCATGGCAGATGTGGTTCGATGGTCGAAAGCCAATGGTTTAACTGGAATTGGTATTGTGATTAAGTCTCCACAAGGGGTAGCACACATGGTTTCAGAGTGGATGAAGCCACCTGTTCTTGGTATGAGCCATGGCAGATGTGGTTCGATATGAAAGCCAATGGTTTAACTGGAATTGGTATTGTGATTAAGTCTCCACAAGTAGAAACCACACATGGTTTCAGAGTGGATGAAGCCACCTGTTCTAACCAGGCTGAATATGAAGCCTTAATAGTGGGACTAGAAATTCTTATTGGATTACAAGTACATGCAGTTGACATATTTGGAGACTCTCAATTGGTGGTTAACCAAGTGAAAGGATTTTCAAGTGTCAAAGCATAAGTATTTTGCCATACTATGTTGTTGCATTGCATTTGCTTTCTCAGTTTCAAATAGCAAATGTAACTCATGTTCCAAGATTCTTGAACAATAGCTAATGATGTAGCTCAGAAAGCTTCGAACTTCAAGAGAAGGGATAATACCCAAAGGGACATAAGCCAAACAACATATCAAAGATTAATACAACCTTTGAATAAAAGGAATGTGGTCTTGGAAGTCAATCATAATGACTTACAAGAACAAGATTGGAGGCATCCAATAATGCAATACTTAGCTGGTCCATCTTCGAAGGCCAGCAGGAAAATCAAATTGCAGTCTATGCAATACATGATATATGGTAATGCTCTCTATAAAAGGGGGGAGATGGTTTGTTGCTGGAATGTTTAGGCCCAAAAGAAGCATTAACAGCTATGGCTGAAGTTCATGAAGGCATCTGTGGTGCTCATCAGCCTGGTGTAAAGATGAGATGGTTGCTTCGAAGGCATTCCTACTATTGGCCAACTATCCTTAAAGACTGCATAGAATATGCAAAGGGTTGCCAGGCATGCCAAAAGCATGGCACAATAAGGCATGTGCCCATAACTGACCTTCATGCAGTAGTAAAGCCCTGGCCATTCAGAGGGTGGGCCATGGATATGATGGGGAAAATACACCCACCTTCTTCGAAGCATCATTGTTTCATTTTAGTGGCCACTGATTACTTCACTAAGTGGGTAGAAGCCAAGCCATACAAGGCTGTAGATCAGACAGAGGTCATTGGGTTCATTAAAGATTTGATCCATAGATTTGGCATCCCACAAACCATAACTGTGGATAATGGGACTGTGTTCGATGGAAAAATGGTGAGGTCTTTTGTGGCAGAGTTTGGAATTAGCCTTGTTAATTCCACACCTTATTATGCACAAGCCAATGGTCAAGCTGAATCATCCAACAAGTCCTTGAAAAAAGGAATACAAAAGGTTGTGGAGGATAATCCCAGGGATTGGCATAACCTTTTGTTGGATGTTTTATGGGCTTACAGAACTTCCCCAAGATCAAGCACAGGAGTCACTCCTTATGCCTTAGTATATGGGCATGATGCAGTTTTACCTGTAGAAATTAATGTTAAATCTTTGAGGGTAAGATGCCAAGATCAGTTAGATCCTGAGCAATACCATCAAAGTATGTGCTTGGAGTTAGAAGGCATAGATGAAGCCAGAATTTTGGCATTAAATAGCATTCTTTTCCAAAAGAAGAAGGCAGCCAAGAATTATAACAAGAAAGTCAAACACATTGGCTTTGATGAAGGTGATTTGGTATGGAAAACAATACTCCCAATAGGAATTAAAAGCCATAAGTTTGGCAAATGGTCACCTAACTGGGAAGGACCATATCAAATTCATAGAGTTCTGCCTTTTGGAGCATACCATTTGAGAAATTTGAATGGGTATGTACATCCCAAGAAGATTAATGGCAGATATTTGAAGCCTTATTTTCCAACCATTTGGGAAACACAAGGAATAAAATAAACATTAAATACAAAAACACAAGACTGCTCAAATGATAGACAAAATTTGTTCTTTCATAAAGAATTAAGTACATTGTGCCACAAATTGGCCCAGAAATCATTACAATGTCTTAATTGTTTTTGTACAGTAGATTTCCTATTGTTAAGTGATGGAAATAATTGAATAGCTGCAGCCATCTCTCCTTTCGATCGGCCAGTTCTTGGTTGGTGATTTGCAATTTAGTGTCAGTTCGAACCAAGGCCTGGTTTACTGCAGCCAGCTCCTCTTCAAGCTGAGCTTTCTTTTCCAGCAGCTGGACTCGAAAGTGGGAGGCAGAGGAGTGTTGTTCTTTCAGAGTTGATACTTCGGTATGCACTTGGGAAACAAAACTCTGGTCGCCAGCCAATTTCTCAGCCTCAGCCTTGGCAGCTTGACAAATGCTGATGTAAAAATCGACAGTAACTGCTGCCTGAGACAAATGGCTTGAAACATCCATGCCTGACTGTTCAGCAAGTTTACAGCACTGGAGGAACCCATTTCTGATTATAGGCCTCTGTAGAGCCTCGAAGGGAATCCTCGAAAAGGAAGTCAGTAGTTCCAGGCATGTGTCTAGGTCTATCAAAGGTCCAGAAGGCTTGCCGCTGGAGGAAGAAGAACTCTCAAAAATTTCCAGTAAGGAGTCAGCCAAGACTAATGGCTCAGCTTCAGCATTGAATGTTGGAGAGGTAGAGGGTATGTCGAAGAGACTAGCTAGTCTGGCTTCGAAGATGTCTACCTCATCCGTAGACATAAAGGGTGCAGGAAAAGTTGTGGTGGAAGGCACAGAGGACTGCATGGGGATAGGAGAAATGGATGGAGCATCTTTGGCAGTCTCTATGGTCTTAGCCACCAACGAATCAAGTGAGGAGGGGCTGGAAGTAGGCAAAGGTGATGAATTATGAGGTGGAGAACTACCAGCACCCTCAATAGAGGAATCAACTGCCATCGCAGACTGAGTAGCAGTTGGGATTTCCTTGGAAGGAGCGGGAGAAGCAAGGCTCGGAAGAGAAGTAAATTGAGGGACAGGATCATTGGTTGTTGCTGCAAAAGGAGAAATATAAAGAAATGTTGAATCTCAATATTGAAGATTCGACAAGAAAAGAATAAAGGCATGAAGGAAATTACTTGTTCCAGAAGCGCTGGCACTGATGGGAGAGCTGCGAAGGGAGTAATGTTCGGCAGTCTGTTGCTCTCTCGCCATTTCCCTTGGTAATGCATCAGCAGCAGCAGCTTCCTCTCTTAGAAATTGTTGCTGCCGTCTCCTCTCAGCCCTTTCGAAGACAACTATGGCCTTGGAATATTCTTGTTCTACGGCCTTAGCAGCTGCTTCATGGATGGGATCTTCAACCAAGCCAGTAGCTGAAGCAGTCACTTTCCTTCTCTTTTCTATTGCTTGGGCAATTGTCTCAGAATCAGAATCTTCAGCGAAATCATCAGGAGAGACAGTAATCTTTCTTCTCTTTTTTCTCTGAATTGGTATTGTCCGCTCCTCCATTGTCTTCTCAACTTCTTTAGTCCGAGATCCGGATTCCCCAAAAATGAGTTCCTCCTCTGCCTCCCAGCAGTCGTCTCCTCTTGAGCCAAATCAGTCACTCTTTTCTTTCTTTTCAAGAGAGATTCCTGCTCTTGATCTTTTCCTTTTTCTTTCCCTACTTGAAACTCAGTTTTTTCCTTTTCTAGCTCAAGGAGTCTCCTCTTCTTTTGCTGTTGACCACCTTCACAGAAGAAGAATTAAAGATAAGGTAACAAGCATTATGTAGAAGGTCGAAGGAAAGAAAACAAAGGTATATACCTTTCTTCGAAGCAGTTCGAGCAACTTTAGGAGGAGTTGAGGCAGCAGGAATAGACTGAGTTGTAGCAGGTACTGCAGCTGAAACAGCGGAAGAAATGACAATCCTAGCTCCCTTGGGCTTGGGTGCATCTAACACCTTTAGTAGGTTTTGAGGTGAAATGGCCAAATAGACTTCCATATTGCTCACCCACCAATTTTGGTATCTCTTCAATATAGTACCTTGAGGAACGAAAGGGGTGTACTCAAAATTGGCCAAGTCATCTATAAACTTGAAGGTTGCCTCTTCTAACCTCGATTTCCGAACCTTCAAATCCCTCCTAGTAAGGCTCAGGTTGGTGTTGCTGCAGAGAGGTATTGGGACCCCTTGTGTGAAGCCAAATTGTCTAGCAAACTGAGCAGGACAATACGGCTCAGCTATGCATTTATAAGCTCTGGGGTTCGTGGTCCCGATAAATAGCTCTCTAGGAATCAGAAGGGAAGCCCATATATCCTTGTGAGCAGGTGAGGCACAGAGCCTGTCACTTAGGAAATTATTCAACCAAGTTGGACCAATGCTGGGTTCGAAGGGGCGGAAATGGTGAATAGGAAGGGCAACTGGAAGTTGATGGAAGAAAGAGAAATAAAAGGCAAAAGTAGAGGGAGAAAGTGAAGCATTGGCCAGTCTTATGCCATGGGTAAGAGAGTGTAGCCCAGAAAATTTAAGGCATTTGGATTGTAATTCAGTAAAATAGGCGAAAAGCCAAAGCTGAAGGATCCAGAATGGACCTCCTTGATTAGCATCTAAGGGTTTTTCACAAAAGAGGGAGCAAACTCTATACACATGGCCTAGAACATATGGGGCCAAGGCTACCCTTTTCTGCAAAACAAGGGCTTTGGCAAGAGGGGCAAATTCAGGCATGATTCTTTGGGAGGAAGTGCAAAAGAGGAATTTGCAAAGCCAATATAACAAGAAGGAAAAGAATTCCCTATCAGTTACCAGGCCCTCCTTTTTATTCTCAGCTTTAACAAAATCACTGTAAGATGAGTTAAGAGAGGGGAGGGAGAAAGGGACTGCTAAATCAGGGAAATCTGGTGTAATGGGAGTGCCAATAGGGGATACTCCTAGTAAATGGCAAATGTCAAGAACAGTAGGGGCCATCATCCCACATCTAAATTGAAAGAAATTGAAAATGGGGTTCCAAAAACATAAGGCAGCAGGAACTAGAAAAGGGTCTTCTGAGATAGTTACCCTAGATAGTCGAAGAGCATCGAGAAGACAGAGCTCTTGAAGGTCCAGTGTCCTAGCAGGGACAACCCGGTCGTACCATTCTTGCCACTCCGGTCTCATCGTGGGCCAGCATCGATGAGGGCGATTGATTCTCCAGCTCCTCCAGTCGAGACCGCCCTCATAAAGGAGACATTGGTTCTCCAGACGTGGATACAGGACGGGAAGCTCAGTAAGGATCTCCTTGAATATGGGCCCGAGCACGTAGTCTTGCTGCATATGGCGACGAGGGACAAAGATACGCCCATCGATAGCGCTTTCCTCCCCAGCCTTGTACTTCTCACATTCTGCATCAATAAGCCTTTTTAAGGCCACAGATGAGCTCACACGCTCTATGATTGGCACTTTTGGTGAAGAAGAAGCCATCGATAGTACGCTTTTCGGAAAGTGAAGAAGGGAATAGAGGGAAGTGGAAGACTGATGAGGGTTTGTATGCTAAGAGCAAGTGATTTCAGAACACGAAACAAAAGGGTTTTTTTTTAAAGCTTTTGTGTCTGAAAGATATATTGCGTAAGTCGTTAAGTACTAAAAAGTACGAATACGAGGAGTTTCCTTCAATATTGATACTTTTGGAGGGAAAAAACACAACCCAGATGCTGAGACTAGCTTCGAAGTAGGGTATTTGGCTTCGAAGCCAAATTTTGGCGCCAAAAATCAAACAACAACGGCTTCGAAATATAGAAGCCGGCTTCGAAGCATACTACATGCTTAAAGATGCTAGAATGCTCGAGTATTGGTCTACTTCAAAGGGTTTAAAGACCTGTTTGAGGGTTATTAATGAAAATAACGGCCTTCGAAGCAAAACTTAGGATTCTTTAAGGAGAATTGCTATTCGAAACATCAAAACCAATCGTTGGTTTTTATAAGAAGGAGATTGTCTTTTAAACTAAAACAGCATGGACTGCTCTTCGAAGTAAAAGTGGTCAATTTAAAATTGACTGGCTATATCAACCATGACCATGTATTGGTTATAGTTAGTTTTGAAGGGTAAGGTTGTTAAATTCGAAGCACTAATTCTAGATGATATCAGCCAGAATTGTCAACTTTACTCCATAAATTGGAAAAAGACATGTTGGTTCCTTTTAGTGTTTCATTAAAAACAATTGAGTCCAGATTCGAAGGATGAGATTGTTCAATTCGAAGCTCTGAATTGGCTTTTAAAGACAAAAGGAAACAGAGTCAAACAATGTCAAATACAGAAAAACTTTGTTTGTATTCAAGCCAAGGCAATTACATCAAGTAACCCTATCTGGGTACAAACTCAAGCTCATAAAAATAAGGAATAGAATAAATAACAAGATCATGAAATTTGGTCCAACAGTGATCAATGAAATTTTGTTCTTTCTTTATTATATCCTCTATTTCTTCTAATGTTGGCTGCATGAGTTGATGTGCTCTCACTTCGTAGTAGAGCTCTTCAGCCTTTATTTCGAAGGCTTCCTCTCTCAATTTTTGTTCCAGTTCGTCTATGACCAAATCATCCCAATACGCAGAATCTTTATTCTTGAAATTATCGAATTCTTCAATGAAGTTCTCTGCTTCGTACTGGGCATGAATTCGAAGAGACGAAAGTTGGTCTAAGGATTGCGTAGTAGCCTTAGAATTTCGATGCCAGTAGAGGAGCAATGGAAGTTGGTCCAGGAACATATGAAGTTCTGCTTGGGCAGGGGATTAAGGACATGGCTCCTAGTCAGAATATTACAAGCCTATTGAAAGTTCTTAAGAGGGACTGTGTCCTCAAGAACATTGAAGGGCAAGTGAGAGAAGGCTGCAAGCAGAAGTTGAGCTTGTTTCCGCTCAGTTGGAGTAGGGAATGATGGAGGTTTGTAAGGTGGAAAGACTTCATTCATAGGGAGTGCAAGCCTCAGTTTTTCTGTCCAGCAAAGAGTTGGTGGAGGAGAAGGTATAGATGCTTCTGCTTCAGAAGATGGAGAAGAAGGTGTGGATGCTTCTATTATGGGAGATGGCACGGGGGTGGAAGGAACAAAGGCATTAATATAATCAAGCCAGTCAGAAGAACAAATCTTCGCCTTTTTGGCTAAGAATGATGGATTGTACCCTTGTGCTTCTTCTAGGCGCCGGGTAGCATGCATTATCTTTGTAGGCATGGAGGATGTGTACCATGCTACAAGCAGATTCTCCTCCAAACTACGTCGATGGTCAATGGGCACGTAGGGGTAGACCACTGAACTTCGAGCGTAAGAAGGAAATTCTAAAGGGTCAGTGAACTCAACAAAATGATGGTTGATTCGTTCCCTCAAATCCCAGGACTCAGGTGTTGACCAGCTTGTCCAGTCAGAAACCCCAGAAGAGGAAGAAGTTGCAGCTTCATCCCATGCAGAGGTTTGCGAAGAAGAGTTTCCCAAGTCCATATTTGCAACTTGCCGAATCAAAGGCTTGAGAGCAGTTCGTTCGAGGTACAAGGGGAGGTTAGAGGAAGAACTTCTTGTATCTATATCTGCAACTTTTTGAATCGAAGGATTAAGGGCAATGTGCTCGTAGTCCAAAGGTTGATAATTTGCAAAAGCTCCCATGACCTGAATATAGAAAGGCGGGTAAAGGTGGCTAATGAATGCGTGGAGGTTCTTTCGAGGGGAAGCAGCATTACTCAATGGCTCTTCATATGCTTGATCAGTAGAAAGGGAAGTTGATTTAGCCATGGTCTGTTCGAATACTAAGGTATTGGGATGTTCGACAAATTGAAAGAGAGTTAATGCAAATGATCACCAAACAGGTGACGGTTGTGTTTCCAGAATATGGATTCCATGCACGTTCTAAAAGCGCGGGAAAAAACTGTGATCCACTAATATCACCAAGTATTGGGTATATTAGTGCGGGGGGTAATGTTGGCTACATATTTTGTAAAAGCCAGTTACAATTCGACACGTGGCAGAGTAAGGGCATTGTGGGGAGATTATTCAAGTCTTCAATCCTGATCATACACGTGGCAATTAATATTGGTTCTCACGAGATCTGAGTAGTACTAGATCAGTAAAGAGATGCAAGGTGACGTGGCTTCAACGGTTACTCATATTCAAATTCAAATACAGGAGGGAAGCTCAACTGCAAGTGATGGCATAGTGGAACTACTTATAAGGCAACATGATCAGCGATCATGGAGGAGCAGTTCGACGGTTTGAAGTGCAGTTCGAAGGTCATCCTTGACAAGTATAAATAGCAGGGAAGCCCCCAGAAAAAAGCCCCAGACTCAGATCCAACAAACCAGTCATTTACTTCATATTTTCTTTTCCAGTCTTTACATTTCCTGCACTTTAAATACCCGTTCTTTACATTCCTGCACTTTAAATTCTCGCACTGTACTTCGTTCATAGGAGTAGTTTCAAGTAGATCGTCACTGTAAACCTCAACGAGGCTGAGTTTGGACCATTGTAAGTTTTCATTTTTATGAAATACTTCAGTTACTTGTCATTTCACTGTTATTTTGCTTAATTTCTCCTAAGTCAAGCCACCAGTAAAAGTCCTCTTCATTGAGGCTGAGAGAACTAAAACACAATCGTCTGTCTGATAATTGGTTGGCAATTATAATTTCTGTAAGGACTGATTGATCCTTGCTGGCACGCTCGCATTTACAAAAATACCTTCGAAAGCCAAAAAGCCAACAGATACACAATGATATGTAAGATGAGTATGTGTCTCCCTGTGCATAAGCATTTATATGTTGAGATGTTGAACATGTAGGTTCTAATGATCACTGCTTCTGATATATGGGAACAACTTATGACCAGAATGGGATTAGGCTTATTTTTAAAAGAAGGTTAAAAGTTAATTTTTTTTGAAAAAATGTGTAAAAAAATAAAGAGGTAATATGATCCAAAATAAAAAAAGTGACTTTTAATCAAGTTCCCCAAATAGGCCTATATTAGCCCCTCGGATAGTGAAAAATGAAATAAATGAGAACTTAAAAGGGATTCAACACAAGTATTTTGTAGGAATTACCTTAAGTACTACTCTCACCGAATTAAGCGCAGTTTTGATAAGCACCTGAAAGAAACGGAACGGTAATTAACCTTTCAGTTTCATGCGAAGTTTAGGGCTAGCTGATCGCAAAGGATAGACCAAAGCCTGTATTGAATTACAGAGGCACACAGACAAGAAGAACAAATCTCATCAATGTTTACTAGTGGAGCTACAGAGGCATTAGATGAAGACTTCCTCTAGCTGGTTGCTTATTTTGTCCATATGTGATACTCTCTATTATATGATTGTAATAGAAGATTTTCGTTACATCATTTAAGATTTGTAAAATAATTAAATTATAATTTTAAAATAGAGAGAATTACAATCTATTTCTTTGGGATATGGCCATGTGATACTCTAATCAAAATAGTGGAACTTACTAATTTATGTTGATGATTGACACCACAATAAAACGGTTTCGTTTGAGAAGTGGATTGACCTTTTGACTTTTTAATTATTTTGCCTAGGGTTAAAAATCTTGTTTGGGTCGGATTTTTTGTTTTTATTTTTTTTTTTAATTTTTGTGAAAGAAAAAGTAAAATAATTATACTTTGAATGTGATATTTTATTTTATTGATTTTTTAACTATTTTATTTTGACTATTTTAATAAAAAAAAAAAACCTCCCAACTCAACATGCCAAACGAGGCAAAGTTTGATTATTTAATTGGTGACATGATCAGGTAGTACCTAAATAATTTTCTCTTACTTGCTGAATTTATGAAAAAAAAAATATATATATATATATAGACTAACATTTTGAAAATCGAATCAAACGGTCCATGTCCAAAAATTGCACACTCATTATGGGGAGAAGAGTTGAGGGTCAACCGTCAGCTGGTCTATGTCCAAAATTACACTCAGGGCGGCGTGTTTGATTCGTCGGATTAAGAGGGACTATTCACTATTTAGATTGTAATTTAAATAGTGTTCTTTATTGGTCGTTTGATTTTTTTTTAGTCCGCCGGACTCCATGTCTGACCATTTTTTAGTCTGCCGGACTCCATGTCTGACCAGACTCCTTATCCCCTATATGGGGGACTATTGTGTCCTAGGGGGGGTATGTGATAGTTTTTGGGAGATTATCCACTGTTGGGATTAGGTGGTCAAAATGACCATTTTGACCCTCTACTATTTAATTATGTATTATATTTAATAAAATTCAATAAAATTTAAATGTCTCAATTTAAAAATAAAATAATTTTATTTAACTTTTTATTGATGTTTTGTTTATTTAATTTTTTAAAATAATTTTTTATAGATATTTTATTGATTTTTATTTTAAAATTTTGTTTATATTTTATTTAATTTCATTATTTAAATTTAATAGATGTTTTATTTAATTTCATTGTTTGATTATTATTATTTTTAAAAACAAATTTATTTAAAATTTTAATTAAAAAAAATAATATATATTTTTATTGATATTTTATTTATTTATTTATTTAAAAAAAATAAATTTATTTAATTGTGTAAAAAATAAAATAAAATAAATTTTTATTTAATCTAGCTAAAAATAATTAAAATATTAAAGATATGTTTAATATTGCTATTACTTAGTAAACAATTGAAAAAGGGTAAAATAGTCTTTTGCTCATTTATCTTATCCAGTCCGTCCAACCAAACGTTGGATTCACTAAAAATAGTCCTTTCCAGACATCTAATCCCATGAAAAAACAAATACGGGATACATATTCAATCCAGCCAAATAATTCAGGGGATTCACAGTCTCAGGACTCAAGTCCGATGGATTCTAATCCCCCCTTATCCAGTCCGTCCAATCAACCACACCCATTGTGTTCAGAAGTTTGAGCGAAAAAACCTTTTGTACACAATTGAACCCACAATGCTAGAACACTTCTGACCATTACAAGTACTTTTTTGTTTATACTTATTGAACACAGCATAATAATCTAATTATCCAATAATAATACAAGGGCTTTGGCATCCCTCCATTCCGTGATCAAACTGGGTAATATTGTTGAATTCGTAGAGGCCTATTACGAGTTCTGTTTTGATAATTTGAATCGTTCAATATATAAAACTCGTCAAATATTATATGCTTGTAAAAAATCACATTGATAACTATCTTATCGGATTAGATTTCTGTCAACTGTTTATTTTTTCACCGTCTATTTTTTTTATACAAAACTAATTTGATCACATAGCTATCGATATCTGATCACCGTAATTTTTTACAGACATATAATACTTGACGAGTTCTACACATTAAACGGTTTGAATTATCAAAACGGGATCTGTGGTGAATTTTCACAGGCCCAACAGTATCCTCCAATCCGATCACGGACTGAAGAGAAGCCAGCCCCAGAATATAACTCTCAAATCACATGATGCCAAAAGAGAGATAGAGTATTTTTTTATATTACTTTTTTAAATCCAAAAAAAAGTGAAGTAATGAGTATGTTTGGTTTGAGTTTTCTAAATTAAATTTTTTGAAAATTGAGTTTTTTGTTTTTCGTATTTTTTTGTTTTTAGTGAATATTTTTAAAATTTTAATCTTTTTTTTTTTACTTTTTTAGATGTACCTTACTTAGATGTATTTAAAAAGTAAAAAATTGTGAAAAAAATATTTTAAAAAATTAACAAATACATAAAAATACGAAAAACATACTAAATTTTAGTTTTTTTTTTTTTGTATTTTTGTATTTTTGGTATTTATTGAATTTTTAAAAGATTTTTTCACAAAAATTATATTTTTTTATGTGTATGTATGTTAAGTGTGTCTAAAAATTAAAACAAAATTGCTTAAAAAATTAAAAAAATTCAGTAAAAATAAAAAAATACGGAAAATAAGAATGTAGAATTTTCTAAAAACAATTTTTAGAAAAACGAAACCAAGCAAGCTGATTAATCATAATAGGGATTTTTATTGATAAATCACATTTAGAAATGTTCTAACCAAAGAAGTCCATGAAGGAATTTTTAACCAACTTAGTCCTATGTATTTATACTTTTATTCCATAAAGTCTTTTTTCTTAATTTACATTATTTTCTTACACTCTTATATTTAATATTGATATTTAATGTTGGGGGAGGAGAGAGAACGGAAAAAACCAAGGCATAGGAAATTTCATACATAAATTAAATAATATTGATGTTATTATTTTATATTATTATATAATGTGAATATATTTTTAATTGACAACACATTAAAAATAATGTGAACATTCTCTCTCATCTGATGTGAACGTTCACAACACTTTTTCGAAAAATTCTCTCATCTAATGTAGTGATGTGACAACACATTAAAAATAACGTTCATTATATTTTTAATTAATAACACATTCTTATTCACAATATGTAGTGATGTGAACGTTCACATTCGTATCTTTTAATATGAATATTCATATCATGTAATTGACAATACTATGACAAAAATTCATTTCAAATTAATGTGAATATACTGATGTAAATATTCAGTTCAATTACATGATGTGAATATTCACATCATGTAATTGACAACACAATGACAAAAATTTATTTTAAATTAATATGAATATAATAATAATCAACATGCTCATGCATGGAAACTATCAAAACATAATAACAATCAACATTAAATATTAACATTAATAGAGACATAAGAGATTGACGGTGTTTTGTTTTGTTTTGTTTTTTTTTTTTTATCTTAAATAGGATCTAATGGAATAATAAAAAAAAATATAAATTGAATGAAATAAAACTCTTAAAAAAAGAATTTATCAAAAAACTCCCATTATAATATGTTGTTAATTTTTATTTATGTCACACAGTTTCATCTAGTTGAACTCTACAACTGAACCGATAATTTTTTCACCTATGAATTACAAAACAGAGTTCATGTAATGAAATGATAATTTCATTTCGATTTTCAAAATATCAGGGAACTCAAATATTTTTAAATATTTCAATTTAACATCTTTTTTTTCCCAAAATGTAGTCAAGCGTCAAAAAGTGCCAAGTCGTGTTCTTTTGCAGTGGTCTTTTCTTTACCAAACACGATCAAGTTGACACCAACTAAGACGTACATTCACATTGTCCATTTTTTTATAAATAAAAATAATACTTTTTTCATCGCAAAATATTAATATTTTATTTTATTTTTTATTATCTCAAAATATTAATAATTTTTTAAAAATTAAGTACAAAAATAATATAAATTTCTTATTTTGTCATTCTTTTAAATTCATTAATAACATAAAAAAATACAATTATGACATTAATATTTTCTAAAAAATATATTATAAAAGGATAATTTTAAAAAATTAATTTTTTTAAAGTGTAATAATTGTATTATCAAAAAAAGTTAAATTCTTCACAAGAAACCATTATTTTAGAACGAAAAGAATATATAAATTTACTTTATAAATTTGTTAATATATTAATGAGATAATTAATTATTATAAAAAATTAATTTTAATATTTTAATATACATTATTAATTCTAAAAAAATTGATCATTCTTCAAACTTTTTGAAAGTAAGTGACTCAATTATAAAAAATTAATTAATTTAAATAATTTAATAAGGTATCACATTATTAATGCTAAAAAAATTGGTCATTCTTCAAACCTTTTGAAATTGCGTGACTCTCAGTCTGCTCTTCCTCTCACTTTTACTTTTGTATTTATATTTTTGTCATCAAATCATGCATATATGTAGTAGATAGATAGATCTGTGTAAGCAATCACCATTTATACAGATCCAAATCCAATGATTTCATTGTCGCCTGATCTGGGTAACTAAACTCTCATCTTCTCAGTAATTAAAGCCCTGTCTTCACTCTCTGTTTTACTCCAAACCCAAAACAAAACATGTCGACCCAACCACCTGATCACCCCTCCTCCTCTGCCACTTTCAACGAAATCGAGCTGGTCGAACAAGACACCAACAATCCAACCCAGATCAAAAACAACAACAACAACAACAACAACAACAGAGAAATCGATAATCCAAAAGAGAAAAGACACGAAAACTCAAAAAAACCCAAATCCATCGACACTGCCACCAACATGGAACCCAGATCAAATGACGGCGACAACAACAAAAGCAACCGTGAGGCAAAGGCTAAGGCTGAGGCTGAGGCTGAGGCTGAGGCCTTGCATAAATTGATTGGAGCAGATCTGAGTTCCATTAAAAATGCTTCCGAGAGGATCAACAAGTACGAAGAGCCTATCAAACAGGTGTTTGATAGGTTCAATAAGTTCGAACAAAAGAGGGGAACTGCAGATGAGTACAGGGAATTGAAAAAGGTGGTGAAGAAATTGAAGCAGCAGATCTCTTCCAAGCACAAGGATGATGACTCTGATGCGGCTCGGAAGCTATGGTCAATTGATTCTACAAACATTACTGGTGCCGACGCCGACAAGCTGCTCGAAGAAATGCCCAACTTGTACAAGAACGAGGCCTTTGAGAAAAGCTTGGATTTCAAAGAATTCAAGGAACGTTACGATGAGCTCGACCTCGAATTGAAGCTCTGTCTGCTAAGTTTTTCAGTTTTCCCGGAAAATGTTGAGATCAAGAAGAGGGTCATGTTGTACTGGTGGATCGGGGAGGGTTTTGTACCTCCCGTTCCAAGAAAAGACACGGTGGCTAACACCGCTGCAGCGGCTAACCCAGTGCCAAACGCTTTGGCAAACACGGTGGCTAACACAGCCTCAAACACAGTGCCAAACACGGTGGCTAACGCAGCGGCTAACACAGCGCCAAACACTGTGCCAAACACGGTGGCTAACGCAGCAGCTAACACAGTGCCAAACGTGGTAGCACCAAACACGGTGTCTAACACAGCGGCACAGGAAACCAATGATAAGAAGACACCAGAGCAATTTGCCAATGAGTTCTTCAAGAAGCTTATTGAGAAGGGTTTCATTCAGCCCGTGTACAAGAAGCGTAGCGTTGGAGTTGACATTTGCAAGATGCACCCTTTTGTTCGTTCTATGGTGGTTAAGCTTGCCAAGAAGGCTAAGTTCTTCAATTTTGATGATAAGGGTAATGCGACAGAGGACTACTCCGGTTCTCTACGGGCATGCTTGAAAGGTAAAGGGTTAAAAAATTTTGAGGAGTTGGATAAGCTTCACACATTGTTCAATGTTAATGAGGCTATTCTCGATTTCAAGCCTGAATGGTTTTCGAAGATGAAAAATCTCAATGTTCTTTACTTGGGAAGGTGGCAGACCTCACCAACACATCACATTGAAGTTGAGGACACTGCGGCTTTGAAGATAAAAAATGCAAATGTTTTGGATGGCTTGGAAGATATCAGACATTTGAGGTTTTTGAGCCTTCAAGGCATCTCTAGAGTTACAGAGCTTCCTGAGTCGATTTCAAAGCTCAGCAATCTCATGATCCTTGATATTAGAGCATGTCACAACCTGGAGATAATTCCCAATGGAATGGGGTTGCTCAAGAATTTGACTCACTTGGACATGTCTGAGTGTTACCTGCTAGATCAGATGCCTAAGGGGCTTTCATTGCTCTCCAAACTCCAAGTCCTCAGTGGGTTCGTGGTTGGAGATTCAGAGAGCAAAAACTCATGCACTCTTGAAGATTTGCGGAAATTGCCAGAACTGAGAAAATTGAGCATTCACACTGGTCACGATGCATTTCCTTTAGACAGAGATCTGCGTGCTTTAAATCAGTTCAAAAAGCTTACCAAGCTAACAATTGCATGGGGAAGGGGCTCTGTAGAAGCCAAAAAAGATGATAGCAGAAAGAATGACATTGGTGCATCTGAACAAGCAATAGCAACTACCAAGAAACCAGGTCTTCCAAAAGCTCTAACACGGTTACCTACCTCTAAGCAATCGACTGGGACCCTGGACGGAGAAAATATAGAAGTTAGCAAAAAGAAAGAAATTAGTGCAGCGGATCAAGCAGCAGCAACTTCCAAGAAAGTGCGTTTCGGTGCATCTGAACAAGCAACTACCAAGAAACAAGGTCTTCAAAATGCTCTAACAAGATTACCTAACTCTAAGCAATCGACTGGGACCCCGGACAGAGAAAATATAGAAGTTAGCAAAAAGAAAGAAATTAGTGCAGCGGATCAAGCAGCAGCAACTTCCAAGAAAGTGGGTTTTGCCAAAAATATGAGAAGATTATCTTCCTCTAAGACAGTAGAGTTGCCAAATGCAGCAGAGCTTCCCCCAGGATTGATAAAATTGGACCTTCAGAGTTTCCCTGGAATGGTTACACCTCCTTGGCTGAGGGCTTTCACACTGAAAAACTTAAAGAAACTCTATATCAGAGGAGGTAAATTCTCTGATCTGGGTCAATTTAAGGAACTCGACAACGAGGAGTTAGAGAAGGACAAGTGGAAGGTTGAAGAATTGCGTCTGAAGTACTTAACTGACTTGGAGATGGATTGGAGGGAACTGCAGGAATTATTTCCAGACTTGACTTACTTGGAGAAGGTAAATTGCCCGAAACTCACTTTCTTCCCATGCGACGAGAGTGGAGTGTGGATGAGTAAAACAATGGGGGATAAGCAGCTGCAACAAATGGCATCGTGAATATGCATGATATTTTCTCAATTTTTGATTTATTTTTTTGGCTTTTGTTTTGAATACTGTTCTGTTCACTTTTGCAGGTGATGTATCTTCTCGTGTATTTGCTTTTCTTTGGCTGTCTCATATTTTGCTATATGTATGTTTTTGTCACTTCAGAGCTATGTGAGAATTTTTTGAGATGAATATATGTGAAAGGATTTGATCAATCAAAGCAGCTATTTTTTTAAGATAGTTTTGTTTGTGCAAGTTGACATGGGAGTAAATGAAACCCCTTATTGATTAATTTTGTTCAATTGCATGAATACACTATCAGCATTTTGGTTTCTAAATCAATTAAAGCATTACAGTCACCATTTCTCTCAGAGGACATAATGTGGGAGAAATTTTCACTTGTCTGGAATAGACAATATAAGCAGCAACCTGCTAAAGAAAGCCTTTGTGTAAGAATTGATGATTTGTTCTTACCAACTGGAGAGGACTCTCCTTCTTTGATAATTATTTAATCGTTTTAGAATCAACCCGACCCACCAGTCGCCCGTGCAAAATTTGCCCATATCTTTCTTCTGACCCTCGATTGAAAATTCATGTCTCTGCCCGTAGATCCAACGGCTCGTGGAAGTTTGGGTGCATATGACATGCACCCAAAGAGGTGTATACCGTAGTCAATTCATGAAAATTGTTTTTGAAAAATGACTAATATATATTCATTGATTTTCTTTCTTATTAAAATGGTGATTGTCAAGAACTTCCAACAACTTGTTAGGTGTTGAAATACAAACTACAGAGATACTCTCGAACACGATGGTGTGAATGAAGTATGAATACAAGGAATCTCAAATTGTCGTTGCAAATGGAATTTTTTATTTTTATTTTTATTTTTTGGGGTTTTAAAATCTAAGAAATAGCTGGCAAAAACAATAATTAAACTTTTATTTTGAGATTACAATCTTTAAGTTGTGTCGCAGCACATGTCGTCAAACTTCCACTTGATATATAATAAGGGAACTGTTTATAATATTTGTCACTTGTATCGATGTGACTTTGTTCTTTAAATTGGACAAATTTACAATAATAAATAATTAAGTACATAAATAAATAAATAAATGTTTGGTGTGATTAGTTTAAGTTATCTGTTTGCATATATCTAGGGTAAGTTGTCTCCATATATCGAAGTTATGATGAAGCCAGATCATAGAATTGACCCCAAAAATATAATAATAAATAAACTATCTTGTAATAATGAACATAAAATAATTATTCTTTATTAAGGTCTCATTTGAAATTATCTTTTAAACATTTTTAATGGTTTTTTATATTTGATTTTAATTAATATTTATTTTGTTATCAAATGAGGGTTAACTATTTTTTTTTTTTTTTTTTTTTTTTGTTGTCGTCATTTTTGTAGTTTTTTTAACGTGCATCGAGGGCGAGGGTTGCTTCAATGCAAGTTGGATTTTTTGTTTGTTTGTTTTTTTGTTTTGTTTTGTTTTGTTTTGTTTTGGCTAAGAGAGTTGGGATTTTTGACTATCAGATAAAGTATGAGCCTAGTCAATAATTTTGTATTAGATAAAAAAAGAAAAAATAAATAATTACTACGTTTTGTTCAAATATATATATATATATATATATATATATATATATTCACTATAATATTTGCAATGAGTGAAAACAAAAATTCCTTTGTATTTTGATTGGCAATTTTGATATTATGAAAATACACAACTAATTAGTGAGAGGTTTTCTATTTTTACACAATTTTTTTTTCATTCATACAGTCTCTCGGCTTACACACTTCAAACTTTTCACACCCTTAGTTTGAAATTTTAGTATCGAACAAAACATTATGAATAAAAAATAACCTTAAAGTTCAATACATGGACTTAACCACTATTCTCCTTAATTAAGGTTTAGGTCTCGTTTGGGAATATACTATTTTAGTAATCTTTTAGCTTTGACTAAAATATGATGTGAAAAAAACTAATATGTTTAGAATGATTTTTTAGTTTTTTACGAAAAGATATACAAAAAGTATAGAGAAAATGAAATTTTGACTTTTTTGTATAAATTATAGGCTTTTTGATTTTTTAGTAACTTTTTCGTTTTTAGACTAAAACATTTGCATGCCAAACCATGCCTACAACTTTATTTTTGAATTCCAAATTTCACTATCAACTATCAAACAAAAATCCACGCAAAGTCAAGTAATGTGTACTAATATACTTGTTACAATCTCGCTAGGTAGCTTGAATTCACTAAGGCTCGAATGGCTTGGCACCATTTTTTTTTTTTTTTTTCCATAACTCGCAGGTTCCATAACTTAGAGGAGAGAAGGAAGAAAGAAGAAGAAGAAAGAAGAGAAGAGGAGAGAAAAGGAGAGGAGAGAAGAAATAGAGCAGAGAGGAGAGGAAAGCTAATATATGGGCACAAATCAAACCAAAAAATCAAAAATCAAACCAATTAGACAAAACAAAACCAAAAATCAAAACCAAAAATCAAACCCACAGCCACAAACCAAATGAAGCTGCTTGGTGGCCGCTGAAGTTGATGATGGAGCTCGCCTTGCCTCATCGTGGACTCCGACGGTAATCTATGTGTATACACAGCCTATCGCCATCACTGTCGCTCTATGTGTATACATAGATCTGTTTCCCTTCTCTCCTTTTCTTCTTCTTCTCTCTTCTCTTTGTTCTCCCTCTCTTTCTTCTCTGGCCTCTTTGTTTCAAAGAGAAAAGAAAGGGGAAAGAAAAAGAAGGCCAAAACGATGTTGTTTTGGATTTCGGGCCATTCGAGCATCCAATTTTTCGAGCTACGAAGCAATTTTCTACTTGTTAATCATTTTGTTTGACAGTATACAAACTAAGGGGTTATTTGGGAAGTCGAAAAAAAAAAAAAACTTTTAGCTTTTAACTCGTTTTGTGTTGCATTACCTCTCATATTTTTACACACAAAATGACAAAAAAAGTTATTAAAAAAAAAAAAAAAACCAAAAAATCAGTAATATGTGGAATAAAACGGCGTCCAATAAATTTCCTTTCTCAACAATCTTATGACAAATGAGATTGTCATAATAATAGAGTTTTCTTTTATTCAATTTATCTATCATTTCATATTTGTAAAACAAACATGAAAAAGATTTCTCCTCTCCTTTGGTTTTTTACTAGAACAGAAAGGCACCAAATTAATATAAAAAAAACAAATTTAAATAAAATAATTTTAACAGTTTCGTTAGTGACTAGTTATGGTGATTGATTTTTTCAAGAATGTTTCCTTCTTTTTTTTTTTTCTTCTTATTTTTTAAATTGAATAGTTTGTATTGGAGCTGGACTGAAATGAAAATCTATTGCTATATTTGGTTTAATTTTTAAAAATAGTTTTGAGTTTTGAATTGTATTTTAAAAATAAATTGTTAAAAAGAATTTTGAAAATTAAAAATTGAAATTTTATTTGGTTATGAGTTTTGAAAATAATTTTGGAATAATTTGTAGTCTTTTTTTTTTTTTGTAGTTAAATAGATAATTGTGAGAGAAAATTTAATTGATTGATGTGTAAAATGTGAGAGAATGAGAGATGATAGAAAAAGAGGAGAGAGAAAAAGTGATTCATTGTTTTATTAATATATGAAAAATAAATAGAAAAAAAGGGAATGAGAGATGAGAGAGGAAAAACAATTTTGAAAATTTATAAATTAAACATATGTTTTAATTTTTGATCCAAATATTAATTTTAAAATTAAACCAAACAGGGCTTATATTTGCCGATCAAAAATATTAATTTTAAAATTAAACCAAACAGGACTTATATTTGCCCATATGTCAAGGCCATTTGAATAGTGAAAATATAATAGTAAACTCAACTTTTAAATATAGAATTTTTTTTTAAATTGTGTTTAAATTATGAATTTGGATAGTGTGGGGAAGTATTTTGCGAATGACTCCATGTGGCCAAGACAGTCCTAAGATGTCGGCTAAAGGTGCAACGTGGATGAGTCATGTTGCCGAGGTGACCACGGTATTGCCGAAATGTTCTGTGGTAATGCCAGAATCCCCAGGTATCCGGATAAGGGACAAGAGTCCTAAAATAGAAGAGGCTCTTAGTCTAGATAAGGATAAGGCTCATGAGGAGTTTATCCCTATCTAGTCGAGAGTCCAAGATGAGCATTGAGCTTGAGTCCAATGAAGTAAGGCTTCTAGGGGATCAGGCTTCTAGGGGATCAGGTCACTCCTGGTTATAAAAGTGAGACACCATTGTGGGTTTGAGGTAAGTTTTTACTTGTGAGTTTAAGTACTGTTTTAATATCTATTAGAGATAAGATTTACTGACTTGATCGTCGGAGTGCCCCCAAGTGGACGAACCAGCTGTAGACACCCCATTTTTGACCACCCTTATGACTTGGACGTTACCACTTGCACACCTAATGATGAATGTGTATATGTTTGTCAAGTGCTCGAAGTCCTCAGTAGAATGCCACAACTTTGAGCCTTCAAACTCTATACACCTCTTGCCTTGTTTTGTACCACAACCATAGTTCTTCAAGCTTGAAAAACCTTGGCACTTGTCGATCATTGCTATTGGTTGCCGGCCACTGATCTTGGCTGCCAGCCAGAATTAGTGGCCTGCTGGCCACAAGTGTGTTTTGCAGATATTTTCTGCCAGCTGTGCCAGCTATTTCCACAAATGCTTGCATTTCTCTACACGTGTATGTATGGATGTTTCTGAGGGAGTTGGATGTTTTTCTATATATAGAGAACCTCCCCTTCCATTTTTAAAGGTTAGAAAAATTAGAGCAAATTATTTTTTCTCTCTTTACAATTCTCTCTCTCTCTTGATAGTTATTGAACCTTTGCCTATACACTCTAAACCAAACCTTGCCATCTTTGAGCTGAGGTACTTTTGAGCCTACTTTAAGTTCTTGAGGGTGTGTATGTGTTGGATTGTTTCTTAGAAGTGTTCTCCTCTTCTAGAGGTATATGGCTTGGCTTGTTTCCTTGGTTTATTTACTATTTTTCCTACTGTTTTTCTATTATTTTTGGACTATATAAACTTTGTAATTTTGGACTGAAACTTGTGGTTTAAGGCCTTAAAGGGTGGAGGGTTGGTTCACCTTTCTTTCTACCTTGCTTCTCTAGCCTTTACCCTTGTGTTTCCCATCTTTGCACTATCTTTTTTTTGAGCTTTTAAACACTAATTTTCAGAACTTTTTCAATGGCTAAAAACATGTTTTGAAGTTCCAAAAATGGAGGGGGTAGTCTCACCTCCTTGTGCTTGTTTACTAGCTTAACATGCTCCATGTTTTAGCTTATTGTTCTAGCCTTTTTTTCTTCTTCTTAATTCTAGCATGTTTTAAGACTGTTTTTAGTTGTTCATTACATTTGAGCTTTGTATAGCATGCTTGTAGTGTAATAGTCCTCATAGGTTTGGTGGTTTAGGCCTTAGTCACCAACCTATTTGAGTTGATAATGTTTATTTCAAGTTTTCCATACTTGTATTCATGTTTAATCACCTCTGCAACCTCATTCCTTTCTTGGCTTTTGCTTTTCTTTGAAAGTTGTTTCAAGCCACTTGTTTGTTTAAGCTTGAGATTGAGGTCTTGTGCTTAATGGTTTAATCTCTTTGGAGGTACATTACCAACGGCATGACACTTCTCTCATGTCAAAAACAACTCTTGGTGTGGTGCTCCTTTCCATTAGAGGACTTAAAGCTCACCTTTGGACTTAATGAACTAATGAATGGAAAGGTGAGTAAAAGAGGTTAATAAAACTTGGACTAAAATGATGCAAGATAATAACTTGGCTTGGGTTCAATTGGACGTTAATTGAATCATTGAGTCTTGAATCGTTTCATAGTTGTTAGTGATGTAAATGGTTCAAGAGTCATTGTCAACCACTTCCCTTGATCAATCCATGATAGGGAGGAGGTTTGAGAGTCTTTATTTGTTGCATTTATTGAAATTGTACCCTTTGGTTCATAGGCCATCATCTAATGAAATTGCATCGATTGATGGTTTGTGAATCAAATTTACCACTCATTTGAATTGATTGATGATAAAGAGGGGTAAGTTGTACAAATAACCCTTGAGAATACCTTGGTTGTGCTCTGTTTGCTCTCTATTGCAGCAGGAAGAAACAGGATTTTATGGTCGGCAGGCCACAATTTCTGGACAACACATCATTTGTGGCCGGCAGGCCAGACTACCACTTCTGGCTTGCCGGCCACTTTTGTCAAATGGAGCAGTGGAGTTTTGAAACAAAATAGAGCTGGTTTTGAGGTGAAAAACAGTGCAAATGTTCTACTATGCAACACAAGCATCTGGTAGCAGAACAGTGGCTTTTTTCGGTAGAAATTCGCGCATGCATGAACATTCCGCGTTTCCCGAGGTGAAGTAGTTAGAGTAGTTAGGCTAATACTTCTCTCACATTGTATTTATGTTGTAATTAGTTAATTTGTAATTAATTAGTTAGTTACATAGACTATTTAATTTGTTGTAATAATTAATTAGCTAGTTTAGTTAATTATTTCATTCGGTTTGTAATAGTTAGTTAATTCGTAGTAATTAGCTTAGCTAGTTAGTTTATTCGGACCCTCCTACGTGAGGGCGCAAACTTGTAACAATATGTATGTTTTTCAACCCCACGTCTTTCTCCCTTCTATTTACTAGGTTATGTTGGTTAGTTTAGGGTATCATGTTTTGTTTAGCATCTCTCATGCCTTGCATCGACTTGTCTTGCATGCATCAAGGCTCAGTTCATCATTCTAACTTGCATTGTTAGTTAAACGCTTCTTTGAATACATGCTTAGGCTGTATGCTATCAAATTGATTCACATGCCATGTTAAGTAGCCGAGCCTATTTAGATTGCATATCGCATGTGTTGCATTATTTATATTGCATACTTAGGATCATGCATTATTCTAACTTTGTCATCTTTTTTGGCTTAGAGTGCTAGGTGAGCTTTTATTTGTTTTAGCATATTACATGAATGTGGTTGTTGCCATGTTAAGCATATTTACCATGAAGCTAAGTGCTTAAATGATAAAACTATTTGAATTCCTGTGGATGAAGGCTAGTTGCTTGAATTGGGATAATTTGAGTAATGTATATATGCGATCACTTTTTCAAGTGGTACATATTCGAAACACTTTTCAAAACAAAAATGAAATCAAGTGTTCCAATTTTTGCAAGTTAGTCTATACTTGTATGTGTGTGCATCACATAGTAATGTTAGCCTAATAATCAGAATAAGAGTATATAATGTAAATAAGATTCATATTATGATTAGTAGAGGCCGATTTTTGATCGGGCAAGTGGGGGTGCTCAATTCATGACTTTTCCCTCTTGTACCTAAGTTCCCGAGCCGAGACAATCTTGGTGATGACAGACACGTGGCCTTTGGCACAAGTCATGGGTTCTCTAAAATTTTCAAAAATATTTAGGTGACTTTGTATCTAGTAAAGCAGTCCATTTTGGTAATTTGATTCAAAATCGATTTTCCAAAAGATTTGCCCGATTTAGACTCTTTGGTGTTTATCCATCTCACATTGCACTTGTGAGATCAAATTCAGAATCGCGGGAGTTCAATACTGTAGGGCTTTTTCGTCTTCTGAAAGGGGGCACGAAAAGTCGAGCTACAGTTTCTGGCGACTCCACTGGGGATTTAGAGAACTTGATTTGAACTTCATGATATGAAATTTTATCTGCACTTTATATGTTTCTTTACATTGCATTTTTATTGGTGTGCTTAAGTTATTGTGTTTGCCATATGCTATTCCTGGATAGTTTGTCGGAGGC
The DNA here is from genome assembly GCA_030407325.1 of Camellia japonica. Lineage (NCBI taxonomy): Eukaryota > Viridiplantae > Streptophyta > Magnoliopsida > Ericales > Theaceae > Camellia > Camellia japonica. Next base: position 129,113,854 of record JAPPVO010000014.1, read on the forward strand.
TTGCCTAAAAGCTTGCCAAAAGGCTGACTAGTCGTGGGCTCTGCTATGATGGGAACACAACCCTTAGATCTGGACTACCGCTGTACCGTTTGATCCTCCTTTTACTTCTCGATGTTAGATGTGAGAGGTATATTACGTAGTCTCGCTGAGGTATCCTTTTTGACCATTCGGCCTAGTTGCATATCGAAAAGCCATAGAGACTGTTCTAAACTACAACAAGATGCTCATCCGAAATGCAGGATTGCGTGAAAACTGCTTTGTTTGAATAGTGAACCCTGGTTCTCGGCGAAACTAGGACAGGGTAACCCTACTCTCTCACAGGGGTGTTTTGGCTCTTACTTAACTGGTATGTGCTTTATAATGAAATTGTCCAGGAATGTGCATAGCAGTTGCAAGTTTGCAAGTTTGGTATCTGTTTTGGGGGCGGAATTTAGTGTGGAGTGTGGTCCTACACCTTTGATCATGTCTGTGTTGATAGCGTCTTAGCTGAGGTGCTGTGCGGTTTCTGATTACTGTTTTCTTTTGCTTTATTTATTTTTGCTAGGTAGTTTACCACCATAGCTTAAGAAAGTTCAAATATCCCCCAAGTACTCTGGACCCGAGTCAGAAGGCTTTGCAGAGTCAGGGATCTTGTTCGGGGACAGCCCGTGTTTACCTTACTCCTACCGGTTACAAGATGGAGGAGAATTAGGAAGAATTCACCGGTTCAATTTTTACAGCAGTCACCCCTCAATTCACCTGTGTCTAGTCAGGTTCAGGGACAGTCTTCTTCTAGGCTAGCACGAGATCACTCGCCTATTCTGATGACACAGCATCCCCCAGTCAGTATGAAAGAATTGATACATCATCTACAGCAGACAGTTGAAACCCTACAGCAAGATACGGCCCGTCAGGCCGAGGTAATAAATCGACTACAATAACAGCAATCACAGCCGGCTGTGGCCTTTGTATCCTATGCACCTCCCACGGGTATCCTAGCACCCGGAGCCACTACTCATACTACCAATGTCCAAGAAAATCAGGGCAATCCAACAGAGCTAATCCCAGCACAAGCCTCCAAAGCACCTGTTTATTAGATTGAGGCGCCGTTTGAGTTTGAGTTTGACCCAATTGTACTCAAGGTCAATAAATTGGAGAAGTTATTCAAGAGAGCACAAGGGGTTAACTCCATCCTGGACATAGAGGACGAATATACTGATTTTGCAGTGACATTACCAGATCGATTTAAAACACCGCACATTGACCGTTTCGATGGTTCTGGAGATCCCATAGTTCATCTATGGCTATTTTCGGACATCTTGCGGCTGATGGGCTTGACTAGATTACAAAAGCTATCTCTCTTTGGCTGTACCATGTCGGGTATAGCGGCCATATAGTATGAAAAGTTAGAAGACTTTGTCAAGCAGAATTGGGAGGAGATGGCCGAGGCCTTCATTGTGCAGTATTCGTACAATACTCAAATCGAGGTCACAACTCGTGATCTCGAGGCAACACGCCGAGAGCTGAAGAAGGGCTTCCCTAAATTTGTGACAAGGTGGAGAGCTAAGGCCTCAATCATGACCACAAGGCCTTCTGAGAAGGATTAGATTGAGATGGTTGTCCGAAATTTACACGGCAAGTTGCTGTAAAAGATGATCATCCTATCTCTGTTTATATTTATAGAACTCCATGAAATTGGGGGGGGGGGGGGGGAGGGGCAAATCGAAGACGCCATGAAGCAAGGGATTATTATAGATGAGAAGGAGTCGGCAAAGAGGCCGTTTGTCTGTAGTTCCAGTGCTACCAGTGGTAGCAGAGCTATGAGGTTGTCAGATGTAAGCATTGTCACCACAACCAAGACTGCCGACCCCTTTGCCAATGCAAGCTCACAAACATCGTTCAACCCTGTCCGATCTTAGAGGACTTTCAACCAGCTACACATGACCCTATCTCAAGCCATGAAGGTGCTAGTAAAAAAGGGCACCTCAAATCATTAGAACCCCGCCCATTGCCTGATCTTCTTCCATTCAAACACAACCCCACAAAATACTGTGCGTTTCACCAACAGCATGGTCATGATACTGACTAGTGCTTTCGATTGCGTCATGAGATTCAGGATCTCATTGACAATAAGGTGATCGCACCACCTCAAAAGTCCAACGTGACCACAAATCCACTCCCAACCCACAATCAAGTTCCCCCACCTCGAAATCTCAACCTGATCCATACATTGGCCACCCCTTACGAACCCAACGTATATGTCACCCCCTGTAGCTCGACTTTTCGTGCCCCATTTCGGAAAGCAAACAAGCCCTACAATATTGGACTCTTGCGGTTCTAAATCTGATCTCACAAGTGCAATGTGAAATAGATAAACACCAAAGAGTCCAAATCCAGCAAATCTTTTGGAAGATCGATTTTGAATAAAAAATGCCAAAACTGGATTGCTTTATCAGATATAGAGTCGCCACCTAAATATTTTTGAGAATTTTAGGAAACCCATGACTCGTGCCAAAGGCCACGTGTTCGTCATCACCAAGGTTGTCTCGGCTCGGGAACTTAGGTACGAGCGGGGAATGTCATGAATTGAGCACCGCCGCTCGCCCGATCGAAGATCGGCCTCTACTAATCATGATATGAACTTTATTTACATTATGCTCTTGTTTCGATTTTTAGCTAACCTACTATGTGATGTGCACACAAGTATAGACTAATTTGCAAGAATTGGAACATTTCGATTCTTGTTTGTTTTGAAAAGTGTTTCGAATATGTACCACTTGAAAAAGTGATCGCATATAAACATTACTCAAATTATTCCAATTCAAGCAACTAGCCTTCATGCACAAGCATTTAAACAGTTTGTCACTTAAGCATTTAGCCTCATGGCAAGCATGCTAGACATGGCAACAATCACACGCATGCGATATGCTAAAGCGAATAAAGGCTCACCGAATACTCCAAGCCAAAAAGATTAAAGAGTTAGAAAAATGTATGATCCCAAATGAATAATTTAACTAAGCTACTTAACTAATTATTACAAACCGAATAAAATAATTAGTTAACTACTCTAGCTAATTAAATAATTACAATATGAAACGAATTAGCTATTACAAAACCACTACTTCAAGCACAACATCAATATTAACATCACTTCACGGATCTCGAAGATCAAGAGAGGGTTCATGCATGAATGCGTTTCTACCCGGTGAAGGCCACTGTTCTACTGCCAAATACCTCTGTTGCACAGTAGAACACTTACACTGTGTTCCACCTCAAGACCAATTCTGTTCTGCTTCAAAAGTACACTGTTGGATTTTGCACAGGTGGTCGGTAGGTTAGAAGTGATGGCCACAAATGGTGGCCTGCCGGCCACCAATAGTGGCCTGCCGACCACTTATGACTGGATTTTCTTGCTGCAACAGAGAGCAAACATAGCAGGAACAGGGTATTCTCAAGGGTTTGTTTGCACAACTTACCTCTCCTTATCATTTGAACAGCTTAAAGGAGTAGTAAACTTGATTCACAACCCATCAATGAATGCAATTCCATTGAATTGATGGCCTATGAACCAAAGGATGCAATTTCAATAAATGCAACAAATAAAGACTCTCAAACCTCCTCCCTATCATGAATGATCAAGGGAAATGGTTGACAATGACTCTTGAACCGTTTTCATTACTAATGAGTATGAAACGATTCAAGACTCAAGGGTTCAATTAACGTCCGATTGAACGCAAACCAAGTTTTTATCTTGCATCATTTTAGTCCAAGTTTTATTAATCCATTTTAATTACCTTTCAATTTTTTAATTCATTAAGTCCAAAGGTGAGCTTTAAGTCCTTTAATGGAAAGAAGCATCAAACCAAGAGTTGTTTTAGGCATGAGAGAAGTGTCATGCCATTGGTAATGAACCCCTAAAAGGGTTTAAACCATTAAGTATGACAACCTCAATCTCAAGCTTAAAAGAACAATAGGTTTGAAATAACTCTCAAAGCAAAACAAACGCCAAGAAAGGAGGGAGGTTGCAGAGGTGATTAAAGGTGATCATAAGTAAGGAAAGCATGAAATAAATGCTATCAACTATAATAGGATGGTGGCTAAGGCCTAAACCACCAAACCTATGAGGACAATTGCATTACAAGCATGCAATACAAAACTCAAATGCAACAAGCAGCTAAAAATAGTCCTAAAACATGCTGGAATTAAGCTAAACATAACTAGAACAATAAGCTAAAACATGGAGCATGCCAGGCTAGTAAACAAACATAAGGAAGAGAGGCTAACCCCTCCAATTTTGGGACTTCAAAACAACATTTTAGCCACTGAAAAAAGCTCTGAAAATTAGTGTTTAAAAGCTCAAAAAGAGATGGTGTAAAGATGGGAAACACAAAGGTAAATGCCTTGAAAGCAGGGTGTAAAGAAGGGTGAACCACCCCTCAACCCTTATTGGCCTTAAACCACAAGTTTTAGCCTAAAAATACAGAGTTTATACAGCCAAAAAACAAAGGAAAAAGAGTAAATAAAGCAAGAAGAGAAGCAAAGCTTTATACCTCTTGAAAAAGAGAACCAATTCTAGGCAACAAATCAAGATAAACACACCCTCATGAGCTCAAACAAGGCTCAAAGGTACCTCAACTCAAAGATGGTAAGGTTTGGTTTAGAGTGTATAGGAAAAAACTTGCAAAAAGCTAAGAAATTGCAAGAGAGAGAGAGAGAGAGAGAGAGAGAGAGAGAGAGAGAGAATTTTGCTCTAAAAATTCCAACCTTGAAAATGGAAGGGGGAGGCCTCCTATATATAGAAAACCATGTGACTCCATTAGAAATATCAATACATACACATGTAAGAAGGTGCATGCATCTATGCCAACAGCAAGCACAACTAGCACAGTTGGCAGAAAAATATCTACAAAACACACTTGTGGCTGGCAGGCCACTAATGGTGGCCGACAGGCCACATCAATGGCCGGTAACCAGAAGCAGTGGCTGGTAGCCAATAGAAGGGGCCTGCAGGCTACAAGAGGTTGCAAACTTGAAAATCTCTGGTTTTGGTCCAAAAATAAGGCAACAGGTGTGTAGAGTTTGAAGGCTCAAAGCTGTGGCATTCTGCTGAGGACTTCGAGCACTTGACAAGCATATACACTCATTATTGGGTGTGCAAGTGGTGACGTCTAAGTCGTAAGGGCGGTCAAAAATAGGGTGTCTATAGTTACCCCTCTTTGACAGAACTGGGAGTCATGAAATGACGTGAGTGAATGTCAAAGCCCGAAGACGACCCATTTTGACAAGGCCGTAGACTTGGACAAACAATCAAGACAGAAATAAATGGTTGCACCCACAGGTTGCCTATGTATCTCTTTGCAAGGAATCAAACCAGCATAGTTTTGGGGCAAGATGCAAATAATATGCACAAAGAAAACTTTGAAAGCTGGACTCACACGCTTTGCGAAGCCAGTTACTTTCAAAACTCATGATCATGCAAGATGATGCAATAAGCAATAACAAGTGCAATAAGCAAGATAACAACATATGAATGAGTAGCTTCAAGCTTCAAACCAACATAGGTTCCATGCAGAAGATCTAAAACACACTCTAACCACGCCAAAACGCGGGACGAGGAAAGAAAACACAGCTTAGGGTTACATTTCACGCATCTTGAGAAACTGAGAAACAAAAACCACTCGGGGTGGCGTTTCATGCATCCCGAGATGAAAATCGCTCAAGGTTGCGTTTCACGCATCCTGAGATAAAAGCAAAACCGCTCAGGCTCGCACTTCATGCGTCCTGAGATAAAACACACCAAGGATCGCGTTTCACGCATCCTAAGAAAAAAAAAGATACCACTCGGGCTCGCGCTTCACGCGTCCCGAGATAAAACACGCCTAGGGCCGCGCTTCACGCATCCTAAGATACAAGAGAAAACGCTCAGGCTCACGCTTTACTTGTCTCAAGATAAAACACGCACAGGGCTGCGCTTCACGCGTCCTGAGATACAAGAGAAACCGCTCGGGATCGCACTTCATGCGTCTCGAGATAAAACACGCCCACGGCTACGCTTCACGCATCCTGAGATAAAAGAGAAACCATTTGGGTTCGCGCTTCACACGTCTAGAGATAAAACACACCTAGGGCCATGCTTCACGTGTCCTGAGATACAAGAGAAACTGCTCGGGCTTGCACTTCAGGCATCCTGAGATAAGACATAGAGGACTGAATGTGCGCGATAGATGCACAAAATGAACAAGTGCGATAGATGCACAAAACTGAACGTGATTACAAATCACCATAGTGACAGAAAACCAATAGATACAGCTACTGAAAGCATATTCTACGCAAGACCAGAAAGCATGTACGAATATACATTCTACACATGAATCATGAGCGATGCGAGGCATGGATATGATATAAGTGTATATGAAAATGCATGTTCTATGCAACAGAACATAACAGAACAAAGATGTAATTTGACGAAACAAATAAAAGCGATATTCGGTGGCAACCTTCGATTTACCTCTCGGAGGCATTGCAACATGCTTAAAAAGGATACACCTCATTCATAGTGGCAAGTGGGACACGTTCACACATTGGAATGTAGTTGCAAGCTCCGAAAACAAAACCTTCCATACACTACTCGGGAAGAAGAAACACAGAACAGCACCAGGACCTAACTGAGAGCCACCGGCCACCTGTCGGCCACCAGGAGAAGCCGCTGGCCACTTGTCTGCCACCCGTGACAGTGTCGAGGCAGTTTTGTCTTTTCATGCGTAGGTCTTTAAGTATACACCTCCATGCTTCATTTCCATACGCCCAAACCTCTAGAAATCCTCTCTCTCTCTTTAGGTGTATTTTTTCTCTAGATTTGTGCTTTATACACGTTTTTCAACGTCCTACGCAAACTTTTTTCGTAAAACCCTCTTGATTCTCTACGTTTTGAACCGATTAGATTTTGATTTCGTCACTTTTTCTACATTTTGACAACTTTAGGCTCGTTCCCCTCGAGTTTCTCTTAAGTTTCGTGAACTTGTTTAGGTTTTGACTTTGTCTCTCATTTTCTCTCTCCAGGGTTGACTTTTTTCAAGGTTACCCTCTTTTCTCCATTTTTCTTCACTTTTCACCCACTTTTCACCCATTTTCCAGATGGCAGACAATATGCCTCACGACGGAGCTCCTCCCGAGGTTCCACTTGTGTTTCCACCTATATCCGAGGTAGAGGAGCCAACAGTTGCCAAGGCCGGCGGGGCAATAGAGGACATTGAGGCTGACCTTGAGGCAAAATTCGCACCAGAGTTTGCGCCAAAGTTCGAGCCAGAGCCGTTACCATTAAGAGTGCGGCCCTTTGATCCAGCGACATATCATTCCTGCACACATATATAACCGCTTGAAGGGATTAGGCATTTCAGTGATTTTGCTCGTGGCGTACCAGAGGACCTCCTACTGAGGGAGCCAGACTCCCACCTTTCTTCTAGCGCTACTGAGGTATGATCTCTGTTTTCATGCCTTTTTGCCTTTCCTTTAACTGTATTTCTTGCACTGCCTTTCATCTGATTGCTCTTTTATCACTGCCTGATTCACTTTTTTTCTTTGCCACAGGAAGACTCTTGTGCCTACAGGGGGTACAGAGCGATGATAGCAAGGGACTGGTACGATGCGTTCCCTGCCGGGGTCCGTGATATCGTCGATGAGGCTGGCTTCGGCTTTTTTTGCTCCGGACTGTCATGCATCATAGCGAGCCGCCCCTTTTAAGGAGCGTTGGTGGAGAGGTGGTGGGACACCACCAATTCCTTCCACCTCTCTACTATCCAGGAGATGACGATGACTCCCTACGACTTTGCCATGATCACAGGCTTAAGAGTAGGGGTGATCTGATCCCCTTTGACACAGATATGAGTGAGTGAGAGGCAGCTTGGATCCAATTACTGGGGGCACATCCACCACTATACCGACTGGCCATGGTGAGATACAGTTGGTTCGCTGAGCAGTTCTGCATGAGTGAGCCTGAGACACCAGAGGAGATGGAGCAGTATGCCCGAGGGTTCCTAATGTTTGTCCTCGGTACCACCTTGTTTTTGAATAGGTGGACCATCGTGGGTTTATACCTGCTGAGTGCCTTGGTGACCCTGCCCCGGGTTCGTTCTATGATTGGGACGGAGCTGGGCTCGCCACCCTCTACGGCTATATGAGCTCCACCTCCTGCATAAGTGGAGAGCGGATCGGAGGCTACTGGCGAGCCTGTGAGGTATGCACTTCACTTCATTCTTGGCACTTATACTTTCTATTTCACATTTTTTGCTTTATATTTGTTCAACACCTATGCTTTATGCTTTGCACTTTCTATATTTGTTGACGCCTTGTGCTTTTTGCTTTGCACTTTCTGTATCTGTTCATGTCCTGTGCTTTCTGCTTTGCACTTTCTATATCTGTTCATGCCCTGTGCTTTCTGCTTTGCACTTTCTATATCTATTCATGCCCTGTGCTTTATGCTTTACACTTTCTATATTTGTTAACACTGTTGATAACATCGTTGCCCTTTCCTTGTAGTTATGGGTTTACGCATATTTTCTAGCCCTCATTCCAGAGCCTACGGAGGAGAACCCCCTGTTGTCCCTTACTCGCGACGATATGACGGTCGGTGTTGGTACCGGAGTCATGAGACCTTCGCATTCTTCCGCCATTACTTCGATACAATGGTTGCCGATGAGGTAACTCGAAACTCCTAGTTATTTTTGCTTTAATACTACTCTGAGTCATACTTTGGCAACTGGCGGCGACTAACAGTCTGTACATTCATTGTTTGCAAATCACTTGGTAGCCCTGGGCAACAATGGGGTGTGAGACCAGTATGCGGGTGTAGCTCGACTTTTTCGCTCTCCTTTCGGAACGCGAATTAGCCCTACAGTGTTGGACTCTCATGGTTCTGAATTTTATTTCACGAGTGTAATGTGAAATAATGAAAACGCAAATGAGTCCAAATCTGGCAATTCTTTTGGAAAACTAATGTTTTGAATCAAATACCAAAAATGGACTACTTTGCTAGATTTACAAAGTCACCACCTGAATATTTTGTTTTGGGAAATTTAGAAAACCCGTGACTCGTACCAAAGGCCATTAGTCCGTTATCACCAAAGTGTCTCGGCTCGGGAACTTAGGTACAAGAGGGGAAGGCCATGAATTGAACACCTCACTCGCCCGATCAAAGATCGGCCTCTACTAATCATGATATGAATCTTATTTACATTATATGCTCTTGTTTCAATTATCAGGTTAACTTTACTACGTGATGCATACAAGTATAGACTAATTTTGCAAGCATTGGAACACTTGATTCATGTTTGTTTTGAAAAAGTATTTTGAATATATATCACTTGAAAAAGTGATCGCATATGAACATTATTCAAATTATTCCAATTCAAACAAACAACCTTCATCTACAGGCATTCAGGCAGTTTATCAATTAAGCATTTAGCCTCATGGCAAGCATGCTAGACATCGCAACAATCACACTCATGCAAGTATGCTAAAGCATTAAAACTCACCTAGTACTCCAAGCTAAGAAACAAAAGAGTTAGAAAAATATGCATGGTTCCTAACTATACAAGATGCCTTATGCAACACATGCGAAGAAAGCAATTAATAGGCTCGGCCACTAATATGGCATATGAATCGATTTGATAACATGCGGTTAAACACGTATTCAAAGAAGTATTGAAATAACAATACGGTTAGAATGATGCGCCGAGCCTTGGTGCATGCAATACGAATGAATGGATGCAAGCATAAAGCATAAGGTATGCTAATTGAAACATGTCCCTAATATAACCATCATAAGCTAGTAAATAAAAAGGAGAAAGACGTACGGTTGGAAGACATACACAAATTATTACATATTTATCCTCACGCAGGAGGGTCCGAATCAATGTCCGATAGTCCAAATTAAACTAATTATCACAAAACCGAATGAATAAGTGAACTAATAAGTAACTAAATAATATGCTACAAATCCGAAGATGCATAATGCTCGCATGCGTAGAGTCTAGAAGCTACTCTGTCTGCTCAGATTATTTTGTTTAACTTTCAGCCACTGCCCTTTGTTTCTGCACAACACACTACCTTACTATTCATTGATGCCCGGCCGGCCCTTACTGACACCCGGTCGTGCCTCAATCTCATGCAAAATTCCATTTGGTGTCCTGAAGTGAAGACAGTGCAGACAAAGTGTTCTGGACTCTGTTTGTCCCTCTCACACTTCTCTATCATGGGAAAGCCTCGAGAAAAGGTTGAAATTAATTCCAAAACCAACAACAAGCAAATTGATTGCTTGATAATCTCGGATACAATTTTGGACAAAAATCAATGAAATGCAACGAATATGACCACCCCTCCCTCTTGTCATGGAGTGAACTCAAAGAGGGTGGTAGAGCAGCTTCAAGGTTCATTAAAATATCATGAATTGATGTAAAACAAACCTTGACATAATGAACTCAGCATAACGTCTGGCCAAACCAAAGCAAGATAACTCATTTTCTTTATATGGGTTAGTTCATTTTAAGTCAAATTCATTAGTCCTTACCATCCTTTAATCCATAAAGTCCAAGGTGATGATTATGTCCATTAAAAGGAGAGAAGCATCAAATGGGAAGTAATTCTCAACATGAAAGAGAGATTACGCCATTGACGATGAATCTCCATAGAGATTAAGCCATTAAGCGCAAAACTCTAGTTCATGTATTGAATAACCATCAACCATTTGAAACAACTTTCGAATAAAATGAAGAAGTGACAACTTGATTATTAAAATGAGATTATTAAATATGGAAGTGAGTTAAGGAAAGGCTAGAACAACATGTAACAAACTATACAAGCAAACTTATGAGACAACAAATAAACTAATCAAAACATAAGCTATTTAAATAAATTAAAACATCCCTAAAACAACCCCTAATAGGTGAAAAACAGTAGCTAAAAGCAAGAGAAAATAAATAAAAGAGTAGAAAAAAAACTATGGAACAAAGCCTAAGGAAGGGTGGCTAACTCCTCAAATTTCAAGACCTTAAATCATGTTTTTGGGTCTCGATTCAACTTTGAAAATTAGTATATAAAGGTAAGAAAAATAGAGGAAAATAGTATAAGAAGGTGAAAAAAGAAAATGCAAAAATATACCTTTGAAAGAAAGGTAAGCTCTTAGTTAACAAACTTGATTCCAACACCCTCAAATATGAGTTATGGTTCACAAATCTCAATCAAGTTCCAAGTCCAAGCTCTATGTTGGTATGGTATGGATGGATGATATAAAGATTATGAAAGTAGGAAGATGAATTACAAAAGAAGGATTATGCTTATATAATTTGGTATCTCTAAACCTTGATATAGATCAACCTTTCAACCTCTCAACCTCTCCAACTCCTCAATTCAGTCCAGTAGCATCGTATTTATAGAGATTGCAGATCAAAATATCTGTAGAAATAGACAGCTGTCAGATATTTACATAATCTGCTTTGAAAAGTCAAGAGGCCCGGCCGGGCATTGATACCCACAACCGACCATCACTGAGGCATGGCCAGGACTCAGTGTATGTCCACTGTTTTTCACTCTCAGGTTCAATGCAGGTTGGTACAATGTTCAAAATTGAGTTTCTGGGGTAGAAATACAATAGATATGACAAGTTGGATTGTTTAGAGCTCAAAATCGAATTTCTTTGTTGAGAATTCAAACCATTTACACAATGTAACTTTTATCATCTAGTGCACGGAATCAAGTGCCTAAGTCTTACGAGTGGTCAAAATTGGGGTGTCGACAACGGGAGCTTGGGGCACATCACGCTTCCGGATTCTGTTGGTAGGCCCAGTTTATCGGGCTTGGTTTTTGAGTGAGCAGTTTGTACGCTAGACTGTGGGCTCACCTGATCCAGTTGTTCCAATGCCACTCCCGGCGTCTACGAGGATAGCGGATAGCTTACTAGTTGATGTAGTCATATAGTTTATGGTAGGCCTGGACATTGACTTCTTCAGAGGAGAGGGAGCAAGGGCTCCTGTGGCAGGCGAGGCGACTCGGGCGACTAGGGCCTATATTAGAGGGGTTCCCCCCGTTGAGCAGACTACCCGTTGGCTGGAGCTTCCCATTGCGCTCATATGCTAGCAGCCTACTGGGATTGCTTACCAGATTCTGATCGAGCTGGCAGAGGCAGGGCACGAATATGTCAAAGTTCGAGGCATGTCTCAGGTATGGACCACACTTTACAATTTGCACCCCACATTTCCATTTCAAATATGTTTATTATAGACATTGATTACTCGAACACACTTGCAGGCACTTATAGATTATATAGGAAGCCTCCTCGAGCTGGTGGCTTCTCTGATGGGCATGGTGCAGAGGAGGGAGATGTTGCATGGTCTCCACGGTATCTAGGTAATTTCCTTCAGTTCAGCATGCATTTCATTACTAACTTTGTTTGTGCATCACGCTATCATATTTCCACTGACACATCGGTACTTCAACTGTAGTCTTTTCCAAACTACATTGATACACTGCATTGGCACACTATAATCATATACTGTACTCATATCATATCTAATTTCTGCATGACACTTATTCTGTATACTATGCCTGTATCTGATACACACACTGTAGTTGATATGTTGACAACTGTTTTTCTTCCTTTAAGATTCCATCTACATCGAGGGCACCAACGGTAGCAACAGCAGCACCAGTACCGGCAGTACCTCCTCCAATAGCTGGGAGGAGAGAGAGATAGGCCCCAGCTCATGGTCGAGATACGCACTATGGTTGAGGCAGGGATAGGGGCATCCAAGGTCAGAGCAGTCCCTCTGAGCCCATTTTGAGCGACGATGATGCTGAGACTAGTGACTCCGAGGAGGCAGTGAGTCAGCATTTTGAGTCATCCGAGAGTGGAGATGATTGTAGCTCGGCTTTCCGCACTTCTTTCGGAAGGTGAATAGCCCTACAGTTCGGACTCCACTTGTGGTTCTGAATCTGATTTCACAAGTGCAATGTGAAACAGTGGGAAACACAAAAAGAGTCCAAATCCGGAAATTTTTTTTTGGAAAATCGATGTTTGAATCAAATACCAAAAATGGACTGCCTTGCCAGATTTCAGAGTCACCACCTAAATATTTTTGGAAAATTTAGGAAACCTGAGACTCTTGCCAAAGGCCATTAGTCCGTCATTACCAAAGTGTCTTGGCTCGGGAACTTAGGTACGAGAGGGGAAGGTCATGAATTGAGCACCCCACTTGCTCGATCAAAGATCGGCCTCTACTAATCATGATGTGTTTCTTATTTACATTATATGCTCTTGTTCTGGTTATTAGCCTAATATTACTATGTGACGCACATACAAATATAGACTAGTTTGCAAGAATTGGAACATTTGATCTCATGTTTTGTTTTGAACTTGTTTTTTGAATTTGCCACTTGAAAAAGTGGGCTTTAAAATGGACATTTAATCAAATTATCCCAATTCAGGCATCTAGCCTTGATCCACAGGCATTCAAGCAGTTTATCATTTAAGCACTTAACCTCATGTTATTCATGCTTTTAACATGGCGACACTAACATTCGATGCAAGATGCTAAAGCGTAAAAGCTCACCTAGTACTCTGAGCCAAAACAAAGCAAAATAATTAGAAAAATATGCATGCTCCTAATCAATGTAATATGGCTAATGCAACGCACACATTATATATTTTATTGGCTCGGTTGTGAACATGGCATATGAATCAATTTGCTAACATACAGTATAAACACGTATTCAAAGATTTATTTTAAATGACAATGCAAGTTTGAATGGTGAACCGAGCCTTGGTGCATGCAATACAAGTGGATACAAGGCATGAGAATGCTAATGAAACGTGCTCTATACGAACCATCGTAAGCGAATAAATAAAATGAAGAAAGACGTGGGGTTGGAAGACATACACATTATTACAACATTTGATCCCTTACGCAGGAGGGTACGAAGCAATGTCTGAAAGTCTGAATTAACTAACTATTACAAAACTAGGTGAATGAATAATAATTAACTTAACTAAGCTAATTAACTACTCTATTATAATAATTTTAACTAGCTATACAAATTAACTAAGCTAATGGCTACAACAATACTAATTACAATAAGACTAATTTACAACTATGATAATTATAACATTAAGGCGTAAGTGAAGATGGATGAGGGTTGCATGCACAGTGCTTGAGAGCTACTCTGTCTGTCCAAGCCAATGCTGTTTCACCTTCAGACACTGCTTCTGTTTTCTACAAAACTGCACTGCTGGCCACACACTGAGGGCCGGCCATGCATCAATGATGGCCGATCGGGTCTACTGATGGCCGACCGTGCCTTAATTTGTGCAAAACTCTGTTTTTGTGTTCTAAGGTGAACCAGTGCAGACAGAGTGTTCTTAAGCTCTGTTTGTCCCATTTTTCCTTCTCTGTCATGGAGAGGGTCGAGAGAAGGATAAAGTTAGTCCCAAAACCATCAACGAGCAAGTTGATTGTTTGATGGTTCCGAATACAAGTTTGGACAAAAGTCAATGAATGCAATGAATAAGACCACTCCTTCCTCTTGTCAGGGAGTGTGGTCAAAGAGGGAGGTTGCAACGCTTCAAGAATCATCAAAATGCCATGAATTAGCATGTGACGATTCTTGACACAAGGAACTTGGCATAACGTTCGGCCAAGTTCATGCGATTCTAACCATTTTCTTTATATGGGTTCTTCCAAGTTTTAAGCCAATTTTATGAAGCCTTGCCATTCTTTAGTCCATTTGTCCATAGTGATGTTAAAGTCCTCTAAACAAGAAGTAATGTCAAATGAGAGGTTCTTCTAAAGCATACGAGACAGACTATACCGTTGACAATGAATCTCCAAAAAGATTAAGCCATTCAGTAGGAGTCTCTCTTATATGTTTTGAACAACCTCAATTGGTTGAAATCATTCTCAAGAATGAAAGAGATGGATGGTGGATTGATTGTTAAAATTAGACTTTTAGACATGGAAATAAATTGAAGAAAAGCTTAGAACAATATATAACATGTTATGTATGCAAATTTATGAGACAAAAAATGAGTTAACCAAAGCTTGAACCAATTAAACAACTTAGGACAGCCCTCAAACAGCCCTCAAGTGATGAAAAATAGTGGCTAAAAAGGCATGAAAAGAGCCTAAAAAGCTAAACAATAAAGAGAGAGAATAAGGCTAGTAAGCAAGAACAAGGAGGGGTGGCTAACCCCTCCACTTTTGAAACCTCAAAACATGATTTTTGGCCTCTTTTTTAACTTTGAAAATTAGTGCAAGGAGCAAAGAAAAGGAGTGTAAAAGAAAGGTTTGAGCTCTAGGTGAAGATATAGAAAGAGTGTAAACTCTCTCTATTCTTTTGGTAGCTCTTCAAACCTAATCTTAAACACTTAGAATAGACTCAAAGCAACACAAAACAATAAGAATTATGTAGCAAATGAAAGAAATGAAAGCAAGAGAGAAGATAACAAGCTTATACCTCTCAAGGGGTAAGCTTTTGATTATGATCCAAGCTTAGTCTCATCCTGTACTCAAGCTTGAATTATGCTTCTCAAAGATCAACCAAGGCTCTAAGATGGTGAGACAAGGTTGTATATGGTGTATGAAGATGACACAAGGGAGCTAGGTTAGCTCAAAAGTTGCTTGCAATGGAAGGATGAGGGAGGAGCTCTTAAGGTGTATATAGGCTTTCTCAATTTTGTTCAACCTCCAAAACAGAGGCTCGACCTCGTTTTTATAGAATTTGAGCTCAAAAGGTGATAAATATCTTCAAAAATGGACAGCTGGTGGGCTCCCACCCAGAACAGTGTTTCTCGCCACCGAAGCCCAGGTGGCCATTCATAGCCACGGTCGGCCATCAGTGATGCCCTCCCCTATTTTTTTGGTTCAAACTCAGCTCGGGGTGGTAAAAGCTCCAAAAATGAGACTCAAAGGTTCAAACAAGGTAAATGTTGAAGATTTGAGGTTATTTCGAGAGCCTGAATCCGAATCACTGTGAATTCAAAGCACACAATTCAACTTTCATCATCGAGTGTATCGAACCAAGTGCCTAAGTCTTGCGGGTGGTCAAAATGGGGTGTCTACAGTTGCCCCTCTTTGACAGAGCTCGAAGTCATGAAATGACGTGAGTGAATGTCAAAGCCCAGAGACGATCCATTTGCGAGGCCACAAGACTTGGGCAAGAAAGAAAGACATAAATTAAATTGGTTGCACTCGCAAGCTACCTACGTATCCCCTTGCAAGGAATCAAACCAGCATAGTTCAGGGGCAAAATGTAAACATAAGATGCAAGAACATAACCATAACTTATGATCATGCAATGAGGCCATGCAATGAGACACTTGAATGCAAATGCGATGCAAAGAATATGCCACATTTAAGCAAACTGAAATGAGGTACAACAATTCTAACCATGAAAAGAAGTAAGTAAATAAACACGCCTCGCGTGGGAAACAAGAGCCAAACTACATTTCATGTAGAAAGGATATAAGAAAATTATACAAGCCCAACTACGTGTCACGCGGGAAAGACGAAGGGCGACGTAACCATCGAGCGCACCTGAGGTCTCAACCAAGATCCTAACGCATTGCACGGGAGAGGAGGAAGGGTGGTGTAAACAAACAAGTGCACCTGTTGTTTTTAATCAAAGGTACAATCCTAACACGTCACACACGAAAGGAAGAAAGGTTGGTGTGAACAATGGGCGCACCCGGATGTTTTTAAATGAAGGTACAATCCTAATGCGTCACACATGAGAGGAGGAAAGTTTAGTGAGAACACCGGGCGCACTCGATGTTTTTAACCAAAGATGCAATCCTAATGCGTCACACGTGAGAGGAGGAAAGGTGGTGTGAACATCGGGCACACCCGATGTTTTTAACCGAAGATACAATCCTAACGCGTCACACGTGAGAGGAGGAAAGGTGATGTGAACATCGGGCGCACCTGATGTTTTTAACCGATATGCAATCCTAACGCGTCACACGTGAGAGGAGGAAAGGTGGTGTGAACATTGGGCGCACCCAATGTTTTTAACCGATTTGTAATCCTAATGCGTCACATATGAGAGGAGGAAAGGTGGTGTGAACACCAGGTGCACCCGATGTTTTTAACCGATTTACAATCCCAACGCGTCACACGTGAGAAGAGGAAGGGTTGGTGTGAACATCAGGCACACCCAATGTTTTTAACCGATTTGCAATCCTAACGTGTCACATGCAAGAGGAGGAAAGGTTGGTGTGAACATGGGGTGCACCCGATGTTTTTAACCGATTTGCAATCCTAACACGTTGTAGACACCCCATTTTTGACCGTCCTCAAGACTTGGACGTCATCGTTTGAACACTCGATGATCATCCATGCTCGTGTTTGTTTTGAGTTCCTGAAGGTCTCGGCTGTGTGCCTTGCCTTGGAGCCTCTCAACTTGTCTGTTTTGTGCTTGGTTGTGGACCAAGAGCTTGTGGCTTTGTTTTTGAGGGAAGAGGGTGGCCTGCTGGCCAGCCCTACAACCCATCGGCTAGGTCCCGTGCCCATCAGCCGTGCCCTCTTTCCATCGGCCATCAGTGGTGGTCGGTTGGCTTCACTGATGGCCAGTCGGCCCCTTTAATGGCCGGTCGACCATTTTTTTTTGGCCAAGGCCCTTTTCTTTGCTTTTGCAGATATTTTGGTGCCAGCTGTGCCAGCTGTTGGACGCAGAAGGCATCCTCTATACACGTGTATGGAGGGATTGTAACAAGCTTCTAGCTTGTCAAACAAGCTTGAGGCGTGTGATTCTATATAAGGGGAGGCTCCTCTCCCCTTTCAGAGGTTCAGAATTTTGGATGAAGGCTAAACATATCCCTCTCTCTCTATAATTCTCCCTCTCTCTATATTTGTACTAGTTTGTGCCTTAAAGTGAGTTTTCTTCACACTTTTGCACTAAAACACCTAGTGAAACACCTTCACTCCTGAGCTGAGGTTCTTGGAGGTTGCATTTGAGTGATTTTGGCTTGGTTTTGTCTCAGAAGTGGCTGGTTTCGAAGTTGTTCTTCAAGGGTGAGTAGTTACCCTCTTTAAGCCTTGTTTTGCTTAAGTATTTGGCTATCCTTGCATGCTCTTTTTGGCCATACTTTCAACTGCAAAAACTCTTGTTTTTAAGTGTTTGAAATGTTTGTTTGAGGCTTTGTTTGAGTTAGGGGTGGTTTACCCCCTTTGGTGGCTTATTTCCTTTGCTTTGTTCTATCTCTTAAGGCCTTTCAAACCACCTTGTTTTGGCCTTTTAACCACTGAATTCCAAAGGAATTTCAGTGGTGGAAAGTGGGTTTTGAGACCCAAAATGGATGGGGGTGGTCCCCCCCTCTTGTGTTTTGTTTGCATGTGTTGTTGGCTTAACACTTTGGCATGCTTTTCTACCTTCATAAGGCTCTATCTTAGCATGTTTTAGGCCTTATTCTAACATGATATAACTCTATTTTGGGTTAGTTTGGTTGCTTCTTACATGCTTCATGTACTTGTAGTGCAATCCTCTTAGTTAGCCTAACATGCTCTATGTTTTGGACCACCATTTAGCATGTTTTTGGCTCCACTCCAGCAGGCTTTTACTCACATTTTGGCATGCCTTAGCTCTGATTTTATTCGACAAGGTCACCTCTTGCATGGTTTATGCACTTGTAGTGCAAGCTTATTCACTAGCCTAGCTTATTTGGTGTTTTGGCCTATTGATCTAGCATGTGTATGCTTTACTCCAGTACATTTTTTGCTTCCATTTAACATGCTTTAGGTCTGATTTGAGTGGTCTTGGTCATGTATGCTTGGCTTTGCAGAGCTATAGTGCATTTGGCTTTGCTAGCCTTAAGCTTTGAGACCTCTAGCATGTCATATTTGAGCTTTTTGCATGGTATGGCATCATTTGGCATATTATTTCAGACCATATACCTCTACCATATTCTCGCATTTATCATCCCTTTGTTGTGTTTGAGGGTTGAGCCTTATGCTTCACTTATGAGCCAATATGTATGCATGCTTGCCTAAACTTTTGGGGCTACCATCTCAGCATGGTTTTTGGTGTTATTTTACCATGTTACAACTCTGATTTTTGTTGGTGAAGTCACCTCATGCTTGGTTTTGGTATGTGTAGTGTAATCCCACTCGTTGGCCTTGCATGCGTCATGCTTTATGCCTCCCATTCTAACATGCGTTAGCTCTTCTCCATGCATGTTTTGGCATTGTTTTGACCTGCCTTGGGACTATTTTAAGTGATCTTGGCCCTTTGGGGCTTGCCTTGTGTGGCTATGGTGTAAGTGCCTTAGCTAGTCTTGAGTTTTGGGCACTTTAGCATGCTATATTTGTGATGGTCGCATATTTTGTCATCATTTGGCATATGATTTCAGAGCATATAACCTTGTCATACCCTCATGTCTGTCACTCTTTAATTGTGTTTAAGAGTTGTGCCTTTATGCCTTGCTTGCGAGCTATGAGTTGAGTATGCATTCCTTGCTTTTTTTGCCTAAGTTTTGTTGAGTTTTTGGCCACTGTTTTGGCATGCATGAGCTTTGTTTTGGGTGCTTTTACATAGTATTGCATAGTCTTAGTGTTGTGTACCTCACTAGCTTTAATGCTTGAGTCCCCTAGCATGCAATGCTTGTGTTGTTTGTGTGATATAGCATTATTTGGTATGTGTTTTCAATGCCTACATCTCTGCCATACTCTCTTATTTATCACTTCTTCATTGTGTTTGAGAGTTGTGTTTAATGTATGGCTTGCTAGCCAATGCATGAACATGTTGTTGTAGCTTTTGGTGCCTCATTTCTAGCATGATCTTACCATTGTTGTGGCATGAGGTAGGTTTGACCATTTGAGCATTGTAGTACATGCTTCATGTGTGATACACTTCACTTGCCTTGATGCCTTAGCTCCTAAACATGCCATGCATGCATTGCTTACATGATAGAGCCTTGTGCATACCACTCTAGCATTGATAGATAAGCATGTTGTTTGCATGTGTGTTGCATTGCATTGTGTTTGGATTAGATGTTGATCCAAACACAAGAAACGAGGGGCGTTTCATACTTGAAGTGATGAAACGCGCCTCATTTCTTTGTCGCTGTCTCCCTTGATTGTGCATGATAGGGTGGAGGCCTCTCGAGTCCTATGTGTTATTTGTGCATTCATCAACATTGTGCAAGCTTGACTCTTTGGCTATCATGCATCGAAATGCGTGATTGGTGGCTTGAGAGCCGAGCACTACACTCCTTTGAGCTTGAGACATGATAAAGAGTGTGGTTGCACACACATTCCCTTGCAAATACACTGCCATGCCCCTGTTTGTGTTTTGTTGCAGCAAAAGGAGAAATTGTAGGAAGCAGTGGCCGACCGTCCATCAAAGCTGCCGATCGGCCACCAAGGCTGCCAATCGGCTATCAGAAGTGGCCGATGGCCATCAACTTTGGCCGATAGCCACCATCTCTGGCTGATCATCCCTCAGCATGTTCCTGAGATCAGTAAGAATCAATCTGGAAGTTGACACAATTTTCAGAGGTCTAAAGTAGTGTAAACAGAGGCATCTTGAGGCAAGGCGGTGGATTTTCGGGAGGACGCGACCGAGCATGCATGCCTCTTTCGCCCGCAAGGCCATTTTATCGCTTTACTAGCTAGTTGTAGTTAACTACATGTGTTGTAATTAATTAGTTTAATTAATTAGCTTAGATTAGCTGGTTATTCAATTCAATTTGGTTTGTAATGATTAATTAGCTAGAATAATTAGTTAATTAGTTGGTTTGTAATAGTTAGCTTAATTAGTGTAGCTGGCTAGCTTTCATATTATTCGGACCCTTCGTCGAGAGGGCACAATATTGTAATAAGTGTGCGTGAGTGTGTGCATGTCTTCCAACCCCATTTCTTTCTCCTTTTTACTTATCAGCTTTTGATGGTTAGTTTTAGGACATATTTCAATTAGCATCCTTATGCTTGCATGCGTGCATCATTCATCTGTCTTGCATGCACCGGGCTCGGCGCATCATTCAAACTACATCGTATTTCAATACTTACTTGAATACGTGTTTCAAAGCATGTTATCGAGTGTTGCATTCATATGCCATCTTAGATAGCCGAGCCTACTTAGTTGCATTTTGCATGTGTTGCATTAGACATTGTTGACATAGCTAGGATCATGCATGATTACTAACTCTCTTCTGTTTTGGCTCGGAGTACACTGTGAGTGTTTCTGCTTTAGCATCCTCGCATGTGTGTAAGTGACTGCCATGATAGCATGCTTGCCATGAGGCTAACTGCTTAAGTGTTTAACTGCATGAATGCCTGTGGATGAAGGCTTTATTGCTTGAATTGGAACAATTCATCAAATGTGAGTTTTAAGCCCACTTAAGGTGGCAAAATCATGTTGTTTTAAGCCCACTTGAGGGTGGCAAATCCGCGCTTTGGCCTACTTGCGAGTAGCACTTTCAAACCATTTTTGAAAACAAACATGAGATGTTTTGTTCCAATTCTTGCGATTGAGTCTATACTTGTGTGCTGTGCGTATCACGTAGTATTGTTAGCTAATAACCAGAATAAGAACACATGTGTTTTCAAAAACAACATATCATGTTAGTAGAGGCCGATCTTTGATCGGGCGAGCGGGGGTGCTCATTTCAGGATCTTCCCCTCTCGTACCCAAGTTCCCGAGCCGAGGAAACTTTGGTGATGACGGACACGTGGCCTTTGGCACGAGTCAGGGTTTTGTAAATTTTCCAAAACAAAATATTTAGGCGGCGACTCTGAAATCTGGCAAAGCAGTCCATGTTTGGTGCTTTTTGATTCAAAATTGATTTTTCAAAACCAATTGCCGGATTTGGACTCTTTGGTGATTTATCAGTCTTACATTGCACTTTGTGAGATTAGATTCAGAACCGTGATAGGAGTCCGAACTGTAGTAGTTAGAACCCAATTCGCGCCCTCTCCAAAAAGGGGGGCGCGCGAAGCGAGTTCGGGGTGGTCTTGTTTGGCCTTGGTATGGGCTACCAAGAAGTTGAGGCACTACCTGTTAGCTCACTCTGTAATACTAGTTTCGAGATTAGATCCCATCAAATATCCCTTTGAGAAACCAGCACTTACGGGTAGGCTAGCTCCTTGGTTGCTTCTGCTTTCCGAATTTGATCTGAAGTACATGACGCGCAAGTCAGTGAAAGGGAGAGCAGTAGCGGAGTTCCTAGCCGACCACCCAGTTGAAAGGGATGAAGTAGTAGAATATCTATTCCCAAACGAGGCCATTCTGCATATCGAAGAAGAGATTTGGACGATGTACTTTGACGGGGCGTCAAACCAATACGAGTATGGGATAGGGGTGTTGCTGATAGCGCCTGACAATTTCCGCATACCCTTAGCATTTAAACTCCAGTTCAAAGTGTCGAACAATGAGGCAGAACATGAGGCATGTATTGCTGGATTGGAAGCCGCCCTAGAACTAGGGGTAAAACGGTTGGATGTCGTCGGGGACACGAACCTTGTTGTATCTCAAGCTAAAGGAGATTGGAAAGTTAAAGAAGAAAAGATGAGAATCTATCACCAAACCTTGGACGCTCTAATTCCTCAGTTTGAAAAACTAAACTTCGCTCATCTGTTAAGAGAGAACAACAGGTTCACTGATTCATTAGCAACTCAATCTTCTATGATAGACATCCCTTTTGGAGTCCGAATGCGTCTGATCATCATTGAACAGAAATTCGTGCTGGCCTACAAGCTGATTGCTGCCATAGATGAGGTACAAGATCAGAACCCCTGGTATTATGACATCTCGAACTTCTTGGAAAAGGAAGCTTATCCACCAGGGGCAAATGCCAAAGATAAGAGGGCAATTCGAAGAATGCCTGCTCAGTTCATCGTCTGCAGGGGTAAACTGTACAAGAGGGGTCATCTCAGGATGCATAAGCTATGCGTTGATGCTGAAGAATCCAAGCGCCTGATGGAGGCCATCCATAGAGGAGAGTGCGGAGCACACATGAGTGGGATGATGCTAGCTCGGAAGATCCTTAGACAGGGTTATTATTGGTCAACCATGGAGGAGGATTGTATTGGCTTTGTTCGGCGATGCCACAAATGTCAGATCCATGCAAACCGCATGAACATTCCGCCGTCGAAGCTGTACAATATGACTTCGCCATGGCCTTTTTCAGTCTGGGGGATTGATGTAATTGGGCTGTCACTCCGAAGGGGTCCAACGGGCATGAATACATTCTGGTAGCGATAGACTACTTCACGAAGTGGGTTGAGGCCCAATCTTATGCGGTGTTGAAGGCATCGCATGTCGCTAAGTTCATCAGGAACAACATTATTTGTCGCTATGGGGTCCCGAATGAGATTATTTCAGATAATGGTTCCCACTTCAAGAAGGAGGTGATCGACTTGTTGGAGAAGTACAACGTGGCTTTTCAGAAGTCATCTACATATCGACCGCAAACCAACGGAGCAGTTGAGGCCGCCAACAAGAACATCAAGCACATTCTGTAGAAGATGGTGGAGACCTACAGGGACTGGGCAGATAAGCTGCCATTTGCTCTTTGGGGCTACCAGACTTCAATTCGAACTTTTACTGGGGCAACTCCGTATTCCTTGGTCTATGTGATGGAGGCTATCGAAGTTGAGGTTTCGTCATTGCGAGTTATGGCTAAGGCAAATTGGCAGCAAAGCAGGTTCGAAGAACTCATGCTCTTTGATGAAAGAAGGCTGAAAGCACTGTATCACGTCCAGGGTTATCAACGAAGAATTGCCAGGCTTTCAATAAGAAGGTTAAGTCCAGGAATTTGAAAGAGGGGGATCTAGTGCTTAAAGACAACCGAGCTCCCATCCACGACCCTAGGGGCAAGTTCAGACCCAATTGGATGGGTCCCTATATCATAAAGTCAATCTGGTCGGGTGAAGCTGTCATTCTGATGGATTTAGATGGCCTTGAGTTCTCCCAGCCGATCAACATGGACAAGTTGAAGAAATACTATCCCTGAGTGGCTCGCTAGGCCGAAAACCCGAAAGGGCAACCTAGGCAAAAGTTAGAGCACAGAAAATTTGAAATAATAAAAACTGAGCTCGCAAGGTTGAAAACCCAGAAAGGGCGGCCTTGGCAAAAGTTAGAGCGCAAAAGAAGAGTGTTAATACACGAGTGAACCTGAACTGAACTACGTAAGGCTTGATTCCCATCTTCGGGATACGTAGGTAACTTTATTCTGAAGTCCAGCCATAGAAAACTTCCTCGATCAACTTTGTCCATGTGATCATATTGGTCATCTTTGTCTATACTACATTTAAGAGCTCAGTTGTGATCTCTAGTGCAGTGCTATTCAGATTAGGGTCAACTTTCCAGTTGCTGGATCCGGGGTTGTACATCTCAGTGATAGATCTCGGGCGTGTCCAGTTGTGATCCATATCGAAAATGGTTTTGAAAAGTTTTAATAAAAGTTGATTTTTGTTCAAATTAATCTTTTTATGACTTAGACCATTTTTGGACCAAATGGAAAATTTTCAGTACTCACAACCTTCAATTACATTGATTTCAGTACAGTGTTCTCCTGCTCTTGAATACAAATTGAAGTTGCTTTTTATTACATTCATAAAGAAAACTTGAAAGTACTGATAAAGCAATAAACTCGGGGCATGGATAAGTCAGGTGTTCCTGCACCCCCTCTCAGAGCTTGTGGAAGCCTCTGATACTAAAGTAGGCCCAACCTATGCCTCTTCATCGAGCCAAGCTATGCACTCATCAGAGAGGGTGCAACTGAAAGTGGGAGTGGGGACCAAAAGCTCTCTCGTCCTCCATGCCGTGGCATACCGAGCTAGCTGTGCGCCTCGAACTGGAAATGCGGCAGGGTACTCTATCCCTTCTTCCGGACAAGTCTGATCATGCCCAAATTGGTGCCGGAATCGAAATGGGAAGTAAAAGACACAGTGTGCCAGGCCAATTAGCTGAATGCTTGGTTGCCGGGACATGCTGTAACTCATCGCCGGCAAATTAAGCCAGGGGCAACGCCAAGCAATGCTGACAGCAGATAGACTGCACATCCATTCGCACCACCATCCATCATCTGGGGCATCAACTAAGCGTCGCTGGAAGAAATAGCTGTGAGCTGAATATGCTGGGCATGACTCCACAACCATCAACTTGTCCATCAACCATATCTGGGGAGGGATGAAAAATGAGAGATTAAAGAATAGAGAGGTGTACGAGGAGAGAAAAGTGAGAAAAGGGTTTTGAGAGAAAAAACAGAGCCTGAAGGTCGAGTGATGTGAGGAATACACATGTGAGTAGGGAGGGAAACGTTACCTGTAAGAGTAGTGGACTCCCTGCAAATCTGGTTGTCTCTCGGCAATGGAAGACATCCAAACCCATCAGTGTCTCAGCTAGTGTCATGGCAATGCAGCTCTTGTCCTCTTTCAAGCACTGGGCAACCTCAATCAAACAGACGCTAGACCCACCGGAGCATGGGGCAAGCAAGAAATGAGACAACATGCACAAGCAAAGCGCATGTCGCCGAAAACCCTGCCAGTGATGATTGCCGTTGAAATGGAGAAACTACAAAGCTGGGGCTTTTGTAGAATATAAGGTGTTGAGTGGAAGACATGTGGCAACAATCTGGGCACTTTCTGCATTAATGGCCGACCGGCCAAATCTGATGGCCGACTGACCGACCATCTTTATAGCTGATCGGCTAGTTCTTGTGGCCGATAGCTCTTTATGGTGGTCGGTGGCCTCCCACCTTGGCCGATGGCCCCTCATTTGTTCTTTGAGCTGTCCATGTGTTGGAAGTGTTGAGAACTTGTGTCTTGTTCCACTTCGAATGCTTTTTTGTGACGATTTTGTGAAGTCGTGCCTGTGTTACTTCAATTTGTTTATCGAGTTGTTGTATTTTTGTTTATCGAGTTGCATTTTGCGTTGATTGTTAAGTTCTTGTCTTGCTTATCGAGTTGTATTCACATTTGGTTAGCATGTCAAGTCCTGGTTTTGCTTATCGAGTTGTTTTGTTCTTTCAGTTGTCAGTTGGTTCGCTACCTGATTAAGACAATGCAATTCGAGTGTGTAGTTTTCAAACAAAGTTCAATCTCATTTACATGCTGTGTGATGCGATGTGATGTGATGCTTAGAATGTAAAATGTAACACTTTTTCAATCAAAAAGTTATTTTCATTCCATCATGGTTTCTTTTTTTTGCAAGAGTACAAGTTTTAGAGAACATAAAACTGCCTGAGGCTGTACAATGTGCAAAAACTACAAGCAAAAAGAGAAATAAAGCAAAAATAGAACATCTGAATCGGCGCCAGTCGCCTTAAGAGTGGGAAGCCCTCCTCATCCTCTTCCTCGACGAAGGCCCAGAACTACCGCCGTCAGCTCCGCTACTTGAGTCTGAACCCGAACCATCTCCAGCCTCATCTCCATCCTGAGACGACTCTGACTGTGGGCTCACTGCCTTCTCGTCAGACTCATCATCATCTGGGGTAGGCTCTCGCGAACTACTCCCGGTGTGAGCACGCCTAGCTCTGCTTCGACTGTGGGCTGAAGTCCCTCGTCTCGCTCCCCCTGCTGCTCAGGGAGGCACTGAAGGTCCCGCTGAGGAGCCCGCTGTGGCTGGTATCTGGAATGGGGCCTGAAAAGAACAATTTGGCAAATGCATTAGTTATGCTATGCGAAGTTGAGTATGGTATCAAATGCAGTATATGATTACAGTGTATGAATGTTGTGAGTAGTATATGAACGCCGTGAACGGTGAATGATTGCAGTGTATGAGGCCCGTGGCCAGTATATGAGATGCAGTGTATCGGTGCCCTGAGTGGTATATGAGTGTGGTGTATCAAATGCAGTATTGATAATGTGATGCATCAGATCAGTATGGAGTAGATTATAGAGGGTTTTGGGACGGAGGTTGAAAGAACTTACTGGAATACCATAAATACTGAGCAGGCCCATGCTCGTCTGCATCATCTCCATCAGAGAAGCCGACAGCTCCAGAGCCTGCCCAGTGTACTCTATGGAAGCCTGCAAAAGTGTTGAGGTAATTAGTAATCTGCAGAATATCAACTGAAATGAAATGAATGTACAGAATGTAAAGTATAACATATACCGGGGTTGGGCCTCGAACTCCGATGAGCTCATGATCAGCTGGGGAAGGAGCGATGGGAATCTGATAAGTCTCTCCAGCCTGTCCTCGGCATGTCATAGTAGTGGGCAGGTCTGGCCACTCTGCCCTCTGTCTCCTCTGGGAACCCTTCCTACCATGGGCTTGGGTCGCCCTGGATCCTCCCATTTCTTCTGCTGTGGCTACAGGTCTCTCTCTCTCACCTCGACGAACACTAGCCAGAGGCTGCATGAGATATGTCTGCATGAAGACGGTGTAGTCGCCATTGAGCCTGAAGAAGTCGGCATCCCAACCTATCGTGAAATCGGCCATCTCCTGCGGGGTGTATCTCTCTGTAAACCTCATGTGCGAAGGAGGCGGCATTGGAACCACCGGCTCGAGTAAACTAAGGCTCTGTCACAGGAAGCGTTCACCCAAGTACCACGCTCGACAGACCGGACCCTCAAGCAAAACCCGAAATCGGGAAGTCTCCCGAGCGCCCATAAACCGGTCTCTAACTGTGTCAGCCAGCACTGCCTAGGGCTGCCAGGTGATCTGTAAATGACGGATATACAGGTTGTTATCTGCTATTGAAAGTGCAATATAAAGCAAAGCTCAGATGAATTGTAAGGTTTGAAATACCTCCGCTGCGGCTACAATGTCAAAATATCGGTGGAAGAATAAGAAAGACTCTCACGGCCTCCGCTCGCATCTCACATTGTACCTATGTAAATATGGAACCATGGGGGGCGTCTCTACCTCCGGCTCTGGGGCAAGCCTCGGGAAGTAGGCATATACCCACAACTACAGAATGTGAAAGGGGAATAATGAGTATGTTTATCAGTAAAGCAGTATATAGATAAAGCAGAAATCAGAGAATGATGTGCAGTGTCTTGTGCAGTGTGTGCAGTGTACAACTAGTGTAAAGCAGATTACGTGTTATGCAGTGTGTGTGGTGTACAGAGAATGTAAAGCAGAAGGGAAAGAAGTACCTCCCAGGCTCTCCAGTAGCCTCCTAGCAGGTGCCTGCTCCAGCGAGATGAGGAACTCATGTATCCATACAGTGTGGCCAAGCCCGCGCTGCCCCAATCATAGCGCCGGATGCGAGACAAGTCTACCAGTGCACTCAAGAGGTAGAGACCAACGGTGTTCGCCCGATCGGCGAATAGAGTAGTGCCAAGAAAGAACATGAGGAACCCCCGGGCGTAGTGCTCGACCTCCTCGTGGGTCGTCGGCGTTTCCCCCCTGAACTGGTCGACAAACCACAAATATCGCACCGTCCCTGGTCGGGAGAGAGGTGGGTGAGTCCGTAGCAAAAAGATCTGAGTAGCATCCCACTCGCCCATATCAGTGTCAAAAGGGATCAAATCACCCCTTACTCCTATGCCGGTGAGCATGGAGAAGTCGAAGGGAGTCATCGTCATCTCCCCTGCTGTAGAAAGGTGGAAGGAATCGGTGGTGTCCCACCACCTCTCCACTAAGGCACCTAGAAGAGGCCGACTCGCAGTGAGGCGCGAAAGTCCCATGCAGAATACACCAAAACCGACCTTATCGATGATGTGGTGAACATCATCGGGTAGCTCCATGTACCAGTCTCATGCAATCGTGTTCCCATAACCTCGGAAGGCATGAGAATCTCCCTGTGTCCAAGATAAATAGATGCAAAGTAGTGTCAGGAATACAGTGTATGCATGTGTTCAGAATTGATAGAAATGCAGTGTGTACATATGTTCGAGTTGACAGAAGTATCATGTATGAATGTGCTCAGAATGAACTAGGCATGTGATGTACAAGTGTGTTTGGATTAATCAGATGAAGAGTAATACTGGCTATCCAAGACATATGACCTACATTGCAGAAAGTAAAGAGGAAGAGTATGCCTCAGCGGCACCATATGATAAGTGTAACTCCGGCTCGTGTAGCAGGAGGTCCTTTGGTGCACCTCGCGCGAATCTCCTGAATTGGCGGATGTCGTCAAGGGGCAACACGTGTACGTCAGGTCATAAGACGCTGGATCGAAGGGTCGAATGCCTCGGCAAAGGTTCAAACTCGGGATCCAGCTCCATCCCGGAGGAGCCCCATCATGTGGAATGTCATCCGCCATCTCAAGAAGAATCAGAAAATAGTCGAAGATGTGGAAAATAGGTGAGAAAGGCAAAAGTCAACAAAAAGTCAACTTCAAGGGGTGAAAATGGAAGAAAAGGTCAAAGCTCGGAAGAGGGCATGGAATCAAGGGTGACTCGGAGGAAACAAACCCCAAATGAGGAAATCAAGAAAAAGGCATCGAAACCACTTTTCAATCGGTCCAAAATGTTGAGAACAACGAGGGTTTTGCGATTCGAATGTTTGTGGAAGGTTTGGAAATGCATAGAAAGCACGGATTGAAAGGGGGAAATGGTCTAGAATGAGAGGAGAAATGTTTTTTGGCCTTGAGGAAGTGAAGAAATGAGGTTCCAAACCCCATACTTAAAGACCCGAGGCAAATGGACCAAACTGCCCTGAATCTGCCATGTTTGGCCGATCGGCCAAATTGTTGGCCGGCCGGCCACATTGTTGGCCGATTATCTTATCTGGTGGCCGATGGGTGGCCGATGGCTCCCTATTGTGGCCGATGGACCTCCAATGCCCTTGTTTGGGGTTGTTCTGTTGATTTGTACTCTCATCTCTCAAGAAAGTTCAAGAAAATACACCTTTGAGCTCAAGCAGTTTTCGTAGAAGCTCCGGACTATGTTTCCAGTGCGTGGCACTCAGTACGAAAAAAGTGTATCCTTTTCCGTATCCTTTTGTATACCGCAAGATCGATGAATCGCCTTTGAATGTGCTGTGTTAGTGCATTTTGTCATGTATGCAAGGTTGGCATTGTTATGCACCATTTCACTTGCATTGTTATGCACGTTCCACTTGTATTGTTATGCACCGTTTCACTTGCATTGTTATGCACCTTTTCACTTGCATCGTTATGCACGTTCCACTTGCATTGTTATGCACCGTTTTATTTGCATTGTTATGCACTTTTCACTTGCATTGTTATGCACGTCTCCCTTGCGTTGTTATGCACCTTTTCGTTTGCATCATATATGCATGTGTTTATCTTGTATTGAAATTATATCTTGATGTAACGTCAAACATGTGTTTCTACTATATTGTACCTGTCAAAGTTTCTTTTTGTGCAGGCACGATATTGTATGTACGGTTCATTTGAAGCTGGCACAACCAGACGATGTTGTATGCGTTTCAGTTAGAGGAACTCCGGGTGAGATCATTCCTGTTCCCTCAAACTCTCTTGGTTACCTTTCTCCTCTCGCGTTTGACATGCGTTTGGACGCACCTTTCTCCTCTCGCGTTTGACATGCGTTTGGACACACCTTTCTCCTCTCGCGTTTGACATGCGTTTGGACGTACCTTTCTCCTCTCGGGTTTGACATGTGTTTGGACGCACCTTTCTCCTCTCGTGTTTGACATGTGTTTGGATGCACCTTTCTCCTCTCGCGTTTGACATGCGTTTGGACGCACCTTTCTCCTCTCGCGTTTGACATGCGTTTGGACATACCTTTCTCCTCTCGCGTTTGACATGCGTTTGGACGTACCTTTCTCCTCTCGCGTTTGACATGCGTTTGGACATACCTTTCTCCTCTCGCGTTTGACATGCGTTTGGACGTACCTTTCTCCTCTCGCGTTTGACACGCATTTGGACGTATCTTTCTCCTTTCGCGTTTGACACGCGTTTGGTCACCTCTCTCCTCTCGCGTTTGATACGCATTTGGATGTCCTTTTCCTTTTGCATTTGGTACGCGTTTGAGTTGTTTCGTTTGAGATTTTGGTTGTTCCCGATAGTCGCTTCTAGTCTTTTCTGCGTGAGCATAGTGAAGATTGCATAATTTTCTTACATCCTTCCTGCATGAAATGTAGTTCAGCCTATAATTCCCGTGCATGGCGTGTTCACTTACTTGCTTATGTACAAGTTTGCGGTAGTATTTCTTTGCATAACAATTGCATGATATTTCTTTACAGCTCTCTTTGCATAATCATAAGTTATGTTCTGTATTGTGCATGTCATTTGCATTCTGCCCCAGCCCGCGGGCGCATCTCTATATTGTTATTTTGTATGTTTGTCTAAGTCTTCGGCCTTGTCAAAAATGGGTCGTCTCTGGGCTTTGACATTCACTTTCGAGTTCTATCAAAGAGGGGCAACTGTAGACACCCCATTTTTGACCGTCCTCAAGACTTGGACGTCATCGTTTGAACACTCGATGATCATCCATGCTCGTGTTCGTTTTGAGTTCCTGAAGGTCTCGGCTGTGCGCGTTGCCTTGGAGCCTCTCAACTTGTCTGTTTTGTGCTTGGTTGTGGACCAAGAGCTTGTGGCTTTGTTTCTGAGGGAAGAGGGTGGCCTGCTGGCCAGTCCTACAACCCATCGGCCAGGCCCCGTGCCCATCGGTCATGCCCTCTTTCCATCGGCCATCAGTGGTGGCCGGTCGACCTCACTGATGGCCGGTCAGTCCCTTTAATGGCCGGTCGACCATTTTTTTTGGCCGAGGCCCTTTTCTTTGCTTTTGCAAATATTTTGGTGCCAGCTGTGCCAGCTGTTGGGCACAGAAGGCATCCTCCATACACGTGTATGGAGGGATTGTAACAAGCTTCTAGCTTGTCAAACAAGCTTGAGGCTTGTGATTCTATATAAGGGGGGGCTCCTCTCCCTTTCCAGAGGTTCAGAATTTTGGATGAAAGCTAAACATATCCCTCTCTCTCCATAATTCTCCCCCCCTCTCTCTATATTTGTACTAGTTTGTGCCTTAAAGTGAGTTTTCTTCACACTTTTGCACTAAAGCACCTAGTGAAACACCTGCACTCTTGAGCTGAGGTTCTTGGAGGTTGCATTTGAGTGATTTTGGCTTGGTTTTGTCTCAGAAGTGGCTGGTTTTGAAGTTGTTCTTCAAGGGTGAGTAGTTACCCTCTTTAAGCCTTGTTTTGCTTAAGTATTTGGCCATCCTTGCATGCTCTTTTAGGCCATACTTTCAACTGCAAAAACTCTTGTTTTTAAGTGTTTGAAATGTTTGTTTTTAAATGTTTGTTTTTAATAGCTCCAGTCCCAGTGAGGCTGATCGTGTTGTCAGTATCCCGCTCCTGGTACTATAACTCGCGGTTCGAGCGACGCCGCCTCATAGACCGAACCTTCCCGTACTTCTGCCGTTTCTTTGACACAATCATGGCAGACCAGGTAACAAAATTCCACCCTTTTAGCTGTTACATACTGTAAGCAGACTACGCAGTTCGTCACTCTCATGCTGCTGCATCTGTACCATATTGCCATTCTCATACTATACTGACTTCTAACATTGCACTGATTTCTAACACCGCACTGCCATTCTCATATTGCATTGATGTCTAACACTGCACTAATTTCCTCATACTGCACTGATTTCTCATACTACATTGATTTTCTTAGGTTGGCTGACACCCTTGGGCGGGCATTTCCCAGATGTCGAGGATGACCTACCCTGTTGCATGACATGCCTCTATGATGAGGATTCTGTTTGAGGGCCCCTTTGGCCGAGTTTACTACCTGGAAGAGAGGTTCATCCGCTAGACGCAGGGTGTTGCTGCTCTTGACATTTCACACCCGCGTTGCTTGGCCATGAGGGAAGCAGATGAGTTGCAGGACGGTCCTAAGATCGACCTCTTGATATTGGGTGAAGATAGCTATGATCATCATGAGCCTGGCGACTTCACTACCTTCTTACACACTCGGGTGATGGCGCCTCTTACCCTAGGCGTGGCTTGAGCTGTGCCAGAGGTTGCTACTACTACTGGTGATGCACCTGGCGAGACGCCTGCTGGTGGTGCCCCTGCCATTGTTTCCATTCCTGGATTTCCTGTGATCCCCACTGAGATCATGTACATGCGTTCGGATGGAGTGATCGAGGAGATCCCACTTGAGCATATCGAGGAGAGGGACCGCAGGCTAGTATTTGCTCCTGGCGTCGAGCAGGTACAAATTCCTTTATGCTAGTCCATATTGCACTTTAGCT
Source organism: Camellia japonica (assembly GCA_030407325.1). NCBI lineage: Eukaryota > Viridiplantae > Streptophyta > Magnoliopsida > Ericales > Theaceae > Camellia > Camellia japonica. Next base: position 129,146,952 of record JAPPVO010000014.1, read on the forward strand.
TGTTTTTTGCCATTTCTATTCATTATTCGCTATTACTTCTGTCTACCTTTTCTTAGATTCTGTTCCTTTTGTAGGTACCCCGGGTGTATGCTGATGACCTCCTCCATATGATCTACTGACTGCTCCTCATGGTACGGAGGAGGCAGACTGCCTTAGTCACCCATGGGATCGAGGTGCATTCTATCTGTGGTTTACTGTTGTTGCCATACTGTACATTCTGTTAATTCATACTGATATATGTTCTCTTATCAGCTTGAGCCAGCGCCAGCAATGCCTGTAGGACCTTCCAAAGCCAATAGGCAGAGACGGAACCGAGGGAGGGGCCAAGGATGAGCCGATCGAGGGAGAGGTCGAGTGAGTCAACGCTCGCCTTCTAAGGAGTCTTTTGACGGGTCCATAACCCCCGAAGACGAGGGAGAGGAGATTGACTTACAGTCCAGCAGCCTTAGCGATGACAGTGATGCACCTCCTCCACAACTGAGGAGGAATAGAGCTAGGATGGGCTATTGATGATGATGATGATTTGCTATTTCATTTGTTTTGTTATTGTTTCGTATCGTTTTGCTTTGTAGTTAAGGACCAGCTTCAGATAGACCTTTTTGGTTTTTGAAGACTTCTTTTTTTTTTTTTTTAACTTTGTTTTGTAAAACAATGATCGGGGCTGGACCTGCCAGTTTATAAAAGACAAGTTTTTGTTGAATGATCTCTATGCATAATATGATAAATGGCATTTGCATGTGATGAACAGTGTAACCCTTGCATTGTAACCTTTAGAACTGTGAATGCTTGTTCTTGAATTGATTCATGAATCAGATAATGACTTACAACCGGTCAAAATGTAAAATATAGCTCAATAACAGAAAAACGGAACGAAAACAACTCGAAAAAACTAAAAAACACTGGGTACAAACAAAACAAAACTCAAAAGTATAGTTGCGGTCTACCTGAACAAAGGCCAGCTTTTGCTGCAACTGAACTGAACTGGACCAGCATTAAGACCTGGCCAGGGCTACACTGATGCATGGCCGGCAATTAGTGTGATGTTGGTTAGTGCTGTCCAGCTGTCATACACAGCTCCTTCTCAAACTCTATAAATAGTGCTCCCATGCTATTTTTTTGGCAGAATCACAAGTCTTTGATATTTTGCTCTCAAGATGGAGATGTTACTTGTCAATAGGCTTCAAGATTGGATAGCCACTTTGGATGGCTTGGAAAAGGTGAATTTCTATGGTTTCGGCCTAAATGCCCTTTTTCCTTTGAGTCGCACGTCTCTTTGCTTTCCGTTCCTGTATGTCGCGGTTCGATGTTAGAACCCGGTCACACTTGTATTTCAATTTGGATCTCAAGAAATGTGTCCAACACTCAAAGAATTTCAAGCACTGATGGAATCCTGGCGCGACGAAGAAATCATGCCTCAGCCCCATTTTAGCCATGCCCAGGCTTTAGGATGGATGTGTGGATTATCATTGCACGAGGCTCGCTCTTTTGCACATGACGGGGAGCTGGACATCCTTGGTTTAGTTCGTCAGTTTTCCGCTATTGGAGATAGGAGCGACCTTCTTTGGCGAAGCTACCAACGACATGCTCTCTACTTATGCCTTCTTGCACAACTCCTAGTTGCCCCTAGTTTTGGCGGAGCTAGTATCCGGTTGATTGAAGCGGCCCAAGGCTTGAGAGAGGGCAAGGGCTGCATAGGTTTAGCATTGGCCGAAACTTTGATGGGCTTAGATGCTTTCCGTTGGGAGAGACTACCCGCTTTGTAGGGAGCCCACTACTTCTCCAGGTATCATTTTCCACCCTTCTAATTGTGATTCTTACATCACTCAACACTCATTCTCTTTTTTTTCTCTCAGAACCCTTTTCTTACTTTTCCCTCAACGCACACCTCTCTATTCTTTAATCTCTCTTATTTTTCATTCCTCCCCAGGTATAGTTGATGGATAAACTGTAGGTAGTGGGCCCTTGCCTCGAATACTCGGCCAAGGCTTACTTCTTTCGCCAACGGCTAATAAATTTCCCTTTAGAGGGTTTATGGTGTGATTGGATGTGCAGTCGGTCCGCAGCTAATATATCTTGGCGTTGCCCTTGGTTCACTTTAGCCGAGATGAGCTACAGCATGTCTTGACAGTCGGGTGTAGAGTTAATTGGCCTGACACATTACGTGTTCTATTTTCCTCTCCGATGCCAGTTTGGGCATGATCAGATACGTCTAGATGAGGGACTGGAATACACAGCTTCATTTCCGGTTCACACCTCGCATATGTCCTGGTATCTTACGGCCTAGAGAATGAGAGAGATTTTGGTCCCTGCCATTAGTTTCAGTTACACCCTGTCTGAGGAGTTTTTGGCCTGGCTTAAAGAGGAGGCAGAGGTTGGACCATCTTTGGCATAAAGCCACCTGACTCAACTGTGCCCCTAGTTTTATTGCTTTGATATTTTCTTTTCAAGTTTAAGATGCAAAAAAGTAGCTTTGATCTGAATCAAAGAATTTGAAAAATGTACTTATGTTGAAATCAATAAAATTAAAGTTGCGAGTGCTGAAATTTTTTCCTTTTGGTCCCAAAAATGGTCCAAGTTGTAAAAGGGGAAAATTTTGAACAAAATCAACTTTTATGAAAACTTTTCAAAACAATTTTCAGAAATGATCACGACTTGACACACACAGAATCGATCCTCAAGATGTACAGTCCAGAATCAAAAGAGATCATAACTGCCCCTGGCTACATACCATTATTGTTGCTCTGTACTTAGCTTTTCTGCTCGAAATATGGAGCACAACCGAACTAATAGATGATGAAGAAGGATGACCTGATCAAGAAAACAGATAGGACAGTAGAATTGGAGATGGTTATGGCTGAACTTCAGGATGAAGTTGCCTACGTATCCCAAAAATGAGAATCAGGCCTTTCGTAGTTCGGTTCAGGTTTATTCGAGTATTAACTCTCTCCTTTTATGCTCTAACTTTTGCTAAAGTCGCCCTTTAGGGTTTTCGACCTTGTGAGCTCAATTTTTCTTTATTTTTAATTTTTTATGCTCTAACTTTTACCTAGGTCACCCTTTCGGGTTTTTGGCCTAGCGAGCTTCTTAGGGATAATATTTCTTCAACTTTTCCATGTTGATGGTTGTGAGAACTCCAAGCTATCCAAGTCCATAAGAATAACTGCTCATCCTCACCAGATTGACTTGATGATGTAAGGACCAGTCCAGTTAGGTTTGAACTTGCCTCTAGGGTCATGAATGGGAGCTCGGTTGTCTTTCAGCACCATGTCCCTTTCCTTGAGATTCCGGGACTTAACCTTCTTGTTAAAAGCCCTAGCAATTTGACGTTGGTAGCCTTGGACATGATACAATGCTCTTAGTCTTCTCTCATCAAACGTCATCAATTCCTCAAATCTGCTTTGCTGCCAATCTGCCTCTGCTATCTGACACTCAGTCATAATTTGTAGTGAGGGCACTTCAATTTCGATAGGCAAAACAGCCTCAATCCGGTAGACGAGAGAATAGGGGGTCGCCCCTGTAGATGTTCGAATTGAGGTTCTGTAGACCCAAAGTGCAAATGGCAATTTATCTGGCCAGTCTCTATAGGTTTCCACCATCTTCTACAGAATTCTCTTCATATTCTTGTTAGTAGCTTCAACAGCCCCATTAGTTTGCGGCTTGTAGGTTGAAGACTTATGGAAAGCCACATTATATTTTTGGAGCAAATCTATCACTTCTTTCTTGAAGTGCGTTCCATTATCGGAGATAATTTCATTAGGCACCCCATTTCGGCATATGATGTTGTTTTTGATGAACTTAGCCACATGCGCTGCTTTCAATTTAGAGTAATACTGGGCCTCTACCCATTTCGTGAAGTAATCGATTGCTACCAGAATGAATTCATGCCTGTTTGACCATTTTGGCGTAACTGTGCCGATAACGTCTATCCCCCAAACTGTGAATGGCCATAGTGAAGTGATGTTGTAGAGTTTTGATGGCAGAATGTTCATATGGTTAGCATGAATCTGGCATTTGTGACAGCGCCAAACAAAACCAATACAATTCTCTTCCATTGTTGACCAGTAGTAACCTTGTCTAAGGATTTTTCGGGCAAGTATCACACCATTCATGTGGGCTCTACACTCTTCTCCATGAATGGCCTCCATAAGGCGCTTTGATTCTTCTTCCTTGACGCATAGGTTATGCATTCCTAGATGGCCTCTTTTGTACAGTTTGCCTCTGTAGATAATGAATTGAACGGCTAAATGCCGTATTCTCCTTTTGTCCTTGGCATTTGCTCTTGTCGGATATGCCTCATTTTCCAGGAAATTCCAGATATCATAATACCAAGGGTTCTTATCTGAAGCCTCATCTATTGTGGCAATGGTTTCGTAGGACTGCGTATACCTCTGTTCAATAATGATTGGACGCATCTTGACTCCAATGGAATGTCTACCATGGAAGATAGAGTTGTCAGTGCATCAGCAAATCGGTTGTTCTGTCTTAGCAAGTGGGTAAATGTTAAGTTCTCAAACCTCGAAATTAGTATATCCAAGACCTAATGATAAACTTTTATTTTCTCATTTTTAACCTGCCAATCTCCGTTGGCTCGAGACACAACCAAATTTGAAACCCCGATGACGTCCAACCTTTTTGCCCCTAGTTCTAGGGTAGCTTCTAAACCAGCGATACACGCCTCAAACTCTGCTTCGTTGTTGGATACTTTGAACCGGAGTTTGAAGGCTAAGGGTATGTGGGAGTCATCAGGTGCTATTACCAACACATCCATCCCATAACCATATTATTTGGCTGCTTCATCAAAGTACATCATTCGCGTTTTCTATTCTAGTTGCAGAATATCTTCATCTGGGAAAAGGTATTCCACCGCTTCATCCCCCTCTACTGGGTGATCTGCCAGGCATTCTGGTATAGCTCTTCCTTTAACAGACTTGCGTGTAACATATGTAAAATCAAATTCGGAGAGAAGAAGCAGCCAATGGGCTAGCCTACCCATAAATGCTGGTTTCTCAAAGAGATATTTGATGGGATCTAATCTTGAAACCAGGATTATAGAGTGAGCTAACAGGTGGTGCCTCAACTTTTGGGTAGCCCATACCAAGGCTAGACAAGATTTCTCAATGGAAGTGTAACGGGTCTCGTAATCCAGTATTTTCTTACTCAAGTAGTAAACAACTTTCTCCACTTTGGCCTCCGACTCTTGAGCTAACATACACCCCATGGTTGAGTTTGTCACCGACAGGTACAAGATCAACGATTTTCTCTATTCTGGCGATGATAACAGAGGTGGATTCTGCAGGTACTGCTCGACCTGTTCAAAAGTGAACTAACAACAATCGTCCCACTGGAACTTCTTTCCCATCTTTAGGAGACCAAATAGTGGTTCACAAGTTAAGGTTAATTTTGAAATAAACCGTCTTATAAATTGCACTTTACCCAGAAAGCCGTGCACCTCCTTGTCAGTCCTTGGTGGTGGCATTTCTAAGATGGCCTTGATTTTACCTCAATTTCTCTCTGTGTGATTAAGAATCCTAATATTTTTCCTGTTATTACATCGAAAGTGCATTTTTACGGGTTCAACCTCAATGTATACTCTCTGATCCGTTGAAAGAATTTTTCCAAGGCGGTGTAGTGGCCTTCTCGCTCTTTGGACTTGACAATCATATCGTCCACGTACACCTCAACCTCTTTGTGGATCATGTCATGCAGAATGGTAGTCGCAACTCTCTAATAGGTGGCCCCAGCATTCTTCAGTCCAAACAGCATGACTCGGTAACAATAGGTGCCCCACGGAGTGGTGAAAGCGGTCTTCTTCCTATCCTCGGGTGCCATCAGAATCTAGTTATACCAGAAAAATCCGTCCATAAACGAGAGCAATGCATGGGTCGCGGTGAAGTCTACCAACTCATCAATATGCGGCAGGGATTATTCAGATCCCTGAAGTCAACACAGACTCTGATTCTGCCATCCTTCTTCGGAACTGGAACAATATTGGCCAACCACGTCAGATATTCAGACACAAGTAAGAACCCTGCCTTAATCTGTTTGGTAACTTCTTCCTTAACCTTCAAAGCCCAATCTAGGCGAACTCTACGCAGCTTTTGCTTAACTGGCTGGGCTCAGGGTCGAGAGGGATCCGGTGCTGTATAATCTCAGGATCAATTCCAGGCATGTCCTCATAGGACCACGCGAAAACATCTTTGAAATTTTTTAATAAAGCGATTAAACGCTCGCGTTCCTCCGAAGACAGCGTGGACCCAATCTGGACCAAGCGAGGATTTTCCTCAGTACCCACGTTAATTGATACGATTTCATCTGTACAGGGCTTAACACACCTCTGCTCTTCCTGATCAACCAAAATTTTCAAAACTCGAGGAATTTCTTCTTCTTCGTTTATGTCAAAATTTTGAAAATTAAGATCAGTACAACAAACCAAAGGCACAAAGAAGTAGGTAACATTTACAGCATTTCCATTAAAAAAGTCTGGATCTTCGGTTACAGTGGACTGAAAGGAAAAACTAAAAGACGACTTGGACAGGACTTTGGCATCTGGGTTACCACTTCTAGAAGTACTAGACTCAGAGGAACTCAAATCTGACCCCTACTCCACAGACTCAATAAAATCAGATCCAGACTTACTATCTGATTCAGAACTGTTGATGACACCTTGCTCAAACTTCCAGACCAGGTGTGGAGCCTCGGATGCATCCATGATATGATTGCAAAAATCCGCTACTACGGTATCCCTGATCATTGAGATAGAACTATTCCCCAAGTTGGTGGTCTCAACTCCCGCAGTGGAACTTATCAATAAGTCAACCAGTGCTTTTCCGAACAGCTCCTCCTCTTTAATGTCCAGGTTTGCAGTCTTTCCTTGATCTGTTTCAGTGCTTAGGTTTGGCTGTTCATCCTCCTCTTCTGGTAACTGGTGCCCGAAAAAGATCTCGAACCATGGATACCTAGTCTTTGTCTCCCAGTCATACCAAGGCTTTGGGAATCCACAGAATTGGAAATCTTCCCCTTGGCAGACAAAGCGACGGTTCAGGGTTCCCTGTATAAGTCTGTGGACTAACTCATACTGCTTTCGAGTCCTCTTTACTTTTAGCCTTTCTCTCAACTCCTGCCATTTCCTTTGCCAATCTGCAGTGGTAGGTTTGTATCACAGCCCGAAAGCATGGCGGTTATGACTTAGCTTCTTCGCAACAGTACCTCTCTACCTGCCACTTTGGCCTAGTCCTGATCTGGGCATATGCCCCTGTTTGTTCATCATGTACATGGATTGCGCACGCACATAATCTCCATTGCCCTCTGCCATGATGGTTTGGACTAATCGGGCTTCTGCCAAAGTGAAGCCAAAAAGGAACACGTCCTCTTCCCCATGTATTATCTCCAGTAGTGGTGCAATAGTTCCTTGGGAAGGATGGATCATAGAGTTACCATGCACAGTGGCAATCCCACTTTTAAAGGGATACTTCACTAACTAATGGACACTATTGATGACACAGCCTTCATTCGATGGAGCCAGGGGCTTCTTAGTAGCAGGTTGAATGTGGCCGGAACATCCATGACTTGGAATTCTACCTCATGTTTAGATAGGCTGATTAGGATATGGCTCTTGAACGTTCCCATGACAACCCAACTTGTATTATCATAAGCTCGGACAGCTTGGGTCGCAGGTGTAAAGTCAATTGGCCTCAAGCCAATAGCATAGGTAGTTCTCACTGGGCACACATTGATTGCCAACCCGGTATCTACTAATACATCGGAGTCCACTTTTTTCAACTCTCCAAGGTTACATACAAAGGCCTGTTGTGGTTAACGCCCTCAGGAGGCAATTCTTTATCTGTGAAGGATATCACTGGCATAACGTCCCCTGAGGTGACCAACGACACCAATTGGTCAGTGGTGGTGTCAATTGGCAGCTTGGTTCAGTTCATTGCTTTGAGCAAGGCTTGTCTATGTTCCTGAGACACCATTATCAGTCCCTAGATGGATATGTTGGCCTGAATCTTCTTGAGCTGTTTTAAGACCATGTTCTCCTCCACATCCCTCTCTTTTGCTTTCTCAGCCTCTTTTCCAAAGGTTTCTAGCTGGTTTGATGCTGCAGGTTTGAAGTACCGACCACTCCGGGTCATATGATTGATCTCATCGGTATACCAGGTGTCATCTGGGGTATCAGCTTTCCAACCTTCGTCAGTGTATGCATGACTTAGGTCACAGTCTTCCCACCATTCTCCCGCAATCATGGCTAGGCTGGCATTAGGTTCTATCCGGAACATATTAACATCAAGCGCCCCATCATCATACCATTCTTCTTCCACCACAGCTCGGGTTTCAACATCTCAGTACTTTCTAAGCTTTCTCAACATCCTCTTCCGGTTCTTAGGATCCTATTCTGTTTTCTTAGCGTTTTGAACACTGCCGGTTGTGGACTTAACTTTTTCTTTCTTTTTTCCTTTGCCTTGTTCCAAAGCTATCTTTACTTGGATTTTCTCTATCCTTTCTTCCTTTTTCTCTCCCGGTCTCTCCTGTCTGTTCCTCCATATCGGATTCTTCCTCACTCAACCACCCATTGCTAGTTTCTGGTTGGTTCAGGTCCTACTATCCCATCTGTACACAACTTGTGTCTTCTTCTTCGAAGAAGTAAAGATCCTCCAGATCCTCCTCTAATTTTGCCAGATCCTCCTCTAGGTTTGGTAAGTCATGCAGGCCTTGTTCGGACTACTCACTCTGATTTTGTGCCATTTGGTCTTCCCCGATAGTATTAATGCTGAGACAATCCGACAGTATGACCACTGGCTTTGGCTGATCGATGGCCACAATGTATAAGTTGGGATCATACTCCTCCGCAAGCAAGACCCCTTCTCTATGACATGGGTATCAGGTGACCCTGTCTTCAGTGCATTCTTCTCTTTCTCCATTTCTACTACCACAAGTTTGGATTGGGTTTGTGGTGTTAGATCCATCATGCACATGTTTGTGCCTTGTGAAATGACCACATCCGGTTTTGGTAGGTGGGATGAGGTAATGCATATACTGGGGTTGAAGGTGGGCTGTAGTGTATGGATGTGGTTAATGTTTCCAGGCGGGGGGACTTGGTTATGTGCAAGGAGCGGGTTGGTTATTGCGTTTGGTTTTGCGAGTGGGGCAATGACTTTGTTATCGATGAGATCCTGAATCTCATGATGCAGGTAGTAGCACATGTCTGTGGGATGGCTATGTTGTTGGTGGAAGATACAATACTGGGTAGGGTCATGTTTAGGTGGCAATGGGTCTGGAAGTGGACGAGGATCCAGAGGCCTGAGATGCCCCTTTTGCATCAATAACTTGAGGGCTTGAGTTGGGCTCATATGGAGGGAGGTAAAGACTCTATGGTTTTGGGATGGATCGGTATTTTGTGAAGGTTGTGAGGTTGTGGCAGTAGCAAAAGGATCAGCCATTTTGGTCATCATGACAATGTTAGTGACATCTATAGGCCGCGAAATAGTGCTACAGCTAGCATTGGTATTATGAGAGAACGACCTCCTTGCGGGTTCGCTTGTTCTATGGATGATCCCCTTTTTGAATGCACTCTTAATCTGGACCCCCAGCTCATGTAAGGAAGAAAATGTGGACAAAGGTGCCACTATCATTCTCTGTAGCATGTCTGGCTCTAGGTTTTGGACCAATAGTTGGACTTGTTCTCTTTCAGCTGGCCAATTTGTCATTCAGGCTGCCTTGGCTCTCCACCGGGTGACAAAATAAATAAATGGTTCTTTGGGATTCTAGGTGGTAGCCTCTAGCTCACTAATGGTTACTTCTATCTGAGTGTTATATGAGTATTGATTGACACATGCCTCAGATAGCTCCTCCTAATTTTGTTTCGTAGAATCCTCCAATTTAGCATACCAGATGGCCGCCACATCAGATAGGGTCCTTTTAAACAACGAAAGCTTTTGCGCCCGAGACAAACCCATGGACCTCAATACATCTGAAAATAATCGGACATGCATGATTGGATCCCCACTCCCATAGAATCTATCGACATAGGGCATCTTAAATTTCTCCGGTAATCTAACCGAAGCCTCAGTGTGCCTATCTTTGATATCTAGGATAGAGTTGAAGCCCTGAGATTTCTTCAATGCTTTCTCCAATCTGGCAATCTTGACCAAGGCTGGATAAATTTCATTAATATCAAAAGGAAAAATCCCTGGAAGAGGTTGAACAGGAGGACAATAAGCTGGAGCTGGGGGAAATACGTCTTAAGGATCTGGGACTGGTAGATTTTCTGCTAGAGGGCGTAGATCCAAGTTTGGTTGAGCAGTAGGGATCGGATGCACAGTTGATGCTGATGCCCCAGATGTATGCCACAGATCGGCAATGACTTCATCTGATGCGGCCATCCTTTGGTTTGCAGTATCCATAGTTCTTTGGACGGTAATCATCATGGCAGCAAATTCCTTTGCGTTTGGTACTGTGTTCTATGCCATTGCTGATCCGGGTGAACTAGATGCTCGTGAATTGATTAACTGAAAACGGGTAGGCGTTTGTGGGGTGCTTTGTACTGATGCTACTGACTGTCTGTTTCTTCTTCATCGAGTGACTAGAGGAAGCGAGACTAGCACGGGCTGACCACCAACAAGGTCTTGAGCTTTGCACAGCCTGCCAAAATGAGTCCACACAACTTGGGGAATATCGGGTCTTTCTGAAGCTATGATGGTAAACTACCTAGCAAAAAGAAAGAAAGAAAAACAAAATAAAAAATCGGACAGCACTTCGGCTCCAATTCACAACAGATAAGACACATAGCTGAACTGTAATGCCCATTGAACTCTGTTTTCAAACCTCACTGATATGAACCATCCTGTGCAGTCTCATTGTAAAAGCACATATCAAGTAAAAGAACCAAAACACCACTATGAGGGGCTAGGGTTACCCTGTCCTAGATTTTCAGCATGATCTAGGCTGCACTATTTCACACAATGAGTTTCACAACATTCTACAAATGGGTGGCACCCTGTCCAAAATTGGAATAGTCACTACTACTTCACTATATGCAACTGGGTTGAATGGTCAACCAAGGGGTAGTTCAAGGCATGATTACTTAATATACCTCTCACACCTAACACTAAGAAGTGAAGGTGGATCAAGCGGTACAATGGTAGTCCAGATCCAAGGGCTGTGTTCCTAACATGGCAGAGCCCATGACCGGTCAGCCTTTTGGCAAGCCTTTTGGGTGAGCCTCTGGCAAACCATCCAGGAATAGCAGTCGGCAAACACAGTGACTTTATGGGCACCAATGCAAATACAAATGCAAAGAAACATATAAGTGTAAATAAAAAAGGTCACATCATGAGTTTCAAGTCAAGTTCTCTAAATCCTCAGCAGAGTCGCTAGAAACTGTAGCTCGGCTTTCTGCACTCCTTTCAGAAGGCGAATAGCGCTACAGTTCAGACTCCACTTGTGGTTTTGAATTTGATTTTACAAGTGCAATGTGAAACAGTGAAAATACAAAAAGAGTCCAAATTTGGCAATTCTTTTTGAAAAATCGATGTTTGAATCAAATGCCAAAAATTGACTGCTTTGCCAGATTTCAGAGTCGCCACCTAAATATTTTTGAAAAATTTAGGAAACTCGAGACTCGTGCCAAAGGCCATTAATCCGTCATCACCAAAGTATCTCGGCTTGGGAACTTAGGCACGAGAGGGGAAGGTCATGAATTGAGCACCCCACTCGCTCGATCAAAGATTGGCCTCTACTAATCATGATGTGTTTCTTATTTACATTATATGCTATTGTTCTGGTTATTAGCCTAATATTACTATGTGACGCACATACAAATATGGACTAGTTTGCAAGAATTGGAACATTTGATCTCATGTTTTGTTTTGAACTTGTTTTGTGAATTTGCCACTTGAAAAAGTGGGCTTTAAAATGGACATTTAATCAAACTATCCCAATTCAGGCATCTAGCCTTGATCCACAAGCATTCAAGCAGTTTATCATTTAAGCACTTAGCCTTATGTTATTCACGCTTTTAACATGGCAACACTAACATTCGATGCAAGATGCTAAAGTGTAACAGCTCACCTAGTACTCCAAGCTGAAACAAAGCAAAATGATTAGAAAAATATACATGCTCCTAATTAATGCAATACGGCTAATGCAACAAACACATTATGTATTTTATAGGCTCGGTAATGAACATGGCATATGAATCAATTTGCTAACATGCGGTATAAGCACGTATTCAAATATTTATTTTAAATGACAATGCAAGTTTGAATGATGAACCGAGCATCGGTGCATGCAACACAAGTGGATGCAAGGCATGAGAATGCTAATGAAACGTGCTCTATACTAACCATAGTAAGCGAATAAATAAAAGGGAGAAAGACGTGGGGTTGGAAGATATACACATTATTACAACATTTGATCCCTCACGCAGGAGGGTGTGAATCAATGTCCGAAAGTCCGAATTAACTAACTATTACAAAACTAGGCGAATGAATAATAATTAACTTAACTAAGTTAATTAACTACTTTATTATAACAATTTTAACTAGCTATACCAATTAACTAAGCTAATGGCTACAACAATACTAATTACAATAAGATTAATTTACAACTATGATGATCATAACACTAAGGCGTAAGTGAAGTTGGATGAGGGTTGCATGCACAGTGCTTGAGAGTTACTCTGTCTGTTCAAGCCAATGTTGTTTCACCTTTAGCCACTGCCTCTATTTTCTGCAAAATTGCACTGCTGGACACACACTGAGAGCTGGCCGTGCATCAATGATGGCTGACTGGGTCTACATATGGCCGGCCGTGCCTCAATTTGGTGCAAAACTCTGTTTTTGTGTTCTGAGGTGAACCAGTGGAGATAGAGTGTTCTCAAGCTATGTTTTTCCCATTTTTCCTTCTCTATCATGGAGAGGGTCGATAGAAAGATGAAGTTGGTCCCAAAACCATCAACGAGCCAGTTGATTGTTTGATGGTTCCGGATACAAGTTTGGACAAAAGTCAATGAATGCAATGAATAAGACCACTCCTCCTTCTTGTCATGGAGTGAGCTCAAAGAGGGAGGTTGCAACGCTTCAAGAATCATCAAAATGCCATGAATTAGCATGTGACGATTCTTGACACAAGGAGCTTGGCATAACGTTTGGCCAAGTTCAAGCGATTCTAACCATTTTCTTTATATGGATTGTTCCAAGTTTTAAGGCAATTTTGTGAAGCCTTACCATTCTTTAGTCCATTTGTCCATGGTGATGTTAAAGTCCTCTAAACAAGAAGTAATGTCAAACGAGAGGTTCTTCTAAAGCATGAGGAGAGACTATATTGTTGACAATGAATCTCCGAAAAGATTAAGCCATTGAGTAGGAGTCTCTCTTACATGTTTTGAACAACCTCAATCGGTTGAAATCATTCTCAAGAATGAAAGAGATGGATGGTGGATTGATTGTTAAAATTAGACTTTTGGATACGGAAATAAATTGAAGAAAAGCTTAGAACAATATATAATATGTTATGTATGCAAATTTATGAGACAACAACTTAGGACAGCCCTCAAGTGATGAAAAACAGTGGCTAAAAAGGCATGAAAAGAGCCTAAAAAGCTAAACAATAAAGAGGGGAAATAAGGCTAGTAAGCAAGAACAAGGAGGGGTGGCTAACCCCTCCACTTTTGAAACCTCAAAACATGATTTTTGGCCTCTTTTTTAACTCTGAAAATTAGTGCAAGGAGCAAAGAAAAGGAGTGTAAAAGAAAGGTTTGAGCTATAGGTGAAGATATAGAAAGAGTGTAAACTCTCCCTACTGTGTTAGTAGCTCTTCAAACCCAATCTTCAACACGTAGAATAGACTCAAAGCAACACAAAACAATAAGAATTATGTAGCAAATGAAAGAAATGAAAGCAAGAGAGAAGATAACAAGCTTATACCTCTCAAGGGGTAAGCTTTTGATTATGATCCAAGCTTAGTCTCAACCCGCTCTCAAGCTTGAATTATGCTTCTCAAAGATTAACCAGGGCTCTTAGATGGTGAGACAAGGTTGTATATGGTGTATGGAGATGACACAAGGGAGCTAGGTTAGCTCAAAGGTTGCTTGCAATGGAAGGAGGAGGAGAGAGGAGCTCTCAAGGTGTATATAGGCTTTCTCAATTTTGTTCAACCCCCAAAACAGAGGCTCGACCTTGTTTTTATAGAATTTGAGTTCAAAAGGTGATAAATATCTTCAAAAATGGACAGCTGGTGGGCTCTCGGCCAGAACAGTGTTTCTTGCCACCGAAGCTCGGCCGACCATTCATAGCCACGGCCGACCATCACTGATGCACGGTCGGGCCTTGATGCCCTCCCCTATTTTTTTGGTTCAAACTCAGCTTAGGGTGGTAAAAGGTCCAAAAATGAGACTCAAAGGTTCAAACAAGGTAAATGTTGAAGATTTGAGGTTATTTCGAGAGCTTGACTAAATCCGAATCGCTGTGAATTCAAAGCATAGAATTCAACTTTCATCATCGAGTGTATCGAACCAAGCGCCTAAGTCTTGCAGGCTGTCAAAATGGGGTGTCTACAATTGCCCCTCTTTGACAGAGCTCGAAGTCATGAAATGACGTGAGTGAATGTCAAAGCCCAGAGATGACCTATTTGACGAGGCTGCAAGACTTGGGCAAGAAAGAAAGACAAAAATTAAATTGGTTGCACTCGCAAGCTGCCTATGTATCCCTTTACAAGGAATCAAACCAGCGTAGTTCAGGGGCAAAATGCAAACATAAGATGCAAGAACATAACCATAACTTATGATCATGCAATGAGGCCATGCAATGAGACACTTGAATGCAAATGCGATGCAAAGAATATGCCACATTTAAACAAACTGAAACAAGGTACAACAATTCCAACCATGAAAAGAAGTAAGTAAATAAACACACCTCGCATGGGAAACACGAGCCAAACTACATTCATGTAGAAAGGATATAAGAAAATTATGCAAGCCCAACTATGCGTCACGCAGGAAAGGCGAAGGGTGACATAACCATCGAGCGTACCTGAGGTCTCAACCGAGATCCTAACATGTTGCACATGAGAGGAGGAAGGGTGGTGTAAACAAACAAGTGCACCTATTGTTTTTAACCAAAGGTACAATCCTAATGCGTCACACGTGAGAGGAGGAAAGGTTGGTGTGAACACCGGGCGCACCCGAATGTTTTTAACAGAAGGTATAATCCTAACGTGTCACACGCAAGAGGAAGAAAGTTTGGTGCGAACACCGGGTGCACCTAATGTTTTTAATCGAAGATACAATCCTAACGCGTCACATGCAAGAGGAGGAAAGGTGGTGTGAACATCGGGTGCACCTGATGTTTTTAACCGATTTGCAATCCTAACGCGTCACACGCGAGAGTAAGAAAGGTGGTGTGAACATCGGGCGCACCTGATGTCTTTAACCAATTTGCAATCCTAACGTGTCACATACGAGAGGAGGAAAGGTGGTGCGAACGCCAGGCGCACCCGATGTTTTTAATCAATTTGCAATCCTAACTCATCACACGCGAGAGGAGGAAGGGTTGGTGTGAACATCAGACACACTCGATGTTTTTAACCAATTTGCAATCCTAACGCATCACATGCTAGAGGAGGAAAGGTTGGTGTGAACATCGGGCGCACCTGATGTTTTTAACCGATTTGCAATCCTAATGCGTCACATGCGAGAGGAGAAAAGGTTGGTGTGAACATCGGGCGCACCTGATGTTTTTAACCGATTTGCAATCCTAACGCGTCACATGCGAGAGGAGGAAAGGTTGGTGTGAACATCGGGTGCACTCGATGTTTTTAACCGATTTGCAATCTTAACACGTCACACGCGAGAGGAGGAAAGGTTGGGAATTGACTAAGAATAAACAAATCGCATAAGTAGGAGTCAAAACATGGATTCTAGTCAAAGATACATAGCCTCATGGCAAGCATGCTAGATATGGAAATATGGCAATCACACTCATGCAAGCATGCTAAAGCATAAAAACTTACCGAGTACTCCAAGCCAAAACAGAAACTAGTTAGAAAAATGCATGATCCTAACTATGTATGATGTCTAATGCAACACATGCAATAATGCAATTAATAGGCTCGGCTACTACTATGGCATATGATTGATTTGAACAACATACGATTAAACATGTATTCAAAGAATGTATTGAAATTGCAATGTAGTTTGAATGATGCACTGAGCCACGGTGCATACAAGACAAATGAATGGATGCAAGCATGCGAGATGCTAATCAAAACATGACCCTAATCTAACCATCAAAAGCAATTAAATAAAAGGGAGAAAGGCGTGGGGTTGGAAGACATACATACACGCACACACACTTATTACAACATTACGCCCTCGCGAAGAAGAGTCCGAAATGAATAAGCTAACTAGCTACGCTAATTAAGCTAAGCTAATTATTACAACAATTGAAACGAATTAACTAACTATTCTAAGGTAATTAATCATTACAAACTGGAAACGAATAACTAGATACACTAACTAATTACAACACTTGAATTAACTAGCTATTCTAAGCTAACTAAAGTGATTAAACTAATTAATTAGCTACCACTAATTAATGAAACAAAGAAATTAAATGGCCTCAGGAAGCGAGGGATGCATACATGCTCGGTTTCTCCACCTGAAAATGCCACCGCCTTGCCACTGAACACCTCTGTTTGCACATATCTGATCACTGAAATTGTGCCAACTTCCAAAACACCTCCGCTCCCCTTCAGGAACACACTTAGCAACTTTCTTCATTGATGGCCGGTCGGCTACCATTGGTGGGCGTCGGCTACCATTGGTGGCCGTCGGCCACTGTTGGTGGTCGGTCGGTTACCCCTGCCCTGAACTTCCTTTTTTGCTACAACATAGAGCAAACAGAGGCAAAACAGTGTATTCTCAAGGGTTGTCTTTATTGTTACCCTCCTTATCATTACACAAGCTCAAAGGAGTGTAACTCTTGGCCCTCAAACCGTCAACCAAGCATTTTCCATGCATGATGGCTAAGGAACCAAGCTTGTACAAGCTTAATGAGTGCAAAACATGACTCACCAAGACCACCACCTTATCATGCATGATCAAGGGTGACGGTGACCAAGGAAAGTGGCACATTTCATCACTTTGAGTATGAAATGTCCCATTTTCCTTGTGTTTGAATTAACGTCCGATTCGAACACATGCAATGCAGCACGAAAGATGCTTATCTTACCTCTTTTACTTGTTCATTTTGTTTACTCATTTTACATTACTGATTCATTCTTTAATTGATTAAGTCCATTGGTGAGTGTTTTCTAAAGCAAAAGAAGTGTCAACCAAGGGGTAGTTCAAGGCATGAGGGAAGCTTTATGCCGTTGGTAATGAACCCTCAAAAGAGGATTAAACCATTAAGCTTGAGCCTCAATCTCAAGCTTAAACAACCCTAAGGTTGAAACGACCCTCAAACAAATGAAAAAGAGGGAGGTTGCAGAGATGTTAACTGCTGGAATTAGGCATGAAAAAGGCATTAAAACATGCAACCAAGACACACAAATGATGCTAAAAGCCTAGAAACACTAAGCTAGTGAAGGAAATTACACCACAACTATACAAAACAAAGCTCAAATGACCCAAACAGCCCAAAACAGAGCTAAAGCAGGTCAAAACAGAGGCAAAAGTATGCTGGACTAAAGCTAAGTTAGGATAGAAAAACAAGCTAATATGTGAGGCTAACTAGGCATTCAAGCAAGACCCAAGGAGGGGAGACTAACCCCTCCAATTTTGGACTTCAAAATAAGGTTTTTGTCACTGAAAAACCTCTGAATTTCAATGGTCAAGAGGCCCAAAAAGTTTGATTTTAATATGATGAAAGATGGTGCAAAAGCTTAAATAATTAAGCAACAAGAAGGGTGGATTACCCCTGAACACAAGATGGCTCAAACCATGATTTTAAGCCTCAAAAACAGAGTTTTTTTATAGTTGAAAACCAGCCCAAAAACAATACAAAAAGATGGCAAAACAAGTATTCAAAGCAAGTATACCAATCATGTAAACTACCTCTTGAAGCTCAAGCACAAATTAAACAACAATCCAAGCTTAAACCTTCTTCTAGAGCACAAACAAGACTCCAAGAGACCTCAGCTCCAAGGTGGCCAAGTTTGATTAAGGGTTGATGTGCAAAAGTGTAGAGAAACTAGACTTTAAGGCACAAAATAACAAGAGGGAGAGAGAACTCTATAGAGAGAGAGAGAGAGAGAGAGAGATTTTTGGTCTAAAATGCTTAACCTCTCAAAATGGGGGAGGAACCCCCGCCCCCCCCATATATAGAAAATCAAGTCTTGAGCTTGAATACATCCTACCAGACATGTGTATGACGATGCAGCTCAGTAAGCAACAGTTGGCACAACTGGCAAACAAATGTCTGGAAAAAAGGACCAATGGCCGTCGGCCACCACTGGTAGCCGACAGGCTTAAACCATGGCTGATAGATCCCAGGGCTGGCCGACAGGTCACCCTTTCTTCCAGGAAAGAGGAAACAAGCTCTTGGCCCAAAAACATGCACAAAACAGATAAGGTTTAGAGGCTTAAAGACAAGGCATTCCACTGAGGACTTCGGGCGCTCAAAACAAACATAAACAAGCACAATCATCGAGTGCACGAACGATAACGTCCAAGTCTTGACGAGGGTCAAAAATGGGGTGTCTACAGTTGCCCCTCTTTGACAGAACTCGGAAGTCATGAAATGACGGGAGCGAATGTCAAGGCCCAGAGACGACCCATTTTTGATAAGGCCGAAGACTTAGACAAACAAACAAGCAAAATAAAGATGGTTGCGCCCGCAGGCTGCCTACGTATCCCTTTGCAAGGAATCAAACTAGTGTAGTTCTGGGGCAAATGCAAGTGAGATGCACAATGCAACAGCATAACTTATGATCTTGCAATGAGACTGTAACGAAGCATCTAGATGCAAATGTTATGCAAAGAAATGCTACAGTTAAACCAAAACAAGGTACAACAAAATCAAACATGAGCAAGTAAACATGAACCAAACCACATTTCATGCAGAAAGGATATAAGAAAATTATGCAAACTTAACTACGCATCACGCAGGAAAGGCAAAGAACAACAAAATTGTCGGGAGCACCCGAGGTGTCAAACAAGATCCTAACGCAACGCACACGGATGGAGAGAAGGGATGGTATGAACACCAGGATGTACCCGACTGTTCTTAACCAAAAAGAACGGTGATAAACATCGGAACACGTCCAAATATTTGTAACCAAAACAAGGAGTGGTGGTAAACATCGGAACACATCCAAATGCTTTTAACCAAAACAGGGAGTGGTATAAACATCAGAACACGTCCAAATGCTTTTAACCAAAATAGGGAGTGGTGGTAAACATTGGAACATGTCTAAATGCTTTTAACTAAAACAGGAAGTGGAATAAACATCGGAACACGTCCAAATGCTTTTAACCAAAACAAGGAGTGGTATAAACATCGGAACTCGCCAAATGCTTTTAACTAAAACGGGAGTGGTATAAACATTGGAACACGTCCAAATGCTTTTAACCAAAACAAGGAGTGGTAGAAACATCGGAACACGTCCAAATGCTTTTAACCAAAATAGGGAGTGGTATAAGCATCGGAACACGTCCAAATGCTTTTAACCAAAACAGGGAGTGGTATAAACATCGGAACACGTCCAAATGCTTTTAACCAAAACAGGGTAAATTAAAGGACATGAATGATCTCACCTGGAGCTCCTCCAAATGAACCATACATACAATATCGTGCCTGCATAAGAAAGAAACTTAACAAGCATAACATAGGAAGAGTGCATGTTCTATGCAAGACGAATAACCATGACAAAATGTTAGAGACATGTTTTATGCAAAACATACGAGAAACAAAATAGAAGCATATTCTATGCGACGAGAACCGGAGCATGTTCTATGCAACATCAGAATGCATATTCTATGCAAATGGGAAATGGAAGCATGCTTTATGCAAATGCGAGAAATGCACATTCTACGAAAGATCTCATGTGAAAGGCATGTTCTATGCAATGACAAAAAGACACACGTTCTATGTAATGACAAAAGCATGTTTGATGAAACCGTCTCAGTCGCAACTTCCGATTTACCTCTCGGAAGAGTTGCAATATGTTTTAAAAAGGATACACCTCATTGATGTTGATTAGTGATGAATCGTGCACCGAAGATACAGTTCAAAGCTGCCGCAGAGACAAGTTGAGCTTAAAGTGAAAATTTCTTGCACTTTCTCGAGAACCAAGGGCACAAAACAGTAGCAAAACCCAATGTAGAAGCGCTGGGAGCTTGTCGGCCACCATGGAGAGGTGTCGGCCACCTGTCAGCCAAATCTGAAAGTTGTCGGCCACCGATGGCAATTTAGGCCATTTTGGTCTTTTTGCATTCGGGTCTTTAAATACACATACCCAAGTTTCATTTCCTCACACCTGCCTAGCTGAAATTCATCATTCTTTCACTCTAGACACTTTTCCCCTCTAGATCCGAGCTTTATACGCGTTTTCCAATGCCTCACACAAAGTTGATTCGCTAAAACCTCTTGATTTCCTTCGTTTTGAACCGATTGAAATTTGATTTCGGTGCTTTTTTCTTCATTTTCACCACTTGAGGCTTGTTTCCATCGAGTTTCTCTTGGGTTCTGTGCCTTTTCCCGAGCTTTGACTTTTTCCTCCATTTTCTCTTTTAGGGTTGACTCTTGTTGACTTTTGGTATTCTCCACCTATTTTGCTCATTTTCGTCCACTTTCTCACCTCTTTTCCAGATGGCAGACGACATTCCCTATGACGGAGGTTCTCTAGGGATGGAGGCAGATTCCGAGCATGTACCATTACCACCAAGGTTCGTCCCTTTGACCCTGAGACATATCATCTTGAGGTGCATATGCTACCACCCGATACAATTCGTCATTTTAGAGGTTTTACACAAGGTGTGCCAGAGGATCTCTTGCTACGTGAGCCGGAGTCTCATTTATCCTATGGCGCCACCGAGGTATACACTGCCTTCTTACATTTTCCGCAATGTACCTTGCATTTCTTGCATAGATCACGCTTACGTTGTTTTTCATCTGTTTATCTCAAACACATTCTTGCACTGTATTTCTTACACTGCCTTCTCAAACACATTCTGATTACAGGGGACTCTCACTCTATTTGAGGATATGGACCTCCCCGTCGGTGTTCGCCAGATTGTGGATGAGGCCGGATTTGGCTTATTCTGCATGGGGTTATCGCGTCTCATAACGAGTAGGCCCTTGTTTGGCGCGCTGGTAGAGAGGTAGTAGGACACCACTAACTCTTTCCACTTCTCTACTGTGGGAGACATGACAATGACACCGTATGACTTTGCTATGCTCACTAACATCGAGGTAGGGGGTCGGTCAATCCCTTACGATACAGACATGGGCGAGTGAGAAGCCGCTTGGATCTACCTGTTGAGGGCATGCCTACCTCTGTTTCGATCAGGGATGGTTCGATATACCTGGTTTGCAGATCATTTCAGAGGGACAGAGCCAGGGACCCTAGAGGAGATCGAGCAGTATGCCCGAGGCTTTGATGTTCCTCTTTGGCACCACCTTGTTCATCGACAGAGTGAACACTGTTGGGCTATATCTCTTGAGTGCCTTGGTGAATTTGTCTAGGGTTCGGCTTTACGACTGGGGCAGCGCTAGCCTTGCTACCTTGTACGGCTACATGAGCTCGATATCTCGTAAGAGCGGGAACAGAGTCAGCTGCTATTGGAGAGCCTAGGAGGTATGCTTTACTTTGCTGCTTTACATTTCCTACCGTGCTTTCTGCTTTGCACTTTCGGTACACTGCACACACATAGTTTGATTTCTGTTTTGCATTTGTGTTTTCTGGTACGCCATATTACACACTCTGCCTTTTGCACTCTGCATTCTCTAGACATTGCGCACACATTTTGCTTTCTGCATTCCCTGTGTTTATCTGTGACGCACTCGCTGTCGCCCTTTTGCTTTTTATAGCTTTGGGTATATGCCTACTTCCCGACCCTTGCCCTAGAGCCAGAGGTGGAGATGCCTCCTATTGTGCTGTACTCTTACTGGTATGACGGGAGGTGCCTGTAGAGGACTAGGGGGACCTTCTCATTCTTCCGCCGGTATGTTGACACGGTGGCTGCAGCGGAGGTAACTCAAAACTCACAGTTATTTCTATTTTACTTTAGCTCTGATTCATATTACAAATCTAATGGCAACTAACAATCTATGTATTTGATGTCTGCAGATCTCGTGGCAGCCCTGGGCAACGATGCTTGAGGGTGTCACGTACCAGTTTGTTGATGCTTGGGGTGCTTCCCATTACCGGCTTGTACTTGAAGGACCAGTAGGCCGAGCCTAGTTTTTAGGTGAGCGCTTCCTGCGCTAGACTTTGGGTTTGTCGTTGCAGGCAGTTCCCATGCTACCTCCGCCATCCATGCGGGCTATAGAGAGTCTCTCCTTCCAGGAGGTGATCAACTTTACACGAGGTATGGATGCTGACTACTTTCCTGAAGAGGGGGACTATGCGACATATATCCAGACGCATCTCATGCCTCCCTTGACGGGTACTCGTGCTCATGCAGGGAGAGCAGCAGACGCCCCTTCGACGAGCAGGGCTCGAGCGCCAAGGGGAAGAACTAGAGGGGTGCCCCCCGCTAGACAGAGCTTCGGTTGGCAAGAGCTTCCGATCGAGTTGATAGGTTGGCGGTACACCGGAGAGGCTTACTGGATTCTGATTGAGCCTCTGGTGGCTAGTCACAGATATGTCAGAGTACCTGATTCACCTCCGGTATGCACTACAGTTCTCATTTTTTTTTCCATTCTTGCTCAGATACTCAGATACTCATTCCTTCTAGACACTGATCATTCCCAATACATTTGCAGGCACCCGCAGGGTACGTTGAGGGATGCTCGAGATGTTGGCCTCATTCAAGGGCATGATCTTGAGGAGAGAGGCACTGCTTGGCTTCCGTGACATTCAGGTAATTTTTTTCTGTTTTCTTGCATTTCGGTCATCACATTTCCACTGATATGCTGAAACTGACATTTCAACTGAAAATTTTCCCACGCTGCACTGATACACTGCATCTGAAATACTGCATTTTCATACTGTAATCATACTTCGTACCTGACTTCTGTATGTACTCATTCTGCACACCATACTTGCATCACATACTATGGCTGACACATACCAATTGCCTTTTCAGGTCCCACATTTACCGACAGCACCGGCGGCAGCAGCAGCTGGACCATCAGTACCCCTTCCAGCAGTAGGGAGAGAGAGACAAGTTCCCGCATGCGGCCGAGGCCGAGCTACGAGCGCTTGAGCTGACAGCAGCCCTTCATAGCCTATTTTGAGCGAGGATGATACTGAGACTAGCGAGACCGAGGAGGCTTTGGGTCAGCTCACTAAGTCATCCGAGAATGGAGACGATGACGTTGGCTCAGATTCTGCTAGTGGTGATGCTGATGCCGAGGAGGGCTTTGAGGTAGAGGGCGACGGCGACTCCAGTTTCGGTTCTGATTTAGCATCAGGTTCAGATAGCGGCGTGGATGGAGACAGCTTTGCAGAGTTCGCTCCGCCAAGGAAGGGGACAAAGAGGGCCTCTAGAGCTTGAGATAGCTGGCGCTGATTTCCTGTATTTTGCTTAGTTTCTTTTTTTTTTTTTTTTTTTTTTTTCCTAGTAGTGTTAGCATATTGTACATCTTTAGACAGGTTTTATTTTCTTTAAAAACTTGTACTCTTTTGTAAAAAGTAACCATGATCGGAATGAAAACAGCTTTTTGTACAAAAAAAAGTGTTGTATTTTGCATCCTAAGCACCGCACGAGCACCACATTGCATAAAAACAAGATTGATGGAAATTGAACATCGTATTGGTGCAACCTTCTTGATCAGGTAATGAACCGACCAACACTTAACAAACAGAGTAAAACAACTCGATGAACCACTAATAATAACTCGATTATCAAAACGATACAAATACAACTCCATAAGAAAAACAAATACAACTCGATAAGTAAATTGAAACAAGACAACTTAACAAAGCCAACCAAAACAAGACAACACAACACACAAAGAGCAGAACAAAACGCAGGTTCTCAGCACTCTCAACATACAGGTTGACCACAGAACAAACCAAGAGGCCATCAGCTATGAACAGAGGCTGTCGGCCACCAATGGTGGCCGGTCGGCTACAAAAGGTGGCCGATCGGCTACCAGCACTGGCCGATCGGCCATCAGTGCAAGGGACCTCCAGATTGTTGCCACCTGTCTTCTACACAGTGCCTTATCTTCTACAAAAGCTAGGACTTCATAGTTTCTTCATTCCAGCTCTGTTTTTGCCACAAATGGAGTCGTTCCTCACAAAAAAACTCTCAAATTGGATTGCAACTTTAGATGGCTCGAAAAAAGTGAATTTCCAGAGTTTCGAGATAAATGCACTATTCCCGCTAAGTCGTTCTACGCTGTGTTTTCCATTCCTTCATGCCGCGGCTAGGTGTTAGAACCCAGTTACACATGTGTTTAGCTTTGGGGGCAAGAGATACGCCCTACAATTGAAGAATTCCAAGTTTCGATGGAGTCCCGGCATGACGAGGAAATCTTGCCCCAGTGCCGTTTTGGTCACATCCAAGCTTTAGGAAGGATGTGTGGGCTCATTTTACATGAAGCTCGATCATTGGCTCACAACGGAGAGCTGGATATTCCCAGCCTCATTCATCGATTTTCTGACACTGGTGATCGCGGTGACTGTCTTTGGCAGAGTTTTCGGCAGCATGCCCTTTGTTTGTGTATGTTGGCACATTTTCTACTTGCCTCGGGTTTCGGAGGGTCTAGCATTCACTTGATCAAAGTAACTCAAGGCTTGAAAGAGGGCAAAAGTTGCATTGGCTTGACGCTGGCCGAGACTTTGATGGGCTTGGATGCCTTCCATCGATAAGAGACAACCAAATTCGCAGGAAGTCCATTACTTTTACAGGTAATGTTTCCCACCCTTCTCATATGTGTTTCTCACATCACTCGGCACTCATGCTCTGTTTTTCTCTCAAAGCCCTTTCCTTCCTTTTTCTCTCAACATACACCTCTCTATTCTTTAATCTCTCTTTTCTTTCATCCTTCCCTAGATATGGCTTATGGATAGGTTGAAGGTAGTGAACTCATGTCCTGCATACTCAGCACGAGGCTATCTCTTTCGCCAACAGCTAGTTGATTTCCTGAACGAAGGATGGTGGTGCCATTGGATGTGCAACAGATCCGCTGCTGACATTGCTTGGCGTTGCCACTGGTTTGATCTGCCCGAGATGAGCTACAATATGTCTCGACAACCTGGCATTCAGCTGGTTGGCTTGACACACTGTGTATTCTATTTTTCATTTCGATTCAGGCGCTAGTTCAGACACGACCAGACTTGTCTAGAAGAGTGGGTAGAGTACCCGGCTCCATTCTTCGTCGAAGGCTCACAATTAGCTCGATATCCCACTGCATGGAGGACAAGAGAACTTCTGGCTCCCACTCCCAATTTTAATTGCGCCCTTTCTAGCGAATGCCTGGCTTGGCTTGAAGATGAGGTGCAAACCGGGCCTACTTTAGCATCTGAGGTTTCCACAAGCTCAGGGAGGGGACATAGGAACACCTGACTCATCTATGCCCCAAGTTTAAAGCTTTGATCTGTACTTTCAAATTTTCCTTTTGAATGTAATAAAAAGCAACTTTGATTTGTATCAAAAGTCGGAGAACTTTGTATTGAAATCAATGAAATTGAAGTTGTGGGCACTGAAAATTTTCCTTTTGGTCTAAAAATGGTCTAAGTTGTAAAAAGATTAATTTGAACAAAATCAAATTTTATTAAAACTTTTCAAAACCATTTTCGATAAGGATCATAACTTGACAGACATGGAATCTATCCTCAAGATGTATAACCCCGAATTTAGAAAATGAAAAGTTGCCCCTTGTCTGAATAGCACTGCACTGTACTGTAACGAGCTCTCATAGTGATGATCACAACCGAACTCTTAGATTCAGAAAAGACAAAGATGACCTGAACAATCTCATGGACAGGACAGTTGAGGTGGAAGTGTTTATGGTTGAACTTCAGGATGAAGTTGCCTACGTATCCCGAAGATGGGAATCAAGCCTTATATAGTTCGGTTCGGGTTCGCTTGGGTATTAACACTCTCCTTTTGTGCTCTAACTTTTGCCAAGGCTGCCTTTTCTGGGTTTCAACCTTGCGAGCTCAGTTTTTCTTTTTTCTAATTTTTTGTGCTCTAACTTTTGCCTCAGTCACCCTTCTAGGTTTTCAGCCTAGCGAGCCACTCAAGGATAGTATTTCTTCAACTTGTCCATATTGATTGGTTGGGAGAATTCGAGGCCATCTAGGTCCATAAGAATGACAGATCCACCCGAACAAATTGACGTGATGATATAAGGACCAGTCCAATTAGGTCTAAACTTGCCCCTAGGGTCATTGATGGGGGCTCGGTTGTCTTTCAGCACGAAATCCCCTTCTTTCAGATTCCTGGACTTAACTTTCTTGTTGAAAGCTCTGGCAATTCTACGTTGATAACCTTGGACATGGTACAGTGCTTTTAACCTCCTCTCATCAAACAGCATTAGTTCCTCGAACCTGCTCGGCTGCCAATCCGCTTCTACTATCTGGCACTTAGCCATAACCCGTAGCGACAGAACCTTTATTTCAATTGGCAGAACAACTTCCATCCCATAAACCAGAGAATACGAAGTTGCCCCAGTAGATGTCCGAATTGATGTTCTATAGCCCCAGAGAGCAAATGGTAATTTGTCTGGCCAATACTTGTAAGTCTCAACCATTTTCTGCAAGGTGTGCTTGATGTTCTTGTTGGCGGCCTCAACAACTCCGTTGGTTTGTGGCCGATATGTGGATGACTTATGAAAAGCCACGTTGTATTTCTGCAACAAGTCGATCACTTCTCTCTTGAAATGGGAGCCATTGTCTGAAATGATCTCATTCGGGACCCCATAACGACAAATAATGTTATTCCTAATGAACTTGGCTACATGCGACGCCTTCAGCATCATGTAGGATTAGGCTGCGACCCACTTTGTAAAATAGTCTATTGCTACTAGGATATACTCATTCCTATTTGAGCCTTTCGATGTAACTGCCCCAATAACATCAATTTCCCAGACTAAAAATGGCCACGGTGAAGTCATGTTGTACAGCTTCGACGGTGGGATATTCATGCAATTTGCATGGATTTGGCATTTATGGTATCGCCGAACAAAACCAATACAATCCTCCTCCATAGTTGACCAGTAGTAGCCCTGCCTTAGAATCTTCCGGGCTAGCATTACTCCGCTCATGTACGATCCGCACTCCTCTCCGTGGATGGCCTCCATTAGGCGCTTCGACTCTTCTACATTAACACACAGCTTGTGCATTACCAGATGGCCTCATTTGTACAACTTACCTCCGCAGATGATAAACTGAGCAGCTATTTGCTGTATTGCCCTTTTATCTTTGGCATTTGCCCCTTGTGGATAAGCCTCCTTTTCCAAGAAGTTCCAGATATCATGATACCACAGGTTCTAATCTTGTACTTCATCTATTGCGGCAATCAACTCGTAGGCTGACACATACCTCTGTTCAATATTGATTGGACGCATCCGGACTCCTAGATGGATGTCTATCATGGAAGATAGAGTTGATAAAGTGTCAGCGAACCTGTTGTTCTCTCTTAACAGATGCGTGAAGGTTAGTTTCTCAAACCTGGGAATTAGAACATCCAGGGTTTGGTGATAGATTTTCATCCTTTCTTCTTTAACCTTCCAGTCTCCTTTTGCTTGAGACATAATCAGGTTCAAGTCCCCAATGACGTCCAACCTTTTTGCCCCTAGTTCCAGGGCGGCTTCCAATCTAGCGATACGTGTCTCATATTCTGCTTCGTTATTAGATACTTTGAAACAGAGTTTGAAGGCTAAAGGTATATGGGAATTGTCGGGTGCTATCAGCAACACCCTTATCCCATAACCGTACTAATTAGACGCTCTGTCAAAGTACATTGTCCAAATCTGTTCCTCGACCTGCAGAATAGCTTCATTTGGGAATATGTATTCTATCGTTTCGCCCCCTTCCACCGGGTGATCTGCCAGGAACTTAGCTACCGCTCTCCCCTTAACAGACTTACGAGTCACACATTGCAAATCAAATTCGGAGAGAAGAACTAACCAACGGGCTAGCCTACCCGTAAGTACTGGTTTCTTGAAGAGATATTTGATGGGATCTAATATCGAAACCAGAATTACAGAGTGAGCTAACAGGTAGTGCCTCAACTTCCTGGTAGCCCATACCAAGGCCAAACAAGCCTTCTCCAGCAGGGTGTAACAGGTTTCATATTCTAGCATCTTCTTGCTCAGGTAATAGATGGCTTTCTCCACTTTATCCTTAGATTTCTGCGCAAGCATACAGCCCATAGTCGTATCGGTTATTGACAGATACAAAACCAACGGCTTCCCCGGCTCTGGCAGTGACAACACTGGCGGGTTCTGGAGGTACTGCTTGATCTACTCAAAAGCAAACTGACATCGGTCATTCCATTAGAATTTCTTTCTTTTCTTTAGGAGATCAAATAGTGGTTCACAAGTCAAGGTTAATTTTGCAATAAACCGTCTTATGAATTGCACTTTACCCAGAAAACCTCGCACCTCATTTTCAGTCCTTGGTGGTGGTATTTCTAGGATAGCCTTGATTTTGGAAAGATCAACCTCGATGCCCCTCTGTGTAATCAAGAACCCTAGCATTTTCCCTACTGTGACACCAAAAGTGCATTTTTGCGGATTCAGCCTCAACCGATATTCCCTAATCCATTGGAAGAATTTCTTTAAGGCGGTGTAGTGGCCCTCTCTTTCCTTGGACTTGACAATCATGTCGTCCACATACACCTCAACCTCTTTGTGGATCATATCATGCAAGATAGTGGTTGTAGCCCGTTGATAAGTAGCCCCAGCATTTTTCAGACCGAACGGCATCACCCTGTAGTAGTAGGTTTCCCACGGCGTGGTGAAGGCAGTCTTCTCCCTGTCCTCGGGTGCCATCAAAATCTGGTTGTACCCAGAAAATCCATCCATAAAGGAGAGCAACGCATGGCCTACGGTGAAGTCCACTAATTCATCAATGTGCGGTAGAGGAAAGTCGTCCTTTGGACTAGCTTTATTCAGATCTCTGAAATCCATACACACCCGAATTCTGCCATCTTTCTTTGGCACTAGGACGATGTTGGCCATCCAAGTTGGATACTCAGATACTAGTAAGAACCCTGCATCTATCTACTTGGTGACCTCCTCGATTTTTAAAGCCCAATCCGGGCGTATTCTCCGAAGCTTCTGCTTGACGGGTCGGGCCTTAGGGTCAAGAGGGATCAGATGCTGTATAATCTCAAGATCGATTCCAGGCATGTCTTCGTAAGACCACGTGAAAACATCTTTGAAATCTTTTAATAAAGCGACCAAGCGCTCGCGTTCCTCCGAAGACAACATGGACCCGATCTGGACCAGACGCGGATCCTTCTTAGTACTCACATTAATTGCAACAGTTTCATCAACAAGGGGTGTTACAAACCTCTCCTCCTCTCGATCAATCAAATGTTTTAAAACTAGAAGAATTCCTTCCTCATCGTTTTTATCAAAATTTTGAAAGTCATGATCAATGCAATATACAAGTGGCACAGAGAAGTACTCAGAAACAACAGTGGTATCATTCTCATTCAAAGGTTTCAGCTCATCAAATTCCTCAGTTACAACCGACTCAAAAGAAAAGGAAAAAGATGACCTGGACAAAACTACGGCATCCGGGTTATCAACCCCAGGAATACCGGACTCCGACTTAGAAGAACTGGAATCTGAATCCGACTACACAGACTCTGTGGTCTGTGGAATCAGATTCTGGCTCACTACCTGATTCAGAACTATTGGACAAAAAGCCCTCCTCTAGTTGCCAAATGAGAGAGGGTGCGCTAGATACATCCAGAATACCACCGAAAGGGTCCACACCTGATTGATCTCCAATCATGGAAACGGTGAAGTCATTCCCCAAGCTCTCCGGTTTGATCTGAGGATTCGAAAGGAGACAAGCCAATGCTGCTCTTATCTCAAGTTCACTACTGTTGGACTCACCCTCTATACTCTATTCAGCTTTAGCAGTTAACTCAGTTTGTTCCTTTGAGGCTTCATTCTCTTACAGTTGTAGGTCAAAGAAAATCTCAAAGCCGGGCAGACGTCGCTTCTGAGAGTTCAACCATGGCTCAGGAAAGCCACAAAATAGGAAGTCTTCCCCCTTCCGGACAAAGCGGCCGTCCAGAGTTCCCTGAATTGGTCTATGTACAAGCTCATAATGCTTCCTACTTTGCTTTGCTTTGGCTCTTCCTGCCATTTCCTTCCCTTTTCTCACCCAATCCTCTTTGGTAGGTGTGTAGCCGAGGCCAAAGGTATGAGGGTTATGTGGCACTTCGGCCAGTGCAGTAACGCCCTTCCAGCCGCTCTTTCCTAATCCCATCCCCGGTATATGCTGTAGCTTGTTCATGAGGTAGACTGATTGAGCACTGATGTACAACCTCTCATCAATAGCTAAGATGTTTTGCACCACTCGGGCCTTAGCCAAGGTAAAACCAAACAAGAAAACATCCTCATCGTTGTGTACAATCTCCAGTACTGGTGTAGTGACCTCTAGCGGAGGATATATAGAAGAATTCCCAAAAACAATGGCTACCCCTTTTCCAAGAGGGTACTTCAGCATTTCATGCAAGGTGGAAGAAATAACTTTTACTTGGTGTAGCCAGGGTCGCCTAAGTAACAAGTTAAAGGTAGCTGGAACATCTAGGACGTGAAACTCAATATCCTGTTTGGCCGGCCCGACCTATGTTCTGATCTGAATTGTTCTCATCACCTCTCTGCTTGTGTTATTGTAAGCCCGGATCACCTGGGCCGTTGGTACAAAATCTACCGGCTTCAAGCTAATAGCATAGGCCGTACGCGATGGACAAACATTAATCGTAGACCCAGTGTCAACCAATACAACTGGCACCTACTTCTCCCTACATTTAACGGAGATGTATAAGGGTTTGTTATGTGCAGAGGCCTCAGGCAGCAATTCCTTATTTGAGAAGGTCAAAGATGGCGTAGCACCTCTTGGGAAGACAAATCCCACCAGCTATTTTGGAGTTGTGTCGATAGACAGCTTGGCCTTATCCATTGCTGATAGGACAGCTTGTCGGTGCATGCGTGAAGCCATGAGCAACCCCCAGATAGATATGTCCACTTGGATCTTCTTCAGCTACTTCAGTACAGCTTCTTCTTCTAACAGCTTGTTCCTTTATTTTTCGGCCTCCTTATCCTTTCCGGATGCTTCTGGTTGGTCTAAGTGTGGGGGCTTGAAGTATTGCCCACTTCTAGTCATGTGATCCACTTCCTTAGAATACCAAGTGTCGTCTGGTAGGTGCTGACCCCAATCTTCATCTGTGTGGGCAAGATGCAAATCATCATCTTCCCACCATATTCCTTCAACAACAGACAAGCAATTGTCCGATTTTGTTGCAAGTACTCCGACGTCAACATCACAATCATCCCTCACAAGGCCTTTGGCTTTTCCAACTTTCTAACTATTCTCGTTCTTTTCCTATTCAAACTGTTTCAGTGCGGCGTCTTGCTTTATATCAGCAGTACTAATAATGCCCAATTCCTGAGTAGAATTCTTAATATCGGTGCTCTCCAGAAAATTTCCCTTGTCCTCGGCCGTTCCGGCCCTTGTCGTAGTTCTTGCTTCTGGCTGTTCCAGCTTTGGTTGAGGTTCCTCATCCACATCAGGTTCATCACTAAGCCACCCCGAATTGTCTGTCGACCCATTCAGATCGAACCAATCAATCTGTACATTCCGCAGATCTTGTTCATCGAAGAACTGCAGATTGTCAATGTCCTCCTCTAGATTGGCTAAGTCATCTAATCCCTGTCTTGGGCCATCCTCATGAACCACACTAACCTCCATTCCTGTTGGTAACTCTACATTTGGTCTAGGTTGATTGGTTAGCACAATGTAGCGGCATGGGTTGTACTCCTCCTCAGATAAGTCCATGGAGCCTTCAGGCATTGGACTGGTATTCCTATTCTCCACCAAGGCTAGCCTGCCTTCATCTATCATAGTCGTCACCACCACAGGTTCAGGTTGGAATGTGGACGTGTACATTGTGAACAAATCTGTGCTTTTCGGGATGAACAACGCCGACTTAGGTAGGTAGACAGGGGTGATGTACATACTGGGGTCGTAAGAGATGGCCAGTGTATGGATGAGATTTATTTGCCGAGGTGGAGGGACCTAGTTATGTGGTGGGAGGGGATTTGTAGTGACATTAGGCTTTTGAGGAGGCGCTATCACCTCATTGTCAATGAGATCATGAATCTCATGACGCAATCTGAAGCATAGGTCAGTGTCGTGACCATGTTATTGATAAAAAGCACAGTATTTGGCCGGGTTGTGTTTCAGGAGAAAAGAATCGGGTAGGGAGCGAGGCTCTAGCGGCTTCAGGTGCCCCTTTTTGATCAGGACCCCTAAGGCTTTGGATAAGGACATGTATAGAGGGGTGAAAACCCTTTGGCCTTGGGGTTGGTGCTTTGAGGTTTGTGAGGTTGTATCAGATGTACCGGCAAAGGAGTTGGTAGTTTTCGGTGTGGTGGTGACCATATCCACATCGGAAGGCCTTGCAGCTGCATTACCACTCGTAGTCGCATTGGAATTGCGTGTGAAAGCCCTTTTAGGCTACTCTTTCTCATGGTCTATCAGACCCTGCTTCATTGCATCCTCTATCTACACCCCTATCTCGTAGAGGTCAGCAAAAGTAGACAGAGGTAGGACTATCATCTTCTGTAACAGTCTTGGTTGCAGATTACGACCCACCATTCTGATCTGATCCTTTTCAGTTGGTCAGGTGGCCATCATGGAGGCCTTGGCCCTCCACCGAGTCACAAAATCGAAGAAGCCCTCCTTTGTCTCTTGGCGAGTTGCTTCAAGATCACGAGTTGTGACCTCGATTTGAGTATTGTAGGAATATTGTGCTATGAAGGCCTCAGACATTTCCTCCTAATTTCTCTTCACAGAGTCTTCAAGCTTAGCGTACCAGATGGCTGTTATACCCGACAGGGTCCGGCCGAAGAGCGACAGTTTCTGTAGTCTAGTGAGACCTATAGGTTGTAGGATGTTAGAGAATAGCCGTAGATGGACAATAGGATCCCCGGAACCATCAAACCGGTCTATATGCGGCATTTTGAATCTGTCTGGCAATGTCACCGTTGACTTAGTATAGCCATCTTCTATATCAGGGATTGAGTTCACACCCTGTGCCTGTTTAAAGAGCTTCTCAAGCTTGCTCACTTTCAGTGCAGTAGGGTCAACCTCAAATTCAAACAGCGGCTCTGTTTGGTATGCCGGTAATTTGGAGGTCTGGGGTGGGATAGGATCCATTGGGATGTCCGTATTTTCCTGGACATTAGCTGTGGGAGCAGTAGCTCCGGGTATCGAAATGTTTGCAGGAGGTGGATGGGACGCAAAGGCTGCTGCCTACTGTAGTTGTTGTTGCTGTAGCCTAGTGATCAAGTCAGCCTACTGGGCTGTAATTTCTGCTTGGCGGGCGGTGACTTTCGTTTGGCGAGAAGCATCTAGCAGCATAGCCTCAATAGTTTGTTGGAGTTATTGAAGCATATCTTCCATGTCGATTGGAGGATTTTGAACTGCCAGAACTAGTGAATACTCTCTGTCTGGAGTTGTGGAGAAGTAGGTTTGGAAGTACTCTTGGATCCTGAAGGACGTTCCTGATCCTCTAATCACCACCTGAAAAATGGATTAACACTCCGGTTGGGGGTGTCGAAATTAGCATTATGACGGACAAGTTAGTATAGGTCTCTTGTTTGCTTGAGTCTTAAGTTTTTTTGGGGTCTGTTCTCACATACCCTTCTTTGGTTGATGTTCTTCTATTTATATTTGCTTTTGGGCCCTAGGGTTGGGCCCACTCTTAACCCATTGCATGGTTGCTCATTCGGCCCCCTTCTGTCATATGCTAATTTCCACTCTGCTTTTTGTTCAGCTGGTTCAATGGCCAATTAGTCTATTCAGCTTCGGGATCATACAGGACAGAGCCGAATATAATATATAACCTGATTATAGTCAGACGTTATTTGGCTTCCCTGCATGTACTGATATTCGGCTCCCACAATTGCCCCTCAAACATCCTACTGACACCAGTTAGTCGGCATGTTTGGTTTCAAACTTGAAAAGTCAAAAAATTCGACGGTTAACCTCATTCCAACGTAAGTGTCAGAACGCATACGCTTTTTAGGCATCATTACAATTTCTCGCCCCTTCGTACGCTTCCTTCATTTAATGCGATTTGAAACTATGTTGTCCCTTCGAATGTATGTTTTTTTGAATACGCAAGGTTTCTAGTTTGCCTTTCAGTATACCTCCTTTATTTTGCGACCTCTACAACTTCCTTCTGTTTCTCATTGTCTTCTCCACTTCTTGTAAGTTCTCTTCTCCTCCATTTCGATTCCCATTTCCTTGTTTGTTTTTAGTTTAGCATACTCTCGAAATTGGGTAAGATGACCAAACATTTGAAAGCCCTTCTTTCTGCAGATCGAGTTTCTTGTTTTCAATGCCATTTCCCTATTCCTGACAACGTCCACCTATCACTCGTGGTAGAGAGCACAGTTGATATAGAGAGGACTGATGAGAGTACAATCATCTTTCCTCTCCTATTATTTACTAAGGGTGGAGTCCGTTTCCTCCTTCACCCATTTTTAAGGGCCGTCCTTTGCCACTGGGGTCTAATCCCTTCCCAACCTAATGTAAATTTTTACCGAATCATAATGGGAATTGTAGAGTTGAACCGACGCTGTCACGCCCCAAACCCGCCCCTAGAAGTTTGGGCATGACCACTTCAGAAACGGACACTTAACCTGTTTTATATCTATATATATGGGGCCTGAACGGAAGCACTAAATATTAAAATTTGACACTGGAAACAAACTCCATCGAGCTACTACTACCATGCCAGGATCACAAACTTTTAACAAACAAATAAAATCTAAAACATACACCTGAACATCGGTTATATACATACATATATACAGACACAGCCCTATTATTGGGCATATACAAAAACATGAGAGCTATATACATCACTCTTAGATAGACATTCAAAAAGCAAGCCAACATCTTATCAGCTTAACAAAATCAATGGCTGTGTATAGCGCCTGGACACACGAAGGTTGACAAAACAAAGCGGCGTCATGGCTAGGACTGACCATCTGATTGGTTACCTACAGAAACAGACATAACAGAGAGTGAGCCGGACTTAGTGAATAGTAATACATAAATAAAATGATGCTTAACTTGAAACATAACACAGAGCAATGCATATAAAGATATAGAGTTCACATAGTTAGTCTGATTCTGTGCTAAGTACATAACGGCCTTAGGTTCAATCTTGCAACATAAACATGGTGGTTATAAGCCCTTGAAACATGGTGGCACGAGGCCCTTGAAACATGGTGGCTATAAGCCCTTGAAACTTGTGGCATAAAGCCCTTGTAACATATGGCACTGAGGCCCTTGAAACATGTGGCATAAAGCCCTTGTAACATATGGCACTAAGGCCCTTGAAACATATGGCATTAAAGCCCATGAAACGTGTGGCATGAAAGCCCTTGAAACATATGGCATGAAAGCCCTTGAAAAGTTGGCATGAAGCCCTTGGAAGATTGGCATTAAGCCCTTGAAAAGTTGGCATGAAGCCCTTGATACAAAGAACTTGTAACATCCTTGAACTTGTAACATACGTGAACTTGTAACAGACTTAAACTTGTAACATACATAAACTTGTAACAACATAAACTTGTAACATACATAAGCTTGTAACAGACTTAAACTTGTAACATATACTTGAAACATACCTGAACATACTTGAACTTGTAACATACTGGAAACATGCCTGAAACATACTTGAACATCATTCATTAATTCAAACGGAACATATCATAACTAGAGCATTTTTTGTTGTATCATGTCATTATCGTACGCTTAACAATGAGAGACTAATTCACATTCTCATGAGGGTCACACAATGATGCTAAACTTTGCACTTATATCGTAGATTCTAGATAACTTCCAATCCATAAGCAACATAGCAAAATAACTTCAATTCATTTGGATACACATAGCTACTCTTATATTTACTCAGAATCCATTCTTCAAGAATGAACATAAATTCTTTTGGGTAAATGACTTACTTTACGTGCTCTATTAATCAATAGCATACACCTTTGTTTAATCATTCTTATATGTTAACATAGTTGCCTTGTCTTGTAATTAACAGAGTCCTAATGGTAACCGTTACATCATTCCTGACATAATTAAAGTAAAGTTAACAGGACATTCCTGATAATTAGTAACGAAAAGTAAGCACATTTTCATTAGATTACAGATGACTTTATCGGTTTCACAATTTCACAAGTTCGGCCCTTGGCCTCATAGGTTTGATCTTCACAAATGGCCCTTGGTCACATAACTTCATATTTCACAAATGGCCCTTGGCCACATAGATTCATAATTCACAAATGGCCCTTGGCCACATAATTTCATAATTCAAAAATATTCATAATTTCACAAATCTTTTGATGTTCCCATAATTTCACAATGTTTCTCACATAGCATACATAATATACATGTCAACATAATTCTTACGACGAAGATCATAACGTCAATAACAATAATTATTAACGGTTAAAGGTACATCGAAGTACTACTACTCACAGTGTTCAGGTGCTTGGTCCGCCCCTGTAGCTGACCCTACACAATTCACATAATTCATACATCATTTATCATAGTACACACCATTCAAGTCAGCATTATTCAACACGACATAACTTCAACAAAAGTCAATATTTAGTTCATCAACACCATTTGTAATTTAACACAATTCAAAATAAATCCTTGAATCCCATTTCAACATTCCAAAACCAAGTTCATATCATTCATACCATTAATAGATTATTTCCCAATTTTCCCTTCACATGATAGCATGAATTCCAATATTCATAACAAGATTCATTCGCAAATTTTAAACATAATTTTCAAACATTTCTAAATTCTAATTAAACTTGAACACATATAATTCAATACCTCAATTTCATTATTCTATTTTCAATTTGGGCCAAATCATTGGGTATCATCATTAATCAACCTAGGGTTTCATGAAAAATGAGGATTTTTAACAAAAATTCACACTTCTTAAATCACCACTTTTAATTCCAATTTTCCCAATGATTCTACATCTAGGATTCACAATTCATCATTTTAACCCATCAATTTAACTTCCAACATCTCAAACTCTAAATCCCCAAATCTCATAATATGCCATAGATGATAAAAATGAAGGTTTTTGCATTAATATACTGAAGTTACCATAAATCTATCCATAGATGTAAGTATTGAGGAGATCTAGAACCCCTACCTCGAAGAACAAACAAAGAAGCGAGCTTGGATGAGATTCCACCTCAATTTCGAAATTCAATCGGTTGGAAATGTTGACCCTTTCTTGTTCTCCATCCTTGATACAAGATCCATGGAGGATTTGTTGATAAAAGTGGAGGAAATCAAGGTTTTGGAAGCTAGGGTTTCGGACATGGAAGAGGGGAGAAGAAGAGAGGAAAAGAAATTGCAAGAAATGGTCCAAAAATCCCGTTTTTGGAGCTGCTGTCCCGCACAGACCGCACGTGCGGCACTATTCCCCGCACGTGCGGCTCTGCTTCCAGCATAGATGTGAAAACTTCAAATGGGTATAACTCTCTCATCGGGACTCCGTTCTAGGTCGTTCTTGTGTCCAAATCGAAGCCCCGAAAATAAGCTTTCCAATGGTTCTAACCTCACATTCAAATTCAAAGTGTGGAAAAAGAAAAGGACAAATGAATGACGGCTGATCGTAAGTTAACTATTCGAATTAAATTCGTTGGTCCAATCTTACTTTACCATCATACCACCACCTCAAATAATACCCCAAAATAAGGTAAGAACATTCCAAATACACTATTAAGAATATCAAAAATGAGCCCATGCTCGAGCGGAGGGTAAAAATTTCAAGCCGATACAATAAAGGTCGCCATAACTCAGCAGATAATTCTTTAATTCTGATAGATATAGTTGAATTAAAACACATTAACCCCTAATTAAATAAGGATGACTTTCTATACGCATTTTGGGGTCATTACAGACGCCTTAGGATCAATCATGGTATCCCTGCTATTCGGCATTGTTATGCCTTGGCCAAATCTTTTGGCCGGCAGGGGTGCTACTTTCTTAGGGCTATGGACACTGACCATCATTTGGTGACTATGCTTGCCAGCTCTGGCAAGCGAGTTGGCGATGTCATGGTCGTTGTCCGAGGTAACTAGGAATTCGACGAGGGCGAAGATCGCCTAGATCTTGTGCCCAGATGAAAAGGAAAACCAGGTGGCCGTATAGTTCCTTACGTGTATTTGCTATATATTTACCCGACTTTCTTTCCATGCACTTATCGTTTTATTTATGCAGGCAATGATTTGAAGAAAGTTCTAGTTTCAACCGACGACGTTGTGCTTGCGGAAATCAAAACCACACTCCAGTTCTTTGGCCATCCAAACCTCCAGAAGCAAGGGAGGGCGGCCCACATACTTCTGAGATACGAGCCGACTTACTCAACCTTTTCAGCCGCGGACAACATTCCGATTCCAAGGGGTGAACAGTAACTCACGGCCTTTATCTTCCTTAACTTCAAAAACCTCAGGCTGGTTAGTTTGGAAGCTTCTAATTCAGAGCAGGCAGAAGAACAAGTAGCCGAAGAAGTCACCGAGCAGCCGAATCAGTCCACTTTAGAAGCTGAAGAAGTTGAGGAGGCTCTAAACTTGGCTTTTGAAGAAGCCGGCCTTAATCGATCCAACCCTCCATCCACTTCCAGCCGAGGGGACGTCTCCTTTGAAGATATTTTTACCGACTTAGGGGACCTTCCCGGCGCGTATCTTGAGAACATGGTTGGGGAGTCGCTCACGCAGCTGGCCAGGAGAAAAAATGCCGAAAGGATGGCCACTCGGAGGAGGGCTGAGACCAACCGATCTGAACCTCCCCCTGTGGCCGTGACTGAATCTTCTTTGCCTATTGTTGTGGAAGAAACGGCTCAGATTGAAACAGTTGAGATAGAGCAAATAATCGAATAGTTGGATCAGGAGGCCGAGTAGAGGGGGAAAAGCGTCCCGTTGAGCACGAAGCCGACCTTAAGGAAAACCTTATCAATAAACGGCCGCGCATAAAGGAGTCGGACTCGGTTGTGCGCTTCACCGTTCAACCCAGGATAAAGAATGTGCCGATTGCTTTTGATGCGTTGGCTCTGAAAGATCCAGCAGTGGCCTTGAGCATGGCTTCCTCAATTTCCCTGCTGGTTGACAGAGCGACTTTTCAGGTGGAGCCAGATTTGCTGTCAATAGCATTAGCCGCTCAATCGGCCATATTGGTACGTGACTTGAGCGTTATCTGCAGTCTTTCGCCTTTATTATTATTATTATTATTATTTTTTATTTTTTTAAAATTTTTTTAAACTCTAATTCCTTGTTTTGCAGACGACGAGTAGGATAGCCAAGATTGGCCGCCGTCAACATGATGCTATTGAACAGATCGACTTTCTGAAAATCGAAATTGAAAATGAAAAAATCAAGGCCGTAGAGGCCTCTCAAAGAGCCAAGTCCGAGGCGGCGAAAGCGGCGGGGGAACGTGCTAGAGCTGACGCCAAGGCAGAAAAGGTGAAAAGTTCCGACCAACTCAGGTTGGCCGCCAAAGAGAGGGCAAATGTGAGCGAAGACGCGCTTAAGTTAGCCAAAGAGGTGATTGCCAAATTGGAAGCCGATTTGGAAGAGTTGAAGAAGGAAAAGGAAATGGCTGCCTTTGAGATTTCCAAAGCGTTCCAAGCTGGAAAGGACGCTGCCTTGGAGAACTATGTGGAGGAAGTACCCAAGTTTGAGAATTGAGGCTTCAAACACGGCTAGCTCAAAGCCCTTACTGTCGCTAATGTGACATTGGCACAGCTGATTCCATACGAGTAGGTGGATGTTGAGTCGCTGGAGTCTGACCATGAAGATTGACTAGGGTGATACTTTGATTTTTGTTAGGCATCTTCCATGCATAGTTTTTGTAGATTTTTGTTTATTTATTTCGGTTAGAAGTTAAATGTAGAGTAATTTTCATGTGTAAAATGACTACTATCTGTACTTAATTTA
Source organism: Camellia japonica (assembly GCA_030407325.1). Lineage (NCBI taxonomy): Eukaryota > Viridiplantae > Streptophyta > Magnoliopsida > Ericales > Theaceae > Camellia > Camellia japonica. Next base: position 129,187,304 of record JAPPVO010000014.1, read on the forward strand.
TTAATGAAAATTTCCTTTGCTTTTCTGTCTGTTGCATGTGCTAGTTAACAATCTAGTAGGATGTAAGATCATGAGATGAGTAAATTAAACATCCGATTAAATAGCTGTGTATCTTTGCAATTTACCCAAATAAATTAACAAATCTGCCCTTGCCCCAGCTAATGAATGAACCAGAACGCCGAATATCGGTGGTTCATGGATTGGCTAAGACACATGAACTTATCGGCGCAAGGCCTTGAAATCCGATTAAATAGCTGCATATCTTTGCAATTTAGTCGAATAAATTAATGAATATGCCCTTGCCCCAGTTAATGAATGAACTGGAATGCCGAATATCGGTGGTTCGTGGATTGGTTGAGGCACATGAACTTATCGGCGCAAAGCCTCGCAATTTTGCCAATTAGATTAACGAATCTGCCCTTGCCCCAGCTAATGAATGAATTGGAGCATCGAATATTTGCGTTCATGGATTGGCTGGGGCACATGAACTTATCGGCGCAAGGCCTCGAAATTTAGCCGGCGCAATGCCTTGAAATTTAGCTGATTAGATTAACGAATCTGTCCTTGCCACAGTTAATGAATGAACTGGAGCACTGAATATCTGTGTTCATGGATTGGTTGGGGCATATGAACTTATCGGTGCAAGGCCTTGAAAGCGAGCATTGATAAGAGCGCCTCGGGAGTGCTGCACCCGTAATGAATAAATGGAGTGGAGGCTGTGTGTGTGGAGGTGCCATTGTTGCGTTCAAATCTAACAAATTGGGAGAGGAAAAAAGCAGTGTGGACGACTGTGGATGGCAAGAAGACTATTCTTCAACAGCAGAGGGGAAGGTAGAACACTGGCAGAACTGGACGCAGGGATGAATCGAGGTGGCGAGCCTATGCGCACGGGGAGTAGGACGTCGAGGGAGCGTGAGAAGCGCTATTCCCACGTCATCGAAGTAGGTCACCCAGAAAGGAACATCAACAGCGAGGAAACTCCCCACGCTCGAGAGGAGAAACCAGTGCGACACCGCGCCCGTTGAGTTTTTTAGTTTTGGTTGGGAACAAACCAATGACAGAGGCAGGTTCCATTATCTGTGACCCAAATGTAGCAGTCTAGTTCGCTCGACAGATTTTTCTACTAGAAGTTCAGCAGTCCGTGGTCGGCTAGGTTGATTATGAGGTTTTTCAGGAGGGCGTTCATGGAGCAATAAAGGGTCTGTATACCGCTTATGAAATTGGCATGCGTCTTCGTGCAGCGTAAAGAGAGATAGAGCAAAGGGATGCTCGCATTCAGAGCTTGCAAGCTCGCGCGGAGAAGGCCGAAAATGAGTTGAAGAAAGCTAACACCCCTGAGGCTTATTTGGCGGGTCAAGTGAATCCGATTGTCGATCGAGAAACGGCGAGTATGTTCGCAATAGAATCTGCGAAGGCCAGGTCCTATGAAAAAGGCTTCAATGATGGCCGAAAAATTGGAATAGACAAGACGAAGGAAAAACTAGCCAAGGAAGTCTGTTGCTGCGAAAATCGTGGATTTAAGCATAGATGGATCAAAGCTCTCCAGGCCGCGGGCGTTGATCCGGTGTCACCCTTGTATCAGAGTTATACTTTTCCATTCTAGGCTTTCGACGTCGAGAAGACTGATGACGAGGAGGGAGCCGAATAATTTTGATGTACATTGTTCTGTTGTTATGTAAAGCATGTACTCATGATCTATTAAATAAAACATATTATTCTAAATGTCTATATGCTATTTCGATCAATGCTTGTAGATTAAGTTGTGTCTACTACTTTACGTTAATCGCGTTTGCGCTTATCAATCACAATATTCGCGGATGGGGCTCTGAATTCCGAGGCTTTCTTTTTCTTTTTCTTTTTCTTTTTTTTTTTTGTGCTGGCCAATCATGACTTCCACGAAGGGCGCTTCGAATTCGGAGGCTTTTTGTGTTGGCCAATCGTGATTTCAATGAAGGGCGCTTCAAATTCGGAGGCTTACTCGGTCCAAACGTGTCATTCATGAAGGGCGCTCCGAATTCGGAGGCTTTTTCAGCCCAAACGTGTCATTCACGAAGGGCGCTCCGAATTCGGAGCCTTGCTCGGCCCAAACATGTCATTCACGAAGGGCGCTCCGAATTTGGAGACTTTTTGTGTTGGCCAATCATGATTTCCACGAAGGGCACTCCGAATTTGGAGGCTTACTCGGTCTAAACGTGTCATTCACAAAGGGCGCTTCGAATTCGAAGGCTTTTAATGTTGGCCAATTGTGATTTCCACAAAAGGGCGCTTCGAATTCGGAGGCTTTTTGTGTTGGCCAATCGTGATTTCCATGAAGGGCGCTCTGAATTCGGAGGCTTTTTCACACAAACAGCACTCACTGGGCAACACAACCAGAACTTACTAGGCAAAAGAGAACATTGTATTGAAAAAAGAAAGATATATGCGGCGTAAAATGAAAACAAGCTTGTTTTCAAGATTGGGAGGCCGATCTCCAGGGGGATGATTGCCTAAGTTCCGAAACACAGAGCAAACGGTGTTTCCCCAGTGGATTGCCTTAGAGTAGTGCGATGAGCCTACAACACGCTGGACAACTCTTCGACCCATCTGCCTTTAGCTTTCTCCAGCCTTTTCTTGATGTCGTACAAAATAACCTTGTTGGTGGCCTCCACTGGACCATTGCTTTGGGGGTAAGCCGGCGAGGAAAAGTAGGGCCGGATACCATAAGTGTTACACAATTCTCGATACACGCCATAATCAAACTGGGTACCATTGTCTGAAACAAGTGCTCGTGGTATGCTGAATCTCGTTATGATGTTTTTCCATACAAAACGCTTAACGTCGGAATCTCGAATATGTGTTAGTGCCTCCGCTTCGACCCATTTTGTGAAATAATCCATTGCAACAATTAGGAATCACCTGTTGCCTGGGGCCCATGGCAATGGTCCAACGATATCAAGCCCCCATTGAGCAAATGACTAAGGACTAGTGATAGAATTTAACTCCTCGGCAGGCAGATGAGTTAAGAGGGGAAAACTTCTGGCATTGCTCATATTTTTTGACATAACACTCGGTGTCGGTTCGCATGGTCGGCCAATAGTACCCTTGCGATACGGCGCGATGGGCCAGAGAACGTCCGCTCAAATGGGCACCACAACTACCCTCATGTATTTCAGACAAAAGTTCCTTGGCTTTATCCATGTGAACACATTCTAAGTACGGCCTAGAGAGAGATTTTTTGTAGAGCTTCCCCTGCGGATCCAAGTAGTATCGGAGGTCTTTGTTTCGCAGTTTGTGTGCTTCTTTCTTATCCATCGGGAGCTGCTTTGAAGATAGGAATACGGTGATAGGGTCCATCCAACTTGGACCCGGTTCGATAACGTTGACCTGAACTAATTCTGAAGAGGCAATGCTCGGCTCAAGGATGAACCCCACTTCGATTGTCCGCTTAAGTTTTGAGTTGATGGCAGAGGCTAAGCAAGCCAGGGCATCTATATGCGTGTTCTGATCCCGAGTTATTTGATTCAGTTTGTGGTGATCAAATTTCACAAGCAAAGAATTCGCCGTTTTCATATAGGCCGCCATGCGGTCATTTTTTGCTGCATATTCTCCTTTCAACTGGTTGATTACTAGCTTTGAGTCACAGAAAACAAGCAGACCTCGCACCAAGGTGAAGTGCATTTCGCAGGCTGGTTAACAGTGCTTCGCATTCAGCTACATTGTCTGATGCGTCGAAGCCCAATTTGATGGCTTGTTCGATTATTGCCCCTTCGGGGGTCATGATTACTACACCAGCCCCACTGCCACATTGGTTGGATGACCTGTCGCAACACATCTGTCAAACGTCACCAACATACATTCTCTAGTTGGGCTTAGTTTACACTTGATCAGACTTAAAGTCGGTGAGGAATCCTGTGAATTCGGCTAGAAAGTCGGCAAGGACTTGCCCTTTGATGGAAGTTTTGGGTAGAAACTGGATATCATACTGGCCGAGTTCAAGAGCCTATTTCGAAATGCACCCCGACGTTTTCGCGTTGCGGAGCACTGACCGGAAGGGATATTCCGTTGGTACCCCAATGGTATGCCCCTAAAAGTAGTGCATCAGTTTTCTTACAGCCATGACGAGAGTAAGGATAAGCTTTTCTAATGGAAGGTAACGTGTTTCGGCGTTGGCCATAGCTTTGCTCACATAGTAAACTGGTCGCTGCTCCCCAAGTTTTTCCCTTAACAGTATGGCGCTGACCGCCCGGTCGGATATTGCCAGATACAAAATGAGCAGATCGCCGGCCGCAGGTGTTGCCAAGAGTGGTACAGATCGGAGATAAGACTTCAAGCCGTAAAAAGTGGCATGGCACTCGGGGGTCCAATCAAATGTTCTGCCTTGCTGAAGTGTGTGAAAGAATTGTCGGTAGCGATCTGTGGAACGACTGATAAACCTGTTGAGCGCGGCGGCCATTCCCATCAGCTTCTGAACCTCTTTGACTGACTGGGGGATCCAAGCTCTAGAATTGCCGTGATTTGCCTTAGATTGGCTTTGATTCCGCGGTGGTTAACGATGTAGCCAAAGAATTTGTCGGATCCAATGCCGAATGCATACTTGGAAGCGTTCAATTTCATCTTGTACTTTCGAAGGACGCCGAATGTCTTTGACAAATCGGCTAGATGGGAGTTCTTTTGCTTGGATTTGACCACCATATCGTCGATGTATACTTCCATGGTACGGCCAAGTTGTTCCTTGAACATGGCAGTCATCAGTCTTTGATAAGTTACCCCGCATTCTTCAGCCCAAAAGGCATAACCTTGTAGCAATAGGTTCCTTTTGGGGTGAGGAATGCAGTTTTTTCTTGATCCTCTGAATGTATGGAAATTTGATGATAGCCCCTGTAGGCATCCAAGAAGCTCATGCGATGATGATGTGCCGTTGCATCTACGAGTTGGTCTATTCTGGGCAGGGGAAAACAGTCCTTGGGACAAGCTTTGTTCAAGTCCGTGAAATCCACACAGACACGCCAAGAGCCATTCTTCTTCTTTATGACCACAATATTGGACAACCATGTAGGATAGGTTACTTCGCGAATCGCCCCGGCGTCAAGTAACCAATCTACTTCATCAACAACAGCCGAAGTATGCTCCGTGGCTGACCGTCGACTTCTCTGAATAATTGGCTTACATTTCGGATCGATGTTCAAGCGGTGTTAGGCCACTGATGGATCCACTACTGGCATCTCGTATGGGGACCATGCAAATACATCAATATTGTTGAGTAAGAAGGATACCAACTCCTGCCATTCGACTTTATCCAAGGAAGCGCCGATCATGAAGAACTTTTCAGGACTTCTGTCAATTTCGATCCGATGCAAGGCTTCGATTGCTTTTTCACTTGGGATCCTCCCAATGTCTTCGAGGCTCTCCCTATCTGGTACCTCAATTGAATGCACATCCAGTTCCCTTGGTCCCAATGTCTTCGAGGCTCTCCTTAGAAGATAGCATGCCTGCGCTGATTTCTGAGAGCTATGAATTTGTTCGATACTGTATTCAGTCGAAAAATGAAGTAGTTGGTGGTAGGTGCTTGGCATGGCTTGCATCGTATGTAACCAAGTTCTGCCCATGATGAGATTATATGATGAAGGAAGCTTGACCACCAAAAATTCTATGTCTACTGATTTGGTGCCGGCCCGTACTAGTAGTGTGATTTTTCCCAAAGGATACTCTGGGTTAGCATTGAAGCTGAATAACGGGCAATCAACTAGAGATACGTCCGAATCCGTAAAACCAAGTTTGACGAAAGTTTTGTAATACATTATTTCTGAAGTGCTGGCCTAGTCAACGAGAACACACTCAATGGTGAATCTGTTTACGCATAGCTCGATGATGAGGGGATCAGTGTGGGGGTGGGTCACTCCAACTAAATCACTGTCATTGAAACTAATCCTTCTAGTGCCGTGGGGCCGTTTTGCTGGCATCATTGGGCTATGGGGGCAAGACGACAATTGGATTGTATGCACCTCAGGTGGCACCGGCAAGCTGTATATCATATGAATTACATGAAGATGAGGTGACTCCGGCCGTAGAGCTACTGTATTTGTTGAATTATTCTTTTGGACGTAATGCGTAAGACGGCCGTCTTGCACCAATTCTTCAAGGTGATCTTTTAATGCATAACAACTATCGATGTTGTGACTATGGTCTTTATGATACTCACACCATTTATCCTGTCTTCTCGCATCAGGAGGTCTCGTCATCTTGGGCGGCCACTTGAAGAACGGAAGGTGCTGTACATTCGACAGAATCTTATTGATCGGCTCTGTTAACTTTGTGTATTTCTTGCCTGAGCGCCTTGTGCGCCTGCTATCCATTTGATACTGTTCATTAGCTTGATATGAACATTGGTCGTTTGATCGGCGCGAGTCACGCCTTTTGTCTCGTTTAGGTCGACTTCGCCGCTTAGGGCTTCTTGATGGCATGGTGCTAATTGACTGAGCAATTCCCAACGTGGCCGTATCAATGGCTTTACGTCCGGCCTTAACTCGCAGGGCATCGTCTTCCACTTTGCAGTATTCTTCGACCTTCTTCATTAACGCCCAGATGGTTTGGGTGGGCCGCCTGGTTAATGAATTGCGGAGGGGGCTATTAGGATGCAATCCCATCTTGAAGGCGGTGATGGCCATGGAATCATTGCAAGCATCATCTACTAGATTAAAGCACTCCCAATAATGTGTGAAGTATTCACGAAGAGTTTCTTCCGGCCTAATTTGCATGGCCCAGAGAGAATCGGCTTGCTTCGGCTGGATCTCATTAGTGATGAATCTTGCCCTGAATGACTTTTGGAGTTGGTGGAAGCCCTTAATCGATGCCGGCTCCAGTTTATAGTACCACCTCACGGCCAATGGTCCTAGACTGCTTGGAAATATTCGACACATGAGGGCTTCGTCATCAGCATGGAGCGTCATCGCTTGCTTGTAATGACGAATGTGATCAGTGGAGTCTGATTTTTCTTTGCAGAGGGTGAACGACGGTACCTTGAACTTTTTAGGTAGCATAACCCTTGCAATTCATAGCATGAATGGGTCATGTTTATCTCCCTTATCTGAATCATCGCTTCTCTCTCGTTTATGCCGGGCATATGGACTTCCTTCAGATGAGCTGGATACATCAACGCGCCCTTTCTTTCTGGGCTCCAAGGATGTTGAGTCTGAATCACTGTCATTATTGCGTTTCTGAAGTTGACGTCGGCGACCATCCTTCTTTCCCGAAGGTCGAACTAGGTCATGGCATGCGGCTTATTAGGATTTCGCCACCTCCAAGGCCAAATCTTAGCGCAGGCGCTCTTTCTCAACCATCATGTTCTCCAGCCGCTGTTCATTTTGCTTTGCTTGATCCATAATCGTCTGCATTGTCTCATGCATTGAAGTTATGGGTAAGGTCTGAGCTACTGAATCAAAGTTCAAGGCACATCGCGCGGCGATATTCGCCGGTCCCAGCATGTTTCTTGGAGTGAGGTAGTCTCTTGGTGTAGTTTCGTCAGCGACTATCAGAGGATCTTCTATGACACTCGCCATGAATATGCTTGAGTATTCTCACAGATGGCGCCAATTGTGGAGAAGTAGGTTTGGAAGTACTCTTGGATCATGAAGGACATCCCTGATCCTCTGATCGCCACCTGAAAAAGGGATTAACACTCTGGTCGGGGGTGCCAGAATTAGCACTTTGACGAACAAGTTAGTATAGGTCTCTTGTTTGCTTGAGTCTTAAGTTTTTTTAGGTCTGTTCTCATATACCTTTCTTTAGTTGATGTTCCTCTATTTATATTTGCTTTTGGGCCCGAGGGTCGGGCCCACTCTTAATCCATCGCTTGATTGCTCATTCGGCCACATTCTGTCGTGTGCCAATTTCCACTCGGCTTTTTGTTCAGCTAGTTCTATAGTCGATTAGTCTATTCAGCTTCGGGATCATACAGGACGGAGCTGAATATAATATATATCCTGATTATAGTCAGACGTTATTCGACTTTCCTGCATGTACTGATATTCAGCTCCCACAGGAGTGGAAGTAGATGATTGGGCCTGACTTGGCACAGGCGAGGTAAACGGTGACTGCTAAATTAGCAAATTCTGTCCAATCCTCCTCCGTTTAGTAACCGACGGGAGTGACACAAACACTGGCTGTCCCCTGACCAGATCCTCAGATCTACAAATCCTTCTAACTCAAGTCCAGAGTGCTTGGGGAGTAACAAAATCGTCTGAAGCAATGGTGAAAGACTACCTTGCAAAAAGAAACAAAAATCAAAAACCACACAGCACCTCGGCTTAGACAGAAACAACACGTAGTTGCAATCATAAGTTAGACAACTGTACTCAAACACTAATTTTTGCCCCCAAAACTGATATCCAGACTTGCAACTGATATATACATTCCTGCAGAGTTTCACTCTAAAGCACGTATCAAGCAAATGAGAGCCAAAACACCCTTATGATGGGGTAGGGTTACCCAGTCCTAATTTTGTCAGGAACTAGGGATTCACTACACAAACAAGCGGTTTCATACAATCCTGCATTCGGGTAAGCAACCTGTCCTAGTTTGGAACAGTCCCTATGGCTTTCGATATGCAACTAGGTCGATCGGTCAAAAAAGGGTACCTCAGCAAGACCACCTAATATACCTCTCACACTTAACACCGAGAAGTGAAAAGAGGATCAAACGGTACAGCGATAGTCCAGATCCAAGGTTGTGTTCCCATCGTGGCAGAGCCTGCAACTGGCCAGCCTTTTGGCAAGCTTTTCCAAGTAAGCCTCCAGCAAACAGCTCAGGAATAGCAGATGGCAAACACTGTGACTTAGGCGCACCGATGGAAATGCAAATGCAAATGCAAAGAAACACATAAGCGTAGATAAAACAACATATCATGAATTCGAGTCAAGTTCTCTAAATCCGTAGTAGAGTCGCCAGACACTGTAGACTCGCTTCTTTCTGCGCCCCGCCTTTCGGAAAGGGTTTGAAAAAAAAAACCTCACAGTTTGGACTCTCGCGGTTCTGAATCTAGTCTCACAAGTGCAATGTGAAACTAATAAACACCAAAGAGTCCAAATTCGGCAAACCTTTTTAGAAAATCGATTTTAAATCAAATAATGCCAAAATTGGACTGCTTCGCCAGATACAGAGTCGCCACCTAAATATTTTATTTTAGGGAAATTTAGGAAACCTTGACTCGTGCAGATTCCATTGTAAACATCCATTACATGCATATGGTATATATCGCATCGCAGTTTACATGCATATTGTATATATTGCATCGTAGCTTGCATGCATTCACTGCATCATCCATCTATGGCTTGCGCCTTTGCATGTTGAGCTTGGTCTGGTATGTGCCCATACTTCTCGTGTTGAAGTACAGTTATGATATTATGTGTATGCGCCTATTCCACTGCTGGTATTGTGGTTTGAGGGTGACGGCACCGTTTCTATGTTAAACATGGTTTGTATACGTCCATGCTTTTCCTAGGCAAGATATGTTTTGGTCGCGTGCCATATCCACTGTATATACTGCATTGTAGTGTAGTTCGATTGCATCCAGCATTTAGGATCATGAGCTTTTCTGAGCAGAGCATGCCTCACTTATGTCATTCTACCCAATTACTTGTTCTTGTGTTTCGTTTTACATCACTCATAGTTCTGCATGTGTACACGCCTATTCCATTGCTGGTATTGTGGTTTGAGGGTTGCGGTACCTTTTCTATGGTAGACGGACTTTGCATCTCCATCATCTTTATGACATTTGTGTGGTTTTGAACCGCTCATGATTTGATCATGATTCAATTGCATTTGCATATCATTTGCATTGTTTATACGTAGATTTGTAAATATTGCATATCATTTTGCGCATAGGTTGCATTGTCATGCACTCCTACACTTGCGTTGTCACGCAGTCTTAACTTGCATTGTCATGCATGTTGCAAACAATATTGTACCTGTTAAGTTTCTCTCTTTTTCAGGCACGATATTGTATGCACGGTTCATTTGAAGCAGAGGCGACCAAACGAACCGCACAGGTATTGTATTCTCCGCGTGAAACGTAGCGAGAATTACATAATTATCTTACATCCTTTGTTCATTGTAATGTAGTCGGCTTTGTGTTTGTTAGCTTAAAACTGTTGCATGATTTGCTTCGTTACAGCTTTCTTCGCATGATCATAAGTTATGTTCGGCTTCTTGCATTGTCAGTTGCGTTTTGCCACTGCCTTCGGGCGCATATCTTTATTGTCTTGCATGCTTTGTCTAAGTCTTCGGCCTTGTCAAAAATGGGTCGTCTCTGGGCTTTGACATTCACTCCCGTCATTGTTATGACTTTCGAGTTCTGTCAAAGAGGGGCAACTGTAGACACGCCATTTTTGACCGTCCTCGAGACTTGGACGTCCCCGCTTGAACACTCGGTGATCATCTATGTTCGTGTTCGTCTTGAGTTCCTAGAGGTCTCGGCCACGCGCCTTGCCTCAGGACCTCTCTCGACTCGACTGTTTTGTGTTTGGTTTTGCACCAAACACTTGTGTTTTGCCTTTGAGGGACAGAGAATGGCTTGTTGGCCATCCCCATACCCCACCGGCCATGGCTTGAGGCCACCGGCCATTATTTTGTTGCCACCGGCCATTTATTTGGCCGGCGGGCACTATTTGTGGCCAGCCGACCATGTTTTGGTCAATTTGGCATTTTTGGCTGGCCGACCATTGTGCATCTACTTTTGCAGATATTTTTATGCCAGCTGTGCTAGCTGGCATACACTTTGCCCCCCCTCCATACACGTGTATGGAGGGATTTCACTCTTGTTTAGCTTGTTTTGTAAGCTTTGCAAGAGTGATCTTCTATAAGAGGAGGGCTTCTCCTCCCTCCTCAAGGGTTACAAAAAACTGAGGGGAGCTTTGGTTCTAGGGTTAGCATAGTGTATCTATTCTATCTCTATTTCTCCCTTTCTTTTGCTTTAAGTGTGTGTTTGTCCTTAGTTTTGCACTAGGACACCTACCATCACACCTTACGTTGGTTCCTGAGGCATTAGGAGGTTCTCCTTGAAGTTATTGAGCTGGTTTGGAGCTAAGAAAGCTGCTGGAGTGATCCTCGTGAAGAAGGTCTTCAAGGGTAAGATTCTTGCCCTTTTTACCCCATTTTGGCATAGTCTTTTTGCCTACCTTGCTAGCTGTTTTAAGCTTAGTGTATAACATATAAAAGTCTTGTTTTTACTTGCTTAAAATAGTTGTTTAAGGTTTCTTTGAGCTTTGGGGTTGTTTGACCCCTCATAGGCCTTGTTTGGCCCCCATTTTGTGCTATTTTGGTAAGCTCCAGGACCACCTTGTTTGGGCCTCCTCACCACTGAAATCTTAAGGGATTTCAGTGGTGAGGATGGTGGTTTAAGGTCCCAAGAAGGAGAGGGCCATCCCCTCTCCTTGTTGTCTTCAAAAAGTGCCATTTTAAGCGTCATGTGTGAGCACCATCTTTGAGTTCATGTTGGCCATGTTTTAGTAGGTATTTGGTAGTATTTTGCCATGTTTTACCTCTATTTTAAGTTGGTTTAGACACACCATGCTTGCCTTGCATACTTGTCTTGTTATGCCATGAATTGCCTTAACATGCTTTGTGCTTTGAGCCTTGTGTCTAGCATGTTTTTGGCCTAGCTTTGTGAAGCTTTTATACTTGTTTTAGCATGCTAAGGGTCTGTTTTTGGTCATTTGGGTCATCCATACTTTGCTTTGCATAGCTACCATGTAATCCCCCTTGTATGCCTTAAGCATTGACCCCTTTAGCATGTCATCTTTGCTTTGTTACAGTGGTTTGGAACCACTTCCCATGCCATTTCAGTCCTTGTGGTGTGCTTGTATGCTTGCATTTGATGCCCCTTTAATGTGTTAAAAGGTTGTTGTCTTGTGCTCCATGTTTGGACCCTTTTGTATGCTTGCATGTTTAGACCATTTAGATGCCATCTAGGTGTGTCTTTGGTCTTGTTTAGACCTGCATTGGGGCTGTTTGGAGTCCCCTTGGCCCTTTGAGGCTTGGTTGGGCATGGCCATGGTTTGAGCCCTTTGGTTGGTCTCAAGCTTTGGGCTTGTTAGCATGCTTTGATTGCTTGGTTTAGATTGGTTTGGCATCATCCTTTGTGTGATTTCAGAGCTTACTATGCATGCCATATGCTCATGATGTTCCTCTTTTAAGTGTGCTTAAAAGTTGTCCCTATATGCTTAAGTGTTGGGCCTTGTATGCATGCATGTTTGTATGTGCATTTGGCCCCATTTCCATAGCTTTTGCCCACTGTTTTGGGCTTGTGCAAGAGCTGTCCATCTTGGTGTAAGTCCCTTCCTCGCATGTGGTCACATGCTTGCCTTGTGTGTTGTCGCATATTTGGCCAATCGCATGTTATGGCATGCTTGAAACACTTTGTATTTGGCATGCATTTCCTTGGTCAAGTTGCTTAACATGTCATTTGTCTTGCATACTTGCATGTTCTAATCGCATCTTGTATACTTGTCATTAGCATAGTTATTCCATGCCCCGCATGCTTGTTTGCTTAGGTTGAATGCCTAGTACACATTGCTTGCTTACATGCCCATGTTGTACATCTAGCTAGCATGCTTAGGTTGCATTTGGCATGCATGCCATGCCTCTTGATCAAGTGATAGAGGTTAGGCCTTATTTGTTTGTTTGGTTTGCATTTCATTTGAAATAAAGATGCACAACTTGCCTTCTTGGGCCATCACGCATTGAAATGCGCGATTGGTGGTCCGAAAATCAAGGAACATCCTCCTTTGAGTCATAAACATGATAAGGGGTGTGTTGGTGCACACATTTGCTTGAAATGCATTGCCATGCCTTGTTTTGCCCTCTGTTGCTGTCAAAACAGGTTCTGCAGGAAGCTTTGGCCGACCGACCACATCCAGTGACGGCCGGCCATGAATTGGCGGCCGAGAGTTTAATTTGTGGTCGATGGCCACTTACCTTTGGTCGGTGGTGTTCCCCCTTGGCCGGTGACCCCCCCCCCCCCCAAGTGTCCAGAGAGTGTACCTTGGGACTTTTGCAGTCTTCAAAGGAGCAGAGCAGGGAAAACAGAGGCAGCTTGCGCGTGGCATTGGATTTCCGGGCGAAGCCAATCCGAGCACTCATGCATCCCTCTTCTCGAGGCCTTTCAATGCTTTCCTTAGCTTAATTGATTTGTTAATTAATTAGGCGGTTTGTAAATTATTTAATTAGCTTGCAGGTTAATTAATTTGTATATTCTTTCGGTCCCTCCAAGCGAGGGCGAATTTGTAATAAGTGTGGGTGCGTGTGTGCATGTCTCCCAACCCCCATTTCTTTCTCCCTTTTACTTACCTGTTTTGATGGTTAGTATTAGGGCTTGTTCAATTTAGCATACCTTATGCTATGCATGCGTGCATTCATCCATCAGTCTTGCATGCACCAAGCTCGGCGCATCATGCTAATTGCATAGCATTTCAAATCTAACTTGAATACGTTTATTTGTTGCATTCCACATGCCATCCTAGGATTAGCCGAGCCTATTCTAGTTGCATTTTGTGTGCGATGCATTAGCCACTTGACATGGACTTGGATCATACATTGATTGCTAACAAGTTCTTTGTTTTGGCTCGGAGTACTCGGTAAGCTTTTTATGCTTTAGCATCTTGCATGAGTGTGAATGTTAACATAATAGCATGCTTACCATGTATATGCTTACGTGATATAAACTGCCTGAATGCTTGTGGGTGAAGGTTGGATTGTTTGAGTTGGAACAACTCGTTGAAATCCGTGTTTTAGCCTACTTGCGAGTAGCAAATTTCAAACCATTTTCCAAACAGGCGGATATGCAATGCTTTGTTCCAAATTAGACGATCTAGTCTATACTTGTGTTGTGCGCATCACATAGTAAATTCTAGCTAATTAACCGGAATAAGAACGCATATGTTTTCAAAACAAGATATTATGGTTAGTAGAGGCCGATTTTCGGATCGGGCGGGCGAGGGTGCTCATAGCTGACCTTCCCCAATCGTACCCAAGTTCCCGAGCCGAGGCAACTTTGGTGATGACGGACACGTGGCCTTAGGCAAACGAGTCAAGGTTTCCTAAATTCCCCCTTAAAAAAAAATATTTAGGTGGTGACTCTGTATCTGGCAAAGCAGTCCATATTTGGCACTTCTTTCAAAAAAAATCTGTTTTTCAAAATGATTTGCTAGATTTGGACTCTTTGGTTCAGATTAAGAACCGTGACAATTTGAGTCCGAACTGTAGTGAGCCCAAATGAACAAAACGGGAATCCATCCTCCCAGGACGTTCGAGGACGTATACAGTTTCTAGCGACTCTGCTAGGGAAAATAGAGAACTTGACTCGAACTCATGATATCTTGTTTTGACTACACTTATGTGTTTTTTTGCATTGCATGTGCATTGGTGCGCCTAGGACGCCGTGTTTGCCATCTGCTATTCCTGAGCGGTTAGCCTGAGGCTGCGTGCCATAAGGTTGACCGGTTACGGGCTCTGCCAGTATAGGAACACAAACCCCGGTTGTCACCGGGGCACCCTTTTGACCATTCAACCTTGTGCATATTCGGAATCCATAGTGATCATTCCAAGTTAGGACAGGTTGCTTACCCGATTATAGGTTGTTTGAAACCGTTGCGTGCATAGTGAGACCCTAGCTCCTGACAAAATAGGACCGGGAAACCCTACCCCAACATAGGGGTGTTTTGGCTCTCTTTTACTTGCTACGTGCTTTTAGAGTGTATCTCTACAGGGAATGCGCATGTCAGTTTGCAAGTTTGGGCATCAGGCCTGCGGGCACCAGTGTTTTGAGGATCAGTTATCTGCGGGTATCAGATTCGGTTTTTGGGGGGGCAGTAATTTGGGAACAATGATCAACGTCTGAGAACAGTGTATTCAGCTTATCAACTGCGTGTTGTGATGCCCAACTGTGTGTTATGTGTTTATTTACGCTGTTATGCTGTCCGTTTTCCTGGTTGTTTATTTCCTTATTACTGCTTTATTTATCTTTTTGCTAGGTAGTTTAGCACAATTGCTTCAGACCAAGCAGATATCCCCCAAGCACTCTGGATAAGAGGTCGTCGACTCCATCGATCTGAGGATCTGGTAAACGGACAACCAGTATATCATTCTCTACCTCCGGTTACCTGACGGAGGGCAGTTAGGCAGAGGATATCAGTTCGACAGACAGTTCAGAGGGCTTCGTCCACCCCGCCTAGGTATAGTAGGAATCAGAGTCCTGTTTTCTCCCGCAAAGAGGGAACATATACCAGCAATACAGCTAGATCAGAATAGTATGGCCAGTTTAGAGGAGATGGTGCGCCAGCTCCAAGAAAGCATGAAGACTATGCAGCAAGACGCTGTCCGGCAGGCGGAATTCGCCAAACAATAGGCCACGGTTATGACTGAACAAGCAGAGTTAATCATAAGGCTACAGCAGCAAGCCGGGGCATCTGCTTCACATCAAGCCCCTCCCCCACCAAGGGTTCCGATACCCGAGGAGACATCAAATGTCCAGAATAACCAAGAGGATACAGATGTTCCAATGGGGCCGGCTCTGCTCCCGATTCTACCACAACTATCCAAGGCGCCCACGCCTATCAATGTATCGGATTCTCCCTTCGAGTCCGAAGTGGACCCCACCGCATTAAAGCTGAGCAAATTGGAAAAGATGTTTAAGAAATCCCAAGGAGTCAAGACCATCCCTGACATTGAGGACGGGTATACCGACGCAGCTGTGACGCTGCCAGACAGATTCAAGATGCCGCAAATTGATCGATTTGATGGATCCGGGGACCCCATGGTGCACCTGAGGTTGTTTTCAGATATTTTAAGGCCGATGGGCCTCACCAGACTGCAGAAGTTGTCTCTGTTCGGCCGGACCCTGTCGGGTGTGGCGGCCATCTAGCATGCCAAGTTAGAAGATGATGTCAAGAGAAACTGGGACGAGATGACTGAGGCCTTCATTGCACAATACTCGTATAACACACAAATTGAGATTACGACCTGTGATCTTGAGACGATGAGACCAGAGGCTACGAAGAGCTTCTCAGAATTTGTGACCCGCTGGAGGGCCAAGGCTTCAATGATGACCATTAGGCCAACGGATAAGGATCAAATACGGATGGTTGTGCGCAACCTCCAACCCAAACTGATGCAGAAAATGATCATGCTCCCTCCCTACCTTTTCAGATCTGCATGAGATGGGAGCACAGATTGAGGATGCATTGAAGCAAGGCTTAATCGACAATGATAGAGAGTAACCCAGAAGAACCTTCAACCGCAACACTAATGCGGGCTCGAGCGGCATTACAACTACAAGAGCCTCAGAAGTGAGCATGGTCACCACCATCCCCCCTCCAAGAACCATGGCAGCCGCGCCATTCTCCGGTGCGTCCGGAAGCAATACACAAACAGCCAAATACCCGCCCAAAAACCAAAGAACCTTCGCTCCACTATATATGCGCCTATCCAAAGCTCTAGGGGTCTTAATCAGAAAAGGGCACTTGAAGCCCCTAGAGCCGAGGCCATTGTCGGAAAAACTTCCCCTTACCCACAACCCAACCAAATATTGCGCATTTCACCAACAGCACGATCATGACACAGACCAATGCTACCGATTACGTCATGAGATTCAAGATCTCATTGATAATGGGGTGATTGTGCCTCCCGAAAAGCCCAATGTCACAACAAACCCTCTCCCACCGCACCACCAAGCTCCACCTCCCAAAATAATCAACTTTATCTAGACTGGGGTCGTGTCTTACGATCCTAGCATATATATCACCCCATCCCACCTGCCCAAGCCGGAGGTGCTCCTTCCTGACTGCACTGACTTGGCATGTTGTACATCTCCAGAACCCAACCCGAACCAATGGTGGTGACTGTCGAAGACAGTACAAGGGAGATTTCAGAGGAGAATGGGATTGTCGAGTCAGAATCTGAGGAATCTGGGAGTTTTGCCGAAGAAATGTACAGTCCGAGTGACTATATTCTATCAGTAGGCCAGGTTAAGTCAAGTGTGGAATTGCCAGAGAGGGTAGCACTTTGTGTGATACAGGGTAATGGATTTGATCAGAGGTCAGAGGACTTAGCGGCTGTGGAAGGGGACTTGGCTGACTTCCAATTTTTCAACGAACAAGGCCCAGGGGACATGGCTGTCAACTGGTCAGATTTCGAGGAATCAGTAAAGGCCACCGGGTGGCTTGATGACCTACCAGACGTTGTCGAAGAATCTCAGTTGGAACAGGGCCCGGTAGGGGCAAGAATAACAGTGGTGGCCGGAAGGGCCGGAAATCAGGATACATCGCCGGAGAGCGCCGGTGTCAAGAATTTCGCTCAGGATTGGAGCATTTTGAATACGGGAATTGTTGAACAAACAACTGTACTGACGCAGTTGGAACATGAAAGGTTTGGGGATTCTGAGAGAATCAGGAAAGCTAAAGCCCACGTGGGGACTGAAACTGCTGTGTGCGCAGGGATAGAGAATGCTGCGAGCATACGGATGGAGGGTACTGCGAGTACGAGAACAGTCATATCGGAGCCGGACAAGCGTCTGTCTGCTGCCGATGGAATGTGGTGGCAGGACGATGATTTATGTCTTGCCCACACAGATAAGGATTGGGAGAGTAACCAACCAGATGATACCTGGTACATCGGCGAAGTCGATCATATGACTAGGAGTGGACGGTATTTCAAGCCTCCACACCTAGATCAACCAGAGGCGTTTGGGAAAGATAGGGAGGCAGAAAAGCAAAAAGAGAAGCAACTTGAAGATGAGGCTGTGCTCAAACAATTGAAAAAGATACAAGCAGACATCTCCATCTGGAGATTGCTTATGGCATCGCTGGTGCATAGGCAAGCTGTCTTATCGGCCATGGACAAGGCCAAGCTCTTAATAGACACCACGCTCGAACAACTGGTGGGCTTAGTCTTTCCGAGAGAAGCTACCCCGATGTTGACTTTTTTCAACAAGGAATTGCCACCTGAGGGGGCGAATCATAACAAGCCACTCTACATCTCTGTGGAGTGCAGAAACAAATGGGTACCGGTGGTTCTGGTAGATACCGGATCCGCCATTAATGTGTGTCCGGCAAGGACTGCCTATGCAATCGGTTTAAAGATCGCAGATTTTGTGCTGACGGCCCAGGTGATTCGGGCATATGACAACACGAGCAGAGAGGTAATGGGAACGGTGAAAATTCAAACCTAGGTTGGCCTGGGACAGCATGAAATTGACTTTCACGTCTTGGAAGTTCCTGCGACCTTCAATCTATTTTTGGGGCGGCCGTGGCTGCATTAGGTGAAGGCAATTTCGTCCACCTTGCATCAGATGGTGAAATACCCCCATAGGAAGGGAGTAGCCATCGTTTTTGGAAATTCGTCGATCCATCCACCGCCAGAAGTATCTACACCAGTTTTGGAAATTAAGCACGGTATGGAGGACGTGTTCTTATCCGGCTTTACCCTGGCTGAGGCCCGGGTCGTGCAGAACATCATAGCTGTTAATGAGGGGTTGTATGTCAGTGCTGAATCAGTATACCTCATGAACAAGCTTCAACACATCCCTGGGATGGGATTGGGAAAGAGCGGCCGGAAAGGCGTTGCAGCGTTGGCCGAAGTGCCACACAATCCGCACACCTTTGGCTTGGGTTACCTGCCCACCAAAGAGGATTCGATAAGGAAAGGGAAGGAGATGGCTAGGAGAGCCAGAGCGAAGCAGGCGGGGAATCCTTTTGAGTTAATGCACCGGCCCATCCAGGGTACCCTAAAAGGACGCTTTGTTCGGGAGGGGGAGGACTTTCCATTTTGTGGCTTCCCAGAGCCGTGGCTGAATGCCGAGAAGAGGCGCTTTCCGGGGTTTGAGATCTTCTTTGACCTATAGTTATCTGGGGATGACGTTGCCGAAGAGCAGGTAGACCCAATAATTAAGGTTAAGCAGAGCAAGAAAGTAGAGTCTGAAGACGCCGAAAGTGAAATGGGGGTATCGCTGGCATGTCTACTTTCAGATCCTTCGATCGAACAGAAGTGCTTGGGGGATAACTTCTCGGTGTCTATGATCGGGGATGAAACGGCTGCAGGCCTACCAGCAAATATTTTGGATGCATCCATCGCACCCTCCCTCATTTGGCAGTACGAGAAGGGATTTTTGTTAAGCAGCACCGGGTCAGGTAGTGAGCCGGAATCTGATTCCACTGAGTCTTGTGAGTCGGAATCAAGTTCCAGCTCGACTAAGTCTAAGTCCGGTATTCCTGGGGGTGATAACCCGGATGCCACAATCCTGTCTAGGTCGGCTTTTTCTTTCTCTTTTGAGTCTGTTGTAACAGAAGAATCGGACGGTTTGGATGTGCTTAATGAGAATGATATGGATGTGGTTTCTGAGTACTTTTCTGTGGCCTTGATTTATTGCATTAACTCAAACTTTCAAAATTTTGACAAAAACGACGAGGAAGAAATGCCTCCGATTTTGCAACAATTACTTGATCAAAAGCAGGAAAGATTTGTAAAACCTTTAGTTGATGAAATCACTACCATGAATATTAGTACTGAGGAGGACCCGCGGCTGGTCCAGTTTGGGTCCACGTTGTCTTCGGAGGAACGTGAGCGCCTAGTCGCTTTATTAAAAGATTTCAAAGATGTTTTCGTGTGGTCCTACGAAGACATGCCTGGGATCGATCCTGAAATTGTACAACACCAGATCCCTCTTGACCCCGAGGCCTGACCCATCAAGCAGAAACTCAGAAGGATCCACGTGGACTGGGCCCTCAAGATTAAGGAAGAGGTCACCAAGCAAATTGATGCAGGGTTCCTGCTAGTATTCGAATACCCGACTTAGTTGGCCAACATAGTTTTAGTACCGAAGAAGGATGGCAGGATCAGGGTATGCGTGGATTTCAGGGATTTGAACAGAGCCAGTCCGAAGGACGACTTCTCCTTACTGCATATCGATGAGTTGGTGGACTTCACAGCAGGGCATGCTTTGCTTTCATTCATGGATGGCTTCTCAGGCTATAATCAAATAGTGATGGCACCTGAAGACCGGGAGAAGACTACTTTCACCACCCCGTGGGGGACATATTGCTACAGAGTGATGCCGTTTGGGTTAAAGAATGCTAGAGCTACATATCAACGGGCCGCGACCACGATATTGCATGACATGATCCATAAAGAGGTTGAGGTGTACGTGGACGACATGATTGTCAAGTCCAAAGAAAGAGAGGGCCACTACACCGCCTTGCAAAAGTTCTTCCAAAGGATCAGAGAATTTTGGTTGCTGCTGAATCCTCAGAAGTGTACGTTTGGTGTTACAGCAGGGAAAATGCTAGGGTTTCTGATTACACAGAGAGGTATCGAAGTCGACCCTTCCAAAATCAAGGCCATCTTAGAAATGCCACCACCAAGGACTGAAAAGGAGGTGCGAGGCTTTCTGGGTAAAGTGCAATTCATAAGATGGTTTATCTCAAAATTAACCTTGACTTGTGAACCACTTTTTAGTCTCTTGAAGAAAGGAAAGAAATTCCAATGGGACGGCCGATGCCAAGCTGCTTTTGAACAGATCAAGGAATACTTACAGAACCCGCCCGTGTTGTCACTGCCAGAGCCGGGGAGACCATTGATTTTGTACCTTTCGGTAACTGAGACTAGAATGGGCTGCATGCTCGCACAAGAATCAAAGGACAAGGTGGAGAGAGCCATCTATTACCTGAGCAAGAAGATGCTGGAGTATGAGACTCGCTACACACCGTTGGAAAAGGCTTGCTTAGCCTTAGTATGGGCTACCAGGAAGCTGCGGCACTACCTGTTAGCTCACTCCGTAATGTTGGTTTCACGATTGGATCCCATCAAATATCTTTTCGAGAAACCGGCGCTTACGGGTAGGCTAGCTCGTTGGTTGCTGTTGCTTTCTGAATTCGATCTGAAATATGTGGCACGCAAGTCAGCCAAGGGAAGAGCAGTAGCAGAATTCTTAGCCGATCATCCAGTGGAAGGGGGTGAAGCAGTTGAGTACTTATTCCCAGATGAGGCCATTTTGCATATCAACGATGAAACTTGGACGATGTACTTTGACGGAGCGTCAAACCAGTACGGGTATGGGATAGGAGTGTTGCTGATAGCACCCGACAACTCCCATATCCCTCTAGCCTTCAAACTCCGGTTCAAAGTCTCGAACAACAAAGCAGAATATGATGCATGCATTGCCGATCTAGAAGCAGCCCTGGAATTAGGGGCAAAACGGTTGGACGTCATCGGGGACTCGAACCTTGTTGTATCTCAAGCGAAAGGAGATTGGAAAGTCAAAGAGAAAAAGATGATTATATATCACCAGACCTTGGATTTGTTAATTCCTTGGTTTGAGAAGTTAAATTTTGCTCATCTGTTAAGAGAGAACAACAAGTTCGCAGATTCACTAGCAACTCTATCTTCCATGGTAGACATCCTGTTCGGATTCCGGATGCGTCCAGTCATTATCGACCAAAAATTTGTGCCGGCTTATGAGTCGATTGCTGCTATAGATGAGGTTCAAGATGAGAACCCCTGGTATTATGATATTTGGAATTTCTTGGAAAAGGAAGCATATCCACCAGGGGTAAATGCCAAGGTAAAAGGGCAATCAGAAGAATGGCTATTCAATTCATCATCTGCGGAGGTAAATTGTATAAGAGAGGTCATCTGGGAATGTATAAGCTATGCGTTGAAGCTGAAGAATCAAAACGCCTGATGGAGGCCATCCATGGAGGGGAATGCGGTGCGCATATGAACGGGGTAATGCTAGCGCGGAAGATCCTCAGACAAGGTTACTACTGGTCCACCATGGAGGAGGATTGTATCAGTTTTGTTCGGCGATGCCACAAGTGTCAGATCCATGCAAACCGCATGAACATCCCGCCGTCGAAGCTGTACAATATGACTTCGCCATGGCCATTTTCAGTTTGGGGAATCGATGTGATCGGGGCTGTCACTCTGAAGGGGTCAAATGGGCATGAGTTCATTCTGGTCGCGATAGATTATTTCACAAAGTGGGTTGAGGCCCAATCCTATGCGGTGTTGAAGGCTTCACATGGTGCGAAGTTCATCAGAAACAACATCACCTGTCGCTACGGGGTCCCGAACGAGATCATTTCAGAAAATGGTTCCCACTTCAAGAAGGAAGTGATTGACTTGTTGGAGAAATACAACGTGGCTTTTCATAAGTCATCCACCTATCGGCCGCAGACCAATGGAGCGGTCGAGGCCGCCAACAAGAATATCAAACACATACTGCAGAAGATGGTGGAAACCTACCGGGTTTGGCTAGATAAGTTGCCATTTGCTCTGTGGGGCTACCGGACTTCAATTAGAACGTCTACTGGGGCGACTCTGTATTCATTAGTTTATGGGATGGAGGCCATTCTACCTATCGAAATTGAAGTTCCGTCTTGCGAGTACTGGCTAAGTGTCAGATAGCCGAAGCAGATTGGCAGCATAGCAGATTTGAGGAACTCATGCTCTTCGATGAGCGTAGACTGAAAGCACTGTACCATGTTCAAGGTTATCAGCGCAGAATTGTCAGGGCTTTTAACAAGAAAGTTAAGTCCAGGAATCTAAAAGAAGGAGATTTGGTGCTCAAAGACAACCGAGCTCCCATCCACGACCCAAGGGGCAAGTTCAGACCCAATTGGACTGGTCCTTACATCATCAAGTCTATCTGGTCAGGTGGAGCTATGGTTCTGATGGACCTAGATAGCCTAGAGTTTTCGCAGCCGATCAATATGGACAAGTTAAAGAAATATTACCCTTAAGAGGCTCGCTAGGCCGAAAACCCGAAAGGGCGACCTAGGCAAAAGTTAGAGCATGAAAAAAATTGGAAATTATAAAAACTGAGCTCGCAAGGTTGAAAACCCGCAAATGGTGGCCTTGGCAAAAATTAGAGCGCAAAAGGAGAGTGAAAATACTCGAGCGAACCCGAACCGCTACGTAAGGCTTGATTCCCATGTTTGGGATACGTAGGCAACTTCATCCCGAAGTCCAGCCACCAACACTTTCAAAGTGACTGTGTCCATATACTGGTTTTGACCATCTTCGTCTTCTCTGTATCCGAGAGTTCGGTCGTGATCATCGCTAATAAGGATTGACTACAAAATGCCGTGGCGCTATCCAGACAAGAGGCAACTTTCCGTTGCCATGAGTCGTCATTCAAACTAGGGGCAACTTTCTGTTGCCATGCAGCTCTCTTCAAGCAAGGGGCAATTTTCCATTGCCTCCGATCCGAGGTTGTGCATCTCGAGAGTAAGTTCTGTGCTCATTGAGCGTTGACCATTTGCAAAAATAGTTTTTGAGAATTTTTACTGAGGTTGACCATTTTCTCAAAAATTATTTCATTTTCCAAAACTGGACCATTTTCTTGGATCCAAAAAGAAAAATTTTCAATGCTCATAGCCTAACTTGCATGATTTCAAATCAAAAATCAAACAAGTCTGTTAATTTAACTCTCATTTTGCTCAAAATTGTTTTAGTAGAAAACCAAAACAAAAAAAAAAAATGGTAAAAAATGATGAACTAGGGGTACAGTTGAGTCAGGTGTCCTGTCTTTCCTCCGTCGTCAACATACTTGCCAAGAAGGGCACTCTACCTGCCAGAAGAGGGCACAACTGAGGTTAACAACAAAAGGCTGAAAGCTCTCAACACCTTCCAAGCAACGAGGTATCAAACCAAGTGCGAAGCACGAATCGGAATGGATCAAGATATTCCATTCCCTCAGCCAGGGCATCGACTAGATATCACCGGAAGAAATAGCTGTGGGCTAACAGTGTGGGGCATGAACCCACAACCTCTTGTTTATCCATCAATCGCCCAGGGAAGGGATACAAAATGAGAGATTAAAGAACAGAGAGATGTAAGTTGAGAGAAAAGCGAGCAAAAGGGTTTTAAAAAAAAAAAAAAACGAGCCTGAGAGCCGAGTGATGTGAGAATCACAAATAAGAAAGGGTGGGAATAATACCCGAAGAAACTGGCTCCTCACGAACTGAGAGGTCCCTTGTCTTTGTAACACGTCTGTGCGTCGTGTCTTTTGTTTTGTTTATCTTAACTTTTGTTTTGAGTCTTTTCAAGTGTTACTCGATGTGTTTAGGTTATGTACCTTCTGTTGAGTCGTAGTATGTTGTGTTCGGTTGTAGGCTCGATACCCAGTTGAGAACCCTTTTCTCATTTTCAAAAAAGTCGTTTTGTGTGCTCAGAGTGCTGTGCCATTCTCCACATTAGTGCAAAACGTGATCTAGTTCTTTCATAAAATCGCGGGGGTTCAACCTGGGTCACTTGGAAATAGTGAACATACGGTTCCAGATTGCATCTGAGTGTGTTTCAGCTTCAGCAGCTTCCACCTTTGTATTCCGTCTTTTCAGAATGGGCTGTTTGCTCAGGATTCGCCGTGTGCAGAATGAACTAAGAATACTGTGTTATGGGCTATGAGTTCAGAATGAGCAGAGTTCGGAATCAGCAGTGTTCAGAATCAGTCATGAGCTGTGTGGGCTGTTTGCAGAATAAAAGCACTATGTTATGGGTTGTGCGTTCAAAATGAGCAATTTTGTTGTATGAGTTGTTTTGTTGATTGGCCGGTGCATTATCTGGTTATTACAATACAAGTTTTTGATTTTCAGACAAAAGATCAATCTCATTCACATTGAAGTGTAATATGATGCAATGCAATGTAAAGTATGAAATGTATCAATGTAACACTTTTTTAGATAAAAAGTTTGTTTCATTTCATCATTTTTCAAGTACAAAGTTTGGAGAAAACAAAAACCTACCTGCGGCGGTACAAGGTACTCAAGCTACCAAAAAAAAAAAAAAGAAAAGCGAAACAAAAAGAAGAAAAACAACAAAAATCTGGATCAATGCTAACTGGTCTCAGGCCCGTGAGTCTGTCCTCGTCCTCTTCCTGGACAAAGGTCCAGGAGCATCATCATCGTCGGCACCATCATCTGAGCCCGAGCCCGAGTCATCTCCGGTCTCCTCATCGGACGACTCTGCCTCCGACTCCGCCTCTGTCTCCGCCTTGGACTCATCATCATTGGGAATTGGTGCCCGAGAGTTACTCCCAACATGAGTACGCCCTGCTTTGGTACGGGGGTATACTGTGCCTCCTCGCCCTCCTCCCCGAGCCGGAATAGAAGGCCTAGCTGGAGTACCTCCTGCGGCAGGAACCTGGAATGGAGGCTGAAAAGCGCAAATGGCAAACGTATCAGTATGCTACACAAAACAGTGTATGAATGTCATGAGCAGTGTATCAGTACAGAATGCAGTGTATGAGTACAGAGTATGAATGTTATGAGCAGTGTATCAGTACAGAATGCAGTGTATGAGTACAGAGTATGAATGTCATGAGCAGTGTATCAGTGCAGAATGGAGTGTATGGGTACAGTGTATGAGTGTTATGAGCAGTATGTCGGTACAGAATGCAGTGACTGAGTGTAGTGTATGAATGCCATGAGTAATGCTGTGAGCAGTCTGTAGGCTACAGTGTATCAGAGGCCATGAGGGCCGTGTATCGAGTGTTGTGTTGACAGTGCGATGCGTCAGATTATGTGAAACAGTTTATGTATGGTTTGAGACTGTGGTCAGAAGAGCTTACTGGATACCGTAAATCGCCAGCAAGTCGAGGCTCCGCTGTAGCATCCCCATCACGGAGGCAGTTAACTCTAGAAACTGGCGAGTGTACTCAGTAGAAGCCTGCAAAAGTGTTAGAAGCATCAGTATTCTGCGGAATATCAAGAGAAATGAAATGAAATGGAATGACAATGCAAGATGAAAAATGCAATAGCACATACCGGGGGCAAGTCGTAGAACCCGACTAGCTCGTGATCAGCCCGAGGGGGAGCGATGGGGATCTGATAGGTCTCCCCACCCTGCCCTCAGCATGTCATCATCGCGGGTAGCACTGGCCAACTAGCCCCCTGTCCTCTCCGAGCCCCACTCCTGCCACGGACCCAAGCCATCCTCGATGCTCCTGCTCCCTCTCCCGCCCTAGCCGCTGGCGCCGCGGGCCTCTCTCTCTCAGCTCGACGGCCACTGCTCAAAGGCCGCAGGATATAGTTCTGGACGTACTCTGCGTAGTCGCCCTTGCCTCTGAAACGGTCGCATTCCCAGCCGATGGTGTACTCCGTCATCTCCTGCGGAGTCTACCTCTCCGTATGCCTCACATGAGTGGGAGGAGGCACCAGAACTGGCTGCTCTGGCAAACCTAGGGTCTGGCGTAGAAAGCGCTCGCCCAGGTACCAAGCCCGACAGACCGGGCCCTCTAGCAAGATCCTGAAGCGGGAGGTGTCCTGAGCGCCCTCATACCGCTCCCGAACTGCAATGGGCAAGGAGGCCCACGGCTGCCAGGTGATCTGCAAACAAAGTACAGTTTGTTATCTACTATTATTGAAAATGCAATACAAAGCAAAGCCTAAAATGAAGTGTAATGTTGACATACCTCTACGGCGGTAATGGTGTCGAAGTAGCGGCGGAAGAATGTGAAAGACTCTTGAGGCCTTCTCTCGCACCTCACGTCGAAGTGGTGGGAGAATGGGATCATGAGAGGCATCTCCTCCTCTAGCACTGGAGCAAGCCTCGGGAAGTAGGCGTATACCCACAACTGTACAGAGTGTAACAGAACAGATATCAGTATGCTTATCAGATAAAGCAGAATGAAGAAGAAAGTAGACAAATCAGAGAGCAGTGTGCGATGTGTCGCGTGCAGTGTGTGCAGTGTACAGTAAGTGTGAAGCAGATTGCATGTTCGCAGTGTGTACAGTATACAGAGTACAGATAATGTAAAGCAAAAATGTAAAACAGAAGAAGAAGACGTACCTCCCAAGCCCGCCAGTAGCCTCCGAGCAGCTGTCCGTTGAGGCGAGAAGATGAGCTCATGTAGCCATAAAGCGTGGCCAAACCTGCGCCACCCCAGTCATAGCGGCAAATCCGAGAGACGTCCACCAAAGCACTCAGCAGACAGAGGGGCACTGTGTTCGCCCGGTCGGCGAAAAGGGTCGTCCCCAACAAGAACATGAGGAAGCCGCGAGCATACTGCTCCTCCTCCTTCTGAGTGGTTGGCGCCTGAATCCTGAAGTGGTCCTCGAACCAGGAGTATCTGACGAATCCTGGGCAAGCAAGAGGTGGCAGCTCACCAAGCAAATGTATCTAGGCAGCCTCCCACTAATCCATATCTGTGTCGAAGGGGATCGGATCACGCCCTACCCCGATGCCGGTAAGCATCGAGAAGTTAAAGGGAGTCATCGTCATATCTCCCGTGGCAGAGAAGTGGAAGGAATCGGTGGTGTCCCACCACCTCTCCACCAAAGCTGCAAGGAGAGGTCTGCTCGCAGTGTGGCGTGAGAGCCCCATGCAGAAGGTGCCGAAGCCGGCCTGGTCAATGATATGGCGAATCGCCTCGGGGAGCTCCATGTACCACCCCCGGGCCATGACATTCCCATACCCCCGGAAGGCATGGGAATCCCCTTGTGATCAAAACGAACAATTGTGAAGCAGTGTTACAAATACAGTGTCGGATACACTCAAGATCAGTGAAAATGCAGTACGTGTGTACACGTTTCTAGTTAAACAGATATCGGGTACCAGTGTGCTCACAGTGGACTACAACATGTGATATGTCTGAGTGGTTCAGTGAAAATACAGCGCCTGTGTGCGTGTTCAGATTCGAACAGATATTGAGTGCCGGTGTGCTCACGGTGAACTCCAGCATGTGATGCAACAGTTTGTTCGGATCATTTCAGTGAAAATACAACGTGTGTGCGCGTGTTCAAATTCAAGCAGATATTGAGTACCGGTGTGCTCACGGTGAACTCCAGCATGTGATGTAACAAGTTTGTTCGAATCATTTCAGTAAAGATACAACGTGGGTACGCGTGTTCAAAACTCAGATAGATGTTGAGTGCGGGTGTCCCTGCAGTAAGCTACGGCTTGTGATGTGTCAGTGTGTTTGAGTGGTTTGGTGAAATACAACGTGTGTGCACGTTTTCTGTTTCAAGCAGATATCAGGTGCAAGTGTGTTCACAGTGGACTACAGCATATGGTATATCGGTGTATCCGAGCCAAACACTTAAAAGACAGAATCAAGTGTTGCAGTTATGTACTCTATTTTGCAGAAAATGAAACGGGGAAGAATGTACCTCGGAAGCGCCGAAGGATAGGTGTGACTTTGGCTCGCGCAATAGAAGCTCTAAGGGCACGCCCCTGGCAAAAGTCCTGAACTGGCGAAGACCATCAGGAGGTAGCACGTGAATTGCCGGCCTGTAGGTCGCCGGATCGAACGGTCGAACGCTCAAAGGTAGGAGCTCGACCTTGGGGTCCATCTCCTGCTCCGGGGGAGTCCCACCTCGTGGAATATCATCCGCCATGTCGAGTAGGGTGCGAAAATGCCCGGAAGAGTGAAAACCGGGCAAGAATACGAAAAGTCAACTGAAAAGTCAACCCCGAGGGGGCGGAAAATGAGCAGAAACGTCGAAGTGCGAAAAGGGCACGGAGATCAAGGAAAACTCGAGGGAAACAAGCCCCAAGTCGTGGAAATCTAGAAAAAGGCACCGAAACAAAGATTTGTTCGGTTCAAAATGTTCGAAATGCGAAGGAGATCGCGAATCGAACGTCGAAACGGGCCCTAAAACCGAGGAAAATGATGGATCGAAGGAAGAGGAATAACCTAGAGAGAAGGAGGAGGATTTTTCGAACAAGAGGCAAGTGGAAAAATAGGGCTAGAAGCCCTATATTTAAAGACCCGTGCCGAAATGTCAAAACTGCCCCGAATAGGCATTTTTGGCCGGTCGGCCATATTGTTGGCCGGTCGGCCAAATGGATGGCCGGTGGCCTTATTTGGTGGCCGGTGACCTCCTCTAGTGGCCGGTGAGCCTCCCACACTCCTGTTTGGGTCAGATGTGTGGTTTGGGGCCTTCATTGCTCAACACAGTGCAAGAGAGTGCATTTCTGAAGCTCAACCGGACTCCGTTTTGACCTCGGACCGTGTTTTCTGTGCGAAGCACTCGAATACGTGCGCAGCGTATCCTTTTTTTTGTATCCTCTTGTCTCCTGAGAGATTCAAAAATTGCACCATGTACATACGTTACAACGCTTTGTCGTAAACGCGCGTTGAGTTATACATCATTCCACTCACATTGTCATGCGCACGCCATACTTGCATTAGTATGCATCTTCTTTCTGTCGCATTATCATGCGCACTTCACATGCATTGTCATGCATTTCGAGCGACTCACGTTGTCGCACATTCAAGTTCACATGCATTGTCATGCATTCCAAGCGACACGCGTTGTTGCGCATTTAAGATCCCATGCATTGTCATGCATTTCAAAAGACGTGTTGTCACGCATTTAACCTCATGTGCACTATCATGCATCATTCGCATTGTCATGCATTTCAAAAAACAAAAAAAAATAAAAAAATGCATCATTCGCATTGTCATGCATTTCAAAAAAAAAAAAAAAAAAAACATACATCATCTTTCGCATTGTCATGCATTTCAAAAAAAAAAAAAAACACAAAAAAAAAAAAAACATGCATCATTCGCACTTTGCATGCATTTCAAAAAACAACAAAAAACATACATCATCTTTCACATTGTCATGCATTTCAAAAAAAAAAAAAACGAAAACAACATATGTCATGCATTGCATTGTACATATGTTGCATTGTCATGCATACATTGTAAATAGTGCATTGTCATATTGCCTTGTCATGCATTCACTGTAAATATTGCATTGTACATAGTATCTAGTGCATATTGTATATATTGCATTGTAGCTTGCATGCATTCATTGCATCACATCCATCAATGGCTTGCGCCTTTCCATGTTGAGCTTGGTTTGGTATGTACCCATATTCTTCACGTCGAAGCACAGTTATGATATTATGTGTACGCACCTATTCCACTGCTGGTATTGTGGTTTGAGAGTGACGGCACCGTTTCTGTGTTAGACGCGGTTGATATGTGTCCATGCCTTTCCTAGGCAAAATGTATTTTGGCCGCATGCCTTTTCTGCTGCACCCATTGCATTCCCCACTAGCAGATTCCATTGTAAACATCCATTACATGCATATGATATATATCGCATCGTAGTTTACATGCATATTGTATATATTGCATCGTAGCTTGCATGCATTCACTGCATCATCCATTTATGGCTTGCGCCTTTCCATCTTGAGCTTGGTCTGGTATGTGCCCATACTTCTCGTGTTGAAGTACAGTTATGATATTATGTGTACGCGCCTATTCCACTGCTGGTATTGTGGTTTGAGGGTGACGGCACTGTTTCTATTTTAAACATGGTTTGTATACATCCATGCTTTTCCTAGGCAAGATATGTTTTGGTCGCGCGCCATATCCACTGTATATACTGCATTGTAGTGTAGTTCGATTGCATCCAGCATTTAGGATCATGAGCTTTTCTGAGCAGAGCATGCCTCACTTATGTCATTCCACCCAATTACTTGTTCTTGTGTTCCGTCTACATCACTCATCGTTCTGCATGTGTACGCACCTATTCCACTGCTGGTATTGTGGTTTGAGAACCTTTTCTATGGTAGACGGACTTTGCATCTCCATCATCTTTATGACATTTGTGTGGATTTGAACCGCTCATGATTTGATCATGATTCAATTGCATTTGCATATCATTTGCATTGTTTATACGTAGATTTGTAAATATTGCATATCATTTTGCGCATAGGTTGCATTGTCATGCACTCCTACACTTGCGTTGTCATGCAGTCTTAACTTGCATTGTCATGCATGTTGCTAACAATATTGTACCTGTTAAGTTTCTCTCTTTTTCAGGCATGATATTGTATGTACGGTTCATTTGAAGCTGGGGCGACCAGACGAACCGCACAGATACTGTATTCTCCGCGTGAAACGTAGCGAGAATTATATAATTCTCTTACATCCTTTTTACAATGTAATGTAGTCGGCTTTGTGTTTGTTAGCTTAAAACTGTTGCATGATTTGCTTCGTTACAGCTTTCTTCGCATGATCATAAGTTATGTTCGGCTTCTTGCATTGTCAGTTGCGTTTTGCCACTGCCTTCGGGCGCATATCTTTATTGTCTTGCATGCTTTGTCTAAGTCTTCGGCCTTGTCAAAAATGGGTCGTCTCTGGGCTTTGACATTCACTCCCGTCATTGTTATGACTTTCGAGTTCTGTCAAAGAGGGGCAACTGTAGACACGCCATTTTTGACCGTCCTCGAGACTTGGACGTCCCCGCTTGAACACTCGGTGATCATCTATGTTCGTGTTCGTCTTGAGTTCCCAGAGGTCTCGGCCACGCGCCTTGCCTCAGGACCTCTCTCGACTCGACTGTTTTGTGTTTGGTTTTGCACCAAACACTTGTGTTTTGCCTTTGAGGGACAGAGAATGGCTTGTTGGCCATCCCCATACCCCACCGGCCATGGCTTGAGGCCACCGGCCATTATTTTGTTGCCACCGGCCATTTGTTTGGCCGGCTGGCACTATTTGTGGCCGGCCGACCATGTTTTGGTCAATTTGGCATTTTTGGCTGGCCGACCATTATGCATCTGCTTTTGCAGATATTTTTATGCCAGCTGTGCTAGCTGGCATACACTTTGCCCCCCCTCCATACACGTTTATGGAGGGATTTCACTCTTGCTTAGCTTGTTTTGTAAGCTTTGCAAGAGTGATCTTCTATAAGAGGAGGGTTTCTCCTCCCTCCTCAAGGGTTACAAAAAACTGAGGGGAGCTCTGGTTCTAGGGTTAGCATAGTGTATCTATTCTATCTCTATTTCTCCCTCTCTTTTGCTTTAAGTGTGTGTTTGTCCTTAGTTTTGCACTAGGACACCTACCATCACACCTTACGTTGGTTCCTGAGGCATTAGGAGGTTCTCCTTGAAGTTCTTGAGCTGGTTTGGAGCTAAGAAAGCTGCTGGAGTGATCCTTGTGAAGAAGGTCTTCAAGGGTAAGATTCTTGCCCTTTTTACCCCATTTTGGCATAGTCTTTTTGCTTACCTTGCTAGCTGTTTTAAGCTTAGTGTATAACATATAAAAGTCTTGTTTTTACTTGCTTAAAATAGTTGTTTAAGGTTACTTTGAGCTTTGGGGTTGTTTGACCCCTCATAGGCCTTGTTTGGCCCCCCATTTTGTGCTATTTTGGTAAGCTCCGGGACCACCTTGTTTGGGCCTCCTCACCATTGAAATCTTGAGGGATTTCAGTGGTGAGGATGGTGGTTTAAGGTCCCAAGAAGGAGAGGGCCATCCCCTTTCCTTGTTGTCTTCAAAAAGTGCCATTTTAAGCCTCATGTGTGAGCACTATCTTTGAGTTCATGTTGGCCATGTTTCAGTAGGTATTTGTTAGTATTTTGCCATGTTTTACCTCTGTTTTAAGTTGGTTTAGACACATCATTGTAGACACCCCATTTTTGACCGTCCTCAAGACTTGGACGTCACCGTTGGAACGCTCGGTGATTATCCATGTTTGTGTTCGTTTTGAGTTCCCGGAGGTTCCGGCTGCGCGTCGTGCCTCAGGACCTCTCAACCGGTTTGTTCTGTGTTTGGTTTTACACCAAGGCTTGTGTGTTTTTTTGCATTTAAAGGTAGGGGGAGGCTTGTTAGCCATCCCTGAAGCCCACCGGTTGCCCTTGAACTCCACCGGCACTCCCTCTTAGCCATCGGCACTGTTTTCTCAAAAACTTTGGCCGGTCGGCACTTTATGTTGCCGACCGGCACTTTTTTGTGCCGGTGACTGTTTTGGCCGGCCGGTGTGCACCCTTTGAACCCCTGGGATATGGTGCATGCCAGCTGTGCCAGCTGGAATGCACCATCACATTCCCCCGTGCACAGGTGTGGCCATTTTGCACCCTTTGCACCCTCTAAGCTTCTAGAAGCTTGCACCTTTGGCCAAGCTTCTTGAAGAAGCTTGGCCAGCTGTCTTGGCTTCTCCAAGAAGCCAAGACTCCTTTGCCCCCCCCCCCTTTTGAACCTTTTGGTCTTGCTTAGCCATTAAGTCTTGGCTTTAGTTGCCTATTTAAGCTCATTTCATCTCCCTTGAGCTAGGTTAGAGACTTTGAAGGCAAAAACCAGAGATATATCTCTATATCTCTGATATACATCCATATATATCTATATCTCATTCTCTCTCATCCTTGTGTGTGTGTTTTAGGCCTAAAAGGTGTGTTTTACCTTACTTTTGCACCATTACACACACCCTTACACCTTAGCTCGAGATTGAGAGACTTGGAGGGTTGTTTTGTGAGGTTTTGGACTGACTTTGATCATTAGAGAGTGGCTGGACCACCTGTTCTTCAAAGGATCTTCAAGGGTAAACTCTTTACTTTAGTTTCCCCATTCTTGCAACTAGTTTCTACCCCTCTTGCTTTGTGTTTTAAGCTTTGTGTATAACATAAAAAAATCTTGTTTTGACTTGGTTAAGAACTTTCTTTAAGGTCACCTTTTGATTTGAGTGAGAACTCATCCTCTTAGGCCTTGTTTTGGCCCTTTTTGTGCCTTTTCTTTAGGCTTTGTTTGCTTGGTGTTTTTGGCCTTCTCACCACTGAAAACCAGTGGGTTTTCAGTGGTGGGGAAGATGGTTTCAAGTCTCATATAGGGGAGAGACACCCCTCTCCCCTTTGTCCCTTGTTTGCCTTGTTCTTTGACCTAAAAAGTAGCATGTGTGCATGGTCGGTTCTAGCTTCATTTCAGAGTTTTTTTGAGTGTTTTGGAGCATGTTTAGCCTCTGTTTTTGGTCGGATTTATGACCCTTAGCATGTCTCTCATACTTGCTTTGAAATGCTCTCTATTGCTTAAAAGTATGCCATGCATCTAAGCCATGTTCTTTGCATGTTTTAGCATAGTTCCATGAGGGCATTAGCATCATATTGCTATGTATAAGGGCTGTTAGTCACTGTTTTGCCATGTTTGGCATGTTTGGTATTATTGTCTTGCTTGTTGGCTTGCAAGCTTTGGGTGTGAGCCCCTAACATGTTTAGCCTACCTTGATCTCATGATTTGGCATCATTTTAGATCACATTTCAGTCCTTGTATCATGCCTATAAGTTCCCATTTACCATCTCATTCATGCTTTGAAATGATGTATTGTTATGCCTAGGAATGGGCCATTTGCATGCTTCCATGTTTCAAGGCATTTTGGGACTGCCATATAAGGGGATTTAGGTGTATTTTTGCATGCTAAGAAACTGTTTTTGGTTGTCCAACATGTGCCATGAGTGGTCATATTGATGGTAGTTAGATGCTCTCTTTGGTGCCCTTGGTTTTGGGCCTATTTACTTGCATTGTTTGTGTAGCATTTTGCTCATGTTTTGGGGGCGCCTCTTGCCACTATTTTGGGGAGATTTGAGGGCTGCCCCATTGTGGTTAAACCCGCCATTGTATGCTTGCTTCATGTTTGTTGCACACTTGTTTCATTAAGTGTTCTAGCATGATGAACCTATGCTTGATTTGTCCATTGCTTACATTGCATTTGCACCTTGCATGTTGCATTACATTTGGCATGTTGGCATCCTAGCCTAAGGTTGCATTATGGAATCATGTTTGCATAACATGCATTGCATTACTTGGTTTGGGGTTGTCAAACCAAGTATAAGAGTTGAGGGAAGTTCACACTACAAGTGGTGCAACTTGTCTCAACCCTTGGTCACCAAGACCTTTGATCTATGCATGATAAGGTTTTGGTCTCATTTGTGTGTTGCATGCATTCTCATTAAAAATGCAACCTTGGTTCCTTAGGTCATCATGCATCAAGATGCATAATTGATGGCCCAAGACCAAGGGCCATGCTTCCTTGATCCCCAAAACATGATAGGAGGCAATGGCCGTGCATACATATGCCCAAAAACCCAAGCCATGCATTGCTGGTCTGCTGCTGCTGTCAAACTGTCCCCTGCAGGAACTTTCTGCCGACCGGCAGAACAGAGTGCTGACCGGCACTGTAATTTTAGCCGATAGCCTCTGGAGCAGCCGATGGTCGTTATAAACAGCTGGTGGGAATTTCCTCCAGCCGGTGGTACTTTTCAGTGTGCATGGAAGGTGTTCTTGGACTTTGGGAATTTTCAGAAAGGCAGAGCAGTGAAAACAGAGGCAGCAGTGCTACGGTGTGGGCTTCCCCGGGCGAGTCGGATTCGAGCATGCATCATTCGCACATCCTGAGGCCCCCTTCTTTTTACATTTGATTTAATTTGATAATTAGAAAGTTTTGTAATAATTAATTTAGTATTCGGACTGTATTATTCTTTTGGTCCCTCCGTGTGAGGGCGTATTTGAAATAAGTGTGTGTGAGTGGTGTGCATGCTTTCCAACCCCCATTTCTTTCTTCCCTTTTATTTACCTGCTTATGATGGTAGATTAGGGCACGTCTATTTTAGCATACCTTATGCAATGCATGCGTGCATCCATGCATTTGTCGACATGCACCGGGCTCGGTACATCATACAAACTGCATTGTATTTCAAATCTAACTTGAATACGTGTTACTCGTGCATTTCACATGCCATGTCTAGGATAGCCGAGCCTGCCTAAATCACATCTTTGCATGTGTTGCATTAGACACTTCAGTATGCTTAAGTCCATGCATGGATTTCTAATAAGTTGCTTGTTTGGCGCGGAGTACAATGTAAGTATTTACGTTTTAGCATACCACATGCGTGGGAATGCCAACATGACAGTATGCTTGCCATGCGGCTAAGTGCTTATATGAGATAAACTGTTTGAATGCCCGTGGGTGGAGGTTGGATTGCTTGAGTTGGGAAAACTCATTGAAATCCGTGTTTTAGCCTACTTGCGAGTAGCAAATTCCAAAGCATTTTCAAAACAAACGAATATGCAATGTTTGTTTCCAAATTAGGCAATCTAGTCTATACTTGTTTGTTGCGCACACAACATAGTAATTCTAGGTTAATAATTGGAATAAGAGCATGTAATGTTTTCAAAAACGGATATCACGGTTAGTAGAGGCCGGTCTTCGGACCGGGCGAAAGGGGGTGCTCATAGCTGACCTTCCCCGATCGTACCCAAGCTCCTGAGCCATGACATTTGGTGATGACGGACACGTGGCCTTCGGCACCGAGTCAGGGTTTCCTAAATTCCCCCATTTAAAAAATATTTAGGTGGCGACTCTGTAATCTGGCAAAGCAGTCCATGTTTGGCACTACTTTTCAAAAAATCTATTTTTTTTTTCAAAACGATTTGCCAGAGTTGGACTCTTTGGTTCAGATTTAGAACCGCAACTTCAAAAAGAGAGTCCGAGCTGTAGCGAGGTCCCACGCGGACGTGTTACAATCATGCTTGCCTTGCATACTTGTCTTGTAATGCCATGAATTGCCTTAACATGCTTTGTGCTTTGAGCCTTGTGTCTAGCATGTTTTTGGCCTACCTTCGTCAAGCTTTTATACTTGTTTTAGCATGCTAAGGGTTTGTTTTTGGTCATTTGGGTCATCCATGCTTTGCTTTGCATAGCTACCATGTAATCCCCCTTGTATGCCTTGAGCATTGACTCCTCTAGCATGTCATCTTTGCTTTGTTTCTGTGGTTTGGAACCACTTGCCATGCCATTTCAGTCCTTGTGGTGTGCTTGTATGCTTGCATTTGATGCCCCTTTAATGTGTTAAAAGGTTGTTGTCTTGTGCTCCATGTTTGGACCCTTTTGTATGCTTTCATGTTTAGACCATTTAGATGCCATCTAGGTGTGTCTTTGGTCTTGTTTAGACCTGCATTGGGGCTGTTTGGAGTCCCCTTGGCCCTTTGAGGCTTGGTTGGGCATGGCCATGGTTTGAGCCCTTTGGTTGGTCTCAAGCTTTGGGCTTGTTAGCATGCTTTGATTGCTTGGTTTAGGTTGGTTTGGCATCATCCTTTGTGTGATTTCAGAGCTTACTATGCATGCCATATGCTCATGATGTTCCTCTTTTAAGTGTGCTTAAAAGTTGTCCCTATATGCTTAAGTGTTGGGCCTTGTATGCATGCATGTTTGTATGTGCATTTGGCCCCATTTCCATAGCTTTTGCCCACTGTTTTGGGCTTGTGCAAGAGCTGTCCATCTTGGTGTAAGTCCCTCCCTCGCATGTGGTCGCATGCTTGCCTTGTGTGTTGTCGCATATTTGGCCAATCGCATGTTATGGCATGCTTGAAACACTTTGCATTTGGCATGCATTTCCTTGGTCAAGTTGCTTAACATGTCATTTGTCTTGCATACTTGCATGTTCTAATCGCATCTTGTATACTTGTCATTAGCATAGTTATTCCATGCCCCGCATGCTTGTTTGCTTAGGTTGAATGCCTAGTACACATTGCTTGCTTGCATGCCCATATTGCACATCTAGCTAGCATGCTTAGGTTGCATTTGGCATGCATGCCATGCCTCTTGATCAAGTGATAGAGGTTAGGCCTTATTTGCTTGTTTGGTTTGCATTTCATTTGAAATCAAGATGCACAACTTGCCTTCTTGGGCCATCACGCATTGAAATGCGCGATTGGTGGTCCGAGAATCAAGGAACATCCTCCTTTGAGTCATAAACATGATAAGGGGTGTGTTGGTGCACACATTTGCTTGAAATGCATTGCCATGCCTTGTTTTGCCCTCTGTTGCTGTCAAATCAGGTTCTGCAGGAAGCTTTGGCTGACCGACCACATCCAGTGATGGCCGGCCATGAATTGGTGGCCGAGAGTTTAATTTGTGGTCGATGGCCACTTACCTTTGGCCGGTGGTGTTCCCCCATGGCTGGTGACACCCCCTCCCCCCGCCCCCCAGTGTCCAGAGAGTGTACCTTGGGACTTTTGCAGTCTTCAAAGGAGCAGAGCAGGGAAAACAGAGGTAGCTTGCGCGTGGCATTGGATTTCCGAGCGAAACCAATCCGAGCACGCATGCATCCCTCTTCTCGAGGCCTTTCAATGCTTTCCTTAGCTTAATTGATTTGTTAATTAATTAGGCGGTTTGTAAATTATTTAATTAGCTTGCAGGTTAATTAATTTGTATATTCTTTCGGTCCCTCCAAGCGAGGGCGAATTTGTAATAAGTGTGGGTGCGTGTGTGCATGTCTCCCAACCCCCATTTCTTTCTCCCTTTTACTTACCTGTTTTGATGGTTAGTATTAGGGCATGTTCAATTTAGCATACCTTATGCTATGCATGCGTGCATTCATCCATCAGTCTTGCATGCACCAAGCTCGGCGCATCATGCTAATTGCATAGCATTTCAAATCTAACTTGAATACGTGTTATTTGTTGCATTCCACATGCCATCCTAGGATTAGCCGAGCCTATTCTAGTTGCATTTTGTGTGCGATGCATTAGTCACTTGACATGGACTTGGATCATACATTGATTGCTAATAAGTTCTTTGTTTTGGCTCAGAGTACTCGATAAGCTTTTTATGCTTTAGCATACACACTTATTACAACATTATGCCCTCATGAAGGAGGGTCCAAAATGAATAAGCTAACTAGCTACGCTAATTAAGCTAAGCTAATTATTACAACAATTGAAACAAATTAACTAACTATTCTAAGCTAATTAATCATTATAAACTGGAAACGAATAACTAGTTACACTAACTAATTACAACACTTGAATTAACTAGCTATTCTAAGCTAACTAAAGTGATTAAACTAATTAATTAGCTACCACTAATTTATAAAACAAAGCAATTAAATGGCCTAAGGAAGTGAGGGATGCATGCATGCTCGGTTTCTCCACCCGAAAATGCCACTGCCTTGCCACTGAACGCCTCTGTTTGCACTTATTTGATCACTGAAAATTGTGCCAACTTCCGAAACACCTCTGCTCCCCTTCAAGAACACACTTAGCAACTTTCTTCATTGATGGCCGGTCGGCTACCAATGGTGGCCGGTCAACTACCCTTGCCCTGAACTTCATTTTTTGCTACAACAAAGAGCAAACAAAGGCAAAGCAGTATATTCTCAAGGGTTGTCTGTATTGTTACCCTCCTTATCATTACACAAGCTCAAAGGAGTGTAACTCTTGGCCCTCAAACCGTCAACCAAGCATTTTCCATGCATGATGGCTAAGGAATCAAGCTTGTACAAGCTTAATGAGTGCAAAACAAGACTCAACAAGACCACCAC
Source organism: Camellia japonica (assembly GCA_030407325.1). NCBI lineage: Eukaryota > Viridiplantae > Streptophyta > Magnoliopsida > Ericales > Theaceae > Camellia > Camellia japonica. The sequence continues at coordinate 129,226,370 of JAPPVO010000014.1, forward strand.
CTTATCATGCATGATCAAGGGTGATGGTGACTAAGGAAAGTGGCACATTTCATCACTTTGAGTATGAAATGTCCCATTTTTCTTGTGTTCGAATTAACGTCCGATCTGAACACATGCAATGCAACATGAAAGATGCTTATCTTACCTCTTTTACTTGTTCATTTTGTTTACTCATTTTACATTACCGATTCATTATTTAATCGATTAAGTCCATTGGTGAGTGTCTTCTAAAGCGAAAGAAGTGTCAACCAACGGGTAGTTCAAGGCATGAGGGAAGCTTCATGTCGTTGGTAATGAACCCTCAAAAGAGGATTAAACCATTAAGCATGAGCCTCAATCTCAAGCTTAAACAACCCTAAGGTTGAAATGACCCTCAAACAAATGAAAAAGTGAAAAGCAAAGAGGGAGGTTGCAGAGATGTTAAGTACTGGAATTAGGTATGAAAAAGGCATTAAAACATGCAACTAAGACACACAAATGATGCTCAAAGGCTAGAAACACTAAGCTAGTGAAGGAAATTACACCACAACTATACAAAACAAAGCTCAAATGACCCAAACAGCCTAAAATAGAGCTAAAGCAGGTCAAAATAGAGGCAAAATCATGCTAGACTAAAGCTAAGTTAGGCTAGAAAAACAAGCTAATATGTGAGCCTAACTAGGCATGCAAGCAAGACACAAGGAGGGGAGGCTAACCCCCCCAATTTTGGACTTCAAAAGAAGGTTTTTGTCACTAAAAAACCTCTGAATTTCAATGGTCAAGAGGCCCAAAAAGTTTGATTTTAATGTGATGAAAAATGGTGCAAAAGCTTAAACAATTAAGCAACATGAATGGTGGATTACCCCTTAACACAAGATGGCCTCAAACCATGATTTTAAGCCTCAAAAATAGAGTTTTTTTATAGTTGAAAACGAGCCGAAAAACAATACAAAATGATGGAAAAACAACTATTCAAAGCAAGTATACCAATCAAGTAAACTACCTCTTGAAGCTCAAGAACAAATTAAACAACAATCCAAGCTTAAACCTTCTTCTAGAGCACAAACAAGACTCCAAGAGACCTCAGCTCCAAGGTGACCAAGTTTGGTTAAGGGTTGATGTGCAAAAGTGTAGAGAAACTAGACTTTAAGGCACAAAATAACAAGCGAGAGAGAGGGAGAGAACTCTAGAGAGAGAGAGAGAGATTTTTGGTCTAAAATGTCTAACCTCTCAAAATGGGGAAGGAACCCCCCTATATATAGAAAATCAAGTCTTGAGCTTGAATACATCCTACCATACATGTGTATGAAGATGCAGCTCAGTAAGCAACAGCTAGCACAGTTGGCAAACAAATATCTGGAAAAAGAGACCAATGGCCGTCGGCCACCACTGGTAGCCGACAGGCTCAAACCATGGCCGACAGATCCCAGGGCTAGCCGACAGGTCACCCTCTCTTCCAGGCAAGAGGAAACAAGCTCCTGGCCCAAAAACATGCACAAAACAGATAAGGTTTAGAGGCTTAAAGACAAGGCGTTCCGCCAAGGACTTTGGGTGCTCAAAACAAACACAAATAAGCACAATCATCGAGTGCACAAATGATGACGTCCAAGTCTTAAGGACGGTCAAAAATGGAGTGTGTACAAGTGGCATGGGCAGTGTTGGGAAAGCCACAACACGTGGCTCTTTAAAACACAATGTGACCCTCATTTCCTGACACTCCCCTATCCAAAAACACCTCATCTTCTCTCTCTAACCTTCCTCTCTCTCTAGATTTCCATTCCTCTTGAGTTACCCAACAACTTTTGCAAAATTTTCCCTTAAAACCCTCTTGATCCTCTACCTTTTGAATCAATTGGATTTTGGTTTGGTGAAATTTTGAGTTTTCTCTTGGTTTTTCTTAGATCCTCACACATTTTCCCAAACTTTTCCCCCTTCTCCTTTTAACTCCTCTTTATTTTCTCTCTCATAGGATTTTGGTTTTGTGATTCCCACCCATCCTCGCTTACCCACTCACTCTTTTTTTTTTCTCTCTCTCTATAGCTAGTGACGAAGTACCTATTCCTGACCCCGCCGTAGGTATTGATGCTGCCCTTGGTGCGTTCATGGAGGCGGAGGAGGCTACTGCATTGCTTCCCCCTTACCGAGAGGCCCTTTGATGCGGCTACATACCAGCCGCGTACACATGTGCAACCCCCAGGTGGCATCTTGAGATTTGAGGGTTTCATTCTAGGGATGGATGAGGACACTTTACTGCGAGAGCCCATGGAGCACGTATCTGCCGACGCCTCTACAGTCATAATTTTTCCCTCTTTTTTTACTTGGCACACATGTTGAAACTGATGAGCAAACCACTTGTCTTTGCTGTATATATACTGATAAAACTTCCAATTGATAGGTGATAGCCAGAAGGATAGGTGGCTATGGCTCCATATTTGGCCCCTGATGTTGGTACGAGCGACTTTCCGCAGAGGTCCATACTTTAGTTGATGCTGTTGGCTTTGGGTCATTCTGCTCTAGGCTCATACAGATGAGGGCCAAGTCATGGCTCTATGGGGCCCTAGTAGAGAGATGGTGGGATACCATCGACTCATTCCACTTCTCCTCGACCGGGAGGTGACGCTGACCCCATACGACTTCTCGATGCTGACTGGTTTGCAAGTTGGGGTCGGCGTCCCAGTCCCCTTTGATCCGGATGTGACCTAGTGGAGGGCTGCACAGCTCCAGCTTTTTGGGACGATCCCAGACACCACTAGCCACGGGATGGTGCGCTACAGCTGGTTCTTGGAGCACTTTTTCGGTGCTCAGCCAGCTACTGTAGATGAGGTTGCCCAGTACACTTGCGGTTTTCTTATATATCTTCTCAGTACTAACCTATTTGCGAACAGGGAAAATACTGTGGGGTTATACCTTCTAGGGGCATTGGTACACCTTCTCGGGTGGTGAAGTACGACTCGGGTGGTGCTGGCCTAGCTACCTCATACTGCTACATGAACTCCGTCTCCCTCCGCAAGGCGGATTCACTCAACGGCTACTGGAGGATATGGGAGGTATACCCTACACTCATCTTTTCTGATATGCTTTACATTTTGTTCACTGTTGCACTTTTTGTTTATCTGATCTATTCTCCCGTGTCTTCTCTTTGTAGCTTTAGGTCTACACATATTTCACTTCCCTGGCTCCAGTCCCAGTGAGGCCAATCGAGTTGTCAGTACCCCGCTCCTAGTACCACAACTCGCGATTAGAGCGACGCCGCCTTATAGACCGAACCTTCCCATACTTCCGCCACTTCTGTGACACGATCACGATGGACTAGGTAACAAAATACCACCCTTTTAATTGTTACATACTATAAGCAGATTGCGCAGTTTCCTACACTACACGGCCACTCTCATGCTGTTATATCTTTACCATAATGTTATTCTCATACTGTACTAACTTCTGACATTGCATTGATTTCTTACACCACATTGCCATTCTCATATTGCATTGATGTCCGACACTGCATTGATTTCCTCATACTGCAGTGATTTCTCATACAACACTGATTTTCTCAGGTTGACTGGCACCCTTGGGCGGGCATTCCCTAGGTGTCAAGGACGACCTACGCCACTGCATGGCATGTCTCTACGTTGAGGATTCTGTTCGAGGGCCCCTTTGGCGGAGCTTACTACCTAGGGGAGAGGTTCATCCGCCAGACGCGGGGCGTTGCTGCTCTTGACATTCCACACCTACCTCCCCCAGCTATGAGGGTAGCGGATAAGTTGCAGAACGGTCTTGAGATCGACCTCCTGATATTGGGCAAGGATAGCGATCATCATCATGAGCCTGTTGACTTCACTACCTTCTCACACACTCGGGTGATGGCGTCTCTTACCCTAGGCGTGGCTCGAGTTGTGCTGGAGGTTGCTGCTGCTGTTGGTGATGCACTTGGTGAGGTGCCTGCTGGAGGTACCCCTGCCGTTGCTCCCATTCCTGGATTTCCTGTGATCCCTATTGAGATCATGTGCATGTGTTCGGATGAACTGATCGAGCAGATCTCACTTGAGCACATCAAGGAGAGGGACTACAGGCTAGTATTTGCTCCTAGCGTCGAACAGGTACACATTCCTTTATACTAGTCCATACTGCACTTTAGCTTGTTTTCTGCCATTTCTATTCATTGTTCGCTATTACTTCTGTTTGCCTTTTCTTAGATTCTGTTCCTTTTGTAGGTACCTCAGGTGAATGTTGATGATCTGCTCCATACAATCAACCGACTGCTCCTCACGGTACGGAGGAGGTAGACAGCTTTAGTCACCCATGGGATTGAGGTACATTCTATTTGCAGTTTACTGTTGTTGCCATACTATACATTTTGTTAATTCATACAGATATCTGTCCTCTTTTCAGCTTGAGTCGGTGCTAGTAGTGCCTGCAGGACCTTCCACAGCCAGTAGGCAGATACGAGGCTGAGGGAGGGGCCAAGAAGGAGCTGATTGGGGGAGAGCTTGAGTGAGACAGTGCCTGCCTTCTGAGGAGTCTTTTGACGGGTCCACGACCCCCAAAGACGGGGGAGAGGAGACTGACTTGCAGTCTAGCAACCTTAGCAATGATAGTGATGCACCTCCTGCACAGCCGAGGGGAAAGAGAGCTAGGATGGGCTACTAATGATGATGATGATTTGCTATTTCATTTGTTTTGTTATTGTTTCATATCGTTTTGATTCGTAGTAAAAGATCAGCTTCAAATAGCCCCTTTTTATTTTTGAAGACTTTTCTTTTGTTTTTTTTGCTTTGTTTTGTAAAATAATGATTGGGGCTGGACCCGCCAGTTTATAAAAGATAAGTTTTTGCTAAATGATCTCTATGCACAATATGATAAATGGCATTTTCATGTGATGAACGGTGTAACCGTTGCATCGTAACATTTAGAAATGTGAATGCTTGTTCTCGAATTGATTTATGAATCAGATAATGACTTATAACTGGTCAAAATGTAAAATACAACTCAATAACAGAAAAATGAAACGAAAACAACTCGAAAAAGCTAAAAAACACTGGGTACAAACAAAACAAAACTCAAAAGTATAGTCGCGGTCCACTCGAACAAAGGCCAACTTTTGCTGCAACTGAACTGAACTGAACTAGACCAGCACTAAGACCCAGCCGGGTGTAGACACCCCATTTTTGACCGTCCTCAAGACTTGGATGCCACTAATTGAACACTCAGTGATCACCCTTGTTCGTGTTCGTTTTGAGTTCCCGGAGGCCTCGGCTGCGCGCCTTGCCTCAGGATCTCTTAACTCGTTCGTTTAGTGTTTGGTTTTGCACCAAACACTTGTGTTTTTTTGCCTTGGAAGGCAGGGAATGGCTTGTTGGCCATCCCCACATTCCACCGGCCTTCTCTTTACCTCACCGGCCATTCCTTGTTGCCACCAGCCATTTTTGCTTGTTGTCAATGGCCGGTCAGCACTCTGTGTGGCCAGCCGGCACCTTTTTTGGCCGATGATCTATTTTACCGGCCGGTGACCCTTTTGCACCCCCCTCAGGCATGGTGGATGCCAGCTGTGCCAACTGGGAGGCACAGACCCCACTCCCTATGCACGGGGATGACCATTTTGAGCCTTTGACCCCCTTTTCCTTCTAGAAGGTTGAACCCTTTGGCCAAGCTTCTTGGGGAAGCTTGGCCAACTGTCTTAGCTTCCTCTAGAAGCCTTGACTCCCTCTAGAAGCCTTGACTCCTTTGCACCCTTTGCCCCTTTTCATTTAGCTTCTTGGAGAAGCTTCAAGCCATTTCCTTTGCCTATATAAGGATCCCTCTTCTTCCATTGTTAAAGGTTGGAGTTTTTGATCAAAAGAACCCGAGATATACATATATATATCTGTCAAATATATTCTCTCTCTATATTTCCCTCTCTCTCCTCCCTTGTGTGTGTTTTGTGGCCTAAAAGTGCATTTTTACCTTAGTTTTGCACTAAGACACACACTACCACACCTTACTTCGACCTTGAGGGGCTTGGAGGGTTTGTTCTTGAATTTTTGGACTGATTTTGATCTAGAGAAGGTGGCTGGACCTGCTGTTGATCAAAGGTTCTTCAAGGGTAATCTCTTTACTTTAGATTCCCCAATCTTGCACTAGACTTTTGCCTATCTTGCTTATTGTTTTAGACTTTGTGTATAACTAGAAAAAGTCTTATTTTTGCATGCTTGAGATCTTTCATTAAGGTTTTTTTGGCATTTGGAGTCGACCTCCCCCTCTTAGGCCTTGTTTGGCCCTTTTGTGCTCTCTTTTGTTAAGCTTTGTTTACCTTGGTGTGTTGGCCTTCTCACCACTGAAATCCAGCAGATTTTCAGTGGTGAGAAAGGGGTTCTAAGGTCTTGTAAAGGGGAGGGACACCCCTCTCCCTTAGTCCCTCATTTATGCATGTTTTTGGCTCATAAGGATAGCATGCATGAGTAGTTGCATTTGGTACCATTTCAGAGGTTTTTGGTTGTTTTTGGGTTATGATATACCTCTGTCTTTGGTCGGATTCATGGCCCTTTGCATGTATAATACACTTGCTTTGTAATTTTCCATTTTGCCTAGAAGTGTGCCATGTGTTTAGCCTAGCACATCCTCATGTTTTGACCTAACCTTGTGAAGTACTTGGTCATATTTTGTCATGCTTAAGGTCTGTTGGCCACTGATTTGGTCTTTTTTAGCATGTTTGATATAGTTGCTATACATTTTGCCTTGTGAGCCCTAAGGAGGTGAGTCCTAAATATGCATGGGTTAGGCTATTTCAGTGATTTGGAATCACTTAGCATGTCATTTCAGTCCCTAAACCATGCTTGTATGCTTGCATTTATCACTTCTCTCATGCCTTGAAGATATGCCCTCTTATGCCTTGAAATGTGCATTGTGTATGCCTATGTGTTTGGGTCACTTAAGCTACCATATCAGTGGGTTTTGAGGCTCATTTTTGCATGCTAGAATTCTGTTTTAGGTTGCTTAGTTCATGCCATGTGTGGTCATGAAGAGTAGTAGTCTTGTGCTCCATGTTTTATGCCTCTTTGCTTAAGTCATTTGGGATGCCCTGTGTGCGGGTTTTGGGTCTCATTCTAGCATGTCATGACACTTTTTTTTGTTGATCTAGTGTCCATGTTTGCCTTCTTTGGTATGCTTGTAAGTTGGCCTTCATGCCTTAGTCTTAGGCTCATTAGTTTGCATACTTGCATTGTATTGTTTGGCTTGGGGTGTCAAGCCAAACTTGAGGGGTGAGAAGTGTTCATACTGCAAGTGATGTAACATATTTCAACCCTCGGTCGCCAATGACCTTGACTTCAAAATGATAGGATGTTGGCATTCATGTGTTTTGTTTACATGCATATACATTGAGTTGCAACCTTGGCCCTTTAGGCCATCATGCATCAAAATGCACAATTGATGGCCCGAGGATCGAGGGCCATACTCCCTTGAGTCCAATGCATGATGGGAAGTGTGGCCATGCTTACATTTGCTTGAAATACCATGCCATACACTGCTTGCCCTCTGCTGCTGTCAACTGCAGGTTCTGCAGGGAGTTTTGGCCGGTCGGCTAAATACAGTGCCGGCCGGCCATCAATTTTGGCCGGTAAACAAAAAAGGTGGCCGGTGGTTCATCCCTTTGGCCGGTGGTGTCTATGCTTGGCCGGTGGTATTCCCCAACATCCATAGAGCATGTACCAAGACTTTTGCAGTCTTCAGAGAAGCAGGGCAGTGTAAACAGAGGCAGCGGTGGCATGGCACGGGTTTCCGAGCGAGATGGATCGAGCATGCATCCTCACACGCATTCTGAGGCGGGGCTGCGGCCACCTTCTTTTTTCATTTAATTTGTTAATTAATTAGAAGTTTTGTAATATTTAAATAGCTAGAGTAGTCAGTTTTATTCATTCGGACTGTAATATTTATTCGGACCCTCCGAGCGAGAGAAATTGTGTATTAAGTGTGCGTGAGTGTGTGTATGTCTTCCAACCCCACGTCTTCCTTCCCTTTTATTTACCAGCTTTCGATGGTTAGTCTAGGGCATGTTTCAATTAGCATACAGTATGACAGCATGTTTGCATCCATTCATTCGTTTTGCATGTACCGGGCTCGACGCATCATTCTAATTGCATCTGTATTTCAATTCCAAATTGAATACGTGTTAGTTGTAGCATTTTACATGTCATCATAGATTAGCCGAGCCTATTCTAGTGACATTCTGTATGTGATGCATTAGCCATTTTTAACATGAACTAGGATCATGCATGATTACTAACTAGTTTCTGTTTTGGCACGGAGTACTAGGTAAGTTTTTATACTTTAGCATACCGCATGCGTGTGAGTGTTGCCATACTAGCATGATTACCATGAGGCTAGCTGCTTATGTGATATAACTGCTTGAATGCCTGTGGATGAAGGTTGAATTACCTAAATTGGAATAAATGCATTGAAACTGTAAGTTTTAAGCCCACTTGAGGGTGGCAAAATCGGCATTTTAACCTACTTGCGAGTAATAAACCATTTCCAAAACAAACATGAAATGTTTTGTTCCAATTTGGGCGATTTGGTATATACTTGTTTGCTGTGCGCACAGCATAGTAATTCTAGGCTAATAACCGGAATAAGAACGCGTAATGTTTTCAAAACAAGATATCACGGTTAGTAGAGGCCGATCTTCGGATCGGGCGAGAGGGGGTGCTCATAGCTGACCTTCCCCAATCGTACCCAAGTTCCCGAGTCGAGGCAACTTTGGTGATGATGGACACGTGGCCTTTGGCACCGAGTCAGGGTTTCCTACATTCCCCCATTAAAAAAATATTTAGGTGGCGACTCTGTATCTGGCAAAGCAGTCCATGTTTGGCACTTCTTTTAAAAAAATCTGTTTTCTCAAAACGATTTGCCGGATTTGGACTCTTTGGTTCAGATTAAGAACCGTGACATATTTGAGTCCGAACTGTAGTAGATCCACAAGCGAACAGAACGGGACTCATCCTCCCGGGGCGTTCGGGGACGTCTACACCGGGGCTTCACTGATGCACGGCCAGTCATCAGTGTGATGTCGGTCAGTGAAGTACAGTTGTCATACACAGCTCCTTCTCAAACTCTATAAATAGTGCTCCCACGCTGTTTTTCTGGCAGAATCACAAGTCTTTGATATTTTGCTCTCAAGATGGAGATGTTACTTGCCAATAGGCTTTGAGATTGGATAGTGACTTTGGATGGCTCGGAAAAGGTGAATTTCTGTGGTTTTGGCCTAAACGCCCTTTTTTCTTTGAGTCACACTTCTCTTTGCTTTCTATTCCTGCATGCCGCAATTCGATGTTGGAACCCGGTCACACTTGTATTTCAATTTGGATCTCAAGAAATGTGTCCAACACTCGAAGAATTTCAAGCACTGGTGGAATGCCGATGCGACGAAGAAATCATGCCTTAACCCCGTTTTAGCCATGCCCAGGCTTTAGGACGGATGTGTGGATTATTATTGTACAAGGCTCGGTCTTTTGCACATGGCGGGGAGCTGGACATCCCTGGTTTAGTTCGTCTATTTTGCACTATTGGAGATAGGTGCGAGCTTCTTTGGCGAAGCCACCAACGACATGCTTTCTGCTTACGCCTTCTTGCACAACTCCTAGTTGCCCCTAGTTTTGGCAGAGCTAATATCCGGTTGATGGAAGTGGCCCAAAGCTTGAGAGAGGGCAAGAGCTGCATAGGTTTAGCGCTGGCTGAAACTTTGATGGGTTTGGATGCTTTCCGTTGGGGAGAGATTACTCGCTTTGCACGAAGCCCACTACTTCTCTAGGTATTATTTTCCACCATTCTAATTTGTGATTCTTACATCACTCAACACTCATTCTCTGTTTTTCTCTCAAAACCCTTTTCTTACTTTTCCCTCAATGCACACCTCTCTATTCTATAATCTTTTTTATTTTTCATCCCTCCCCAGGTATAGTTGATGGATAAACTGCAGGTAATGGGCCCTTGCCCCGAATACTCGGCCAGGGCTTACTTCTTTCGCCAATGGCTAATAGATTTCCCTTCAGAGGGTTTATGGTGTGATTGGATGTGCAGCCGGTCTACAGCTGATATATCTTGGCATTGCCCCTAGTTCACTTTAGCCGAGATGAGCTACAGCATGTCCCGACTGTCGGGTGTATAGTTAATTGGCCTTACACATTGCGTGTTCTATTTTCCTCTCTAGTTCCGATGCCAGTTTGGGCATGATCAGATACGTCCAGATGAGGGAGTGGAATACACAGCTTCATTTCTGGTTCGCGCCTCACATCTGCCCCGATATCTAACGACTTGGAGAACGAGAGAGATTCTGGCCCCTGCCATTAGTTTCAGTTACACCCTGTCTGAGGAGTGTTTGGCCTGGCTTGAAGAGGAGGCAGAGATTGGACCATCTTTGGCATAGAGCCACCTGACTCAACTGTGCCCCTAGTTTTACTGCTTTGATCTTTTCTTTTCAAGTTTAAGATGTAAGAAAGTAGCTTTGATCTAAATCAAAGAGTTTGGAGAATGTACTTATATTGAAATCAATAAAATTAAAGCTGTGAGTGCTGAAAATTTTTCCTTTTGGTCCTAAAAAATGGTCCAAGTTGTAAAAAGGGGAAAATTTTGAACAAAATCAACTTTTATTAAAACTTTTCAAAACAGTTTTCAGAAATGATCACGACTTGACACACATAGAATTGATCCTGAAGATGTACAGCCCCAAATCAAAAGAGATCATAACTGCCCCTGGCTGCATACCATTATTACTGCTCTGTACTCAGCTTTTCTGCCCGAAATACGAAGCACAACCCAATTAATAGATGATGAACAAGGATGACCTAATCAAGAAAATAGATAGGACAGTTGAATTGGAGATGGTTACGGTCGAACTTCAGGATGAAGTTGCCTACGTATCCCAAAAATGGGAATCGGGCATTACGTAGTTCGGTTTAGGTTCACTCAAGTATTAACTTTCTCCTTTTACGCTCTAACTTTTGCCAAAGTCGTCATTTAGGGTTTTCGACCTTGCGAGCTCAGTTTTTCTTTATTTTTAATTTTTCATGCTCTAACTTATGCCCAGGTCGCCCTTTCGGGTTTTCGGCCTAGCGAGCCTCTTAGGGATAATATTTCTTCAACTTGTCCATGTTGATTGGTTGTGAGAACTCCAAGCGATCCAAGTCCATAAGAATAACTGCTCCTCCTGACTAGACTGACTTAATGATGTAAGGACCAGTCCAGTTAGGTTTGAACTTGCCCCTAGGGTCATAAATGAGAGCTCGGTTGTCTTTCAGCACCATGTCCCCTTCCTTGAGATTCCGAGACTTAACCTTCTTACAATTTGACGTTGGTAGCCCTAGACATGATACAATGCTCTTAGTCTTCTTTCATCAAACATCATCAGTTCCTCGAATCTGCTCTGCTACCAATTACCTCTGCTATCTGACACTCAGCCATAATTCGTAGTGAGGGCACTTCAATTTTGATCGGCAAAACAGCCTCCATCCCGTAGACGAGAGAATAGGCGGTCGCCCCTGTAGATGTTCGAATTGAGGTTCTGTAGCCCCAAAGCGCAAATGGAAATTTATCTGGCCAGTCTCTATAGGTTTCCACTATCTTCTGCAGAATTCTCTTGATATTCTTGTTAGTAGCTTCAACAGCTCCATTAGTTTGCGGCCTGTAGGTTGATGACTTATGGAAAGCCACGTTATATTTTTCGAGCAAATCTATCACTTCTTTCTTGAAGTGCGTTCCATTATCGGAGATAATTTCATTGGGCACCCCATACCGGTATATGATGTTTTTGATGAACTTTGCCACACGCATTACTTTCAATATAGAGTAAGACTAGGCCTCTACCCATTTCATGAAGTAATTGATTGCTACCAGAATGAATTCATGCCCGTTTAACCCTTTTGGCGTAACTGTGCTGATAATGTCTATCCCCCAAACAGAGAATGGCCATGGTGAAGTCAAGTTGTACATTTTTTATGGTGCAATGTTCATATGGTTAGCATGAATTTGGCATTTGTGATAGCACCGAACAAAACCAATACAATCCTCTTCCATGGTTGACCAGTAGTAACCTTGTCTAAGGATTTTTCAGGCAAGCATTACACCATTCATGTGGGCTCCACACTCTCCTTCGTGAATGGCCACCATAAGGCGCTTTGATTCTTTTTCCTCGATGCATAGCTTATCCATTCCCAGATGGCCCCTTTTGTATAGTTTGCCTCCGCAAATAATGAATTGAACGGCCAAACGCCGTATTCCCCTTTTGTCCTTGGTATGCCTCCTTTTCCAGGAAATTCCAGACATCATAATACCAGGGGTTATTATCTGAAGCCTCATCTATTGCGGCAATGGTTTTGTAGGCCGACATGTACCTCTGTTCAATAATGATTGGATGCATCCTGACTCCTAATGGAATGTCTACCATGGAAGATAGAGTTGCTAGTGCATCAGCGAATCAGTTGTTCTCTCTTAGCAAGTGGGTAAACGTTAACATCTCAAACCTCGGAATTAGCATATCCAAGACCTGATAATAAACTTTTATTTTATCATTTTTAACCCGCCAATCTCCGTTGGCTCGAGACACAACCAAATTCGAATCCCCGATGACGTCCAAACTTTTTGCCCCTAGTTCCAGGGCAGTTTCTAAACCAGCAATACACGCCTCATACTCTGCTTCATTGTTGGATAATTTGAACTGGAGTTTGAAGGCTAAGGGTATATGGGAGTCATCAGGTGCTATTAGCAACACACCGATCCTATAACCGTATTGTTTGGCTGCTCCGTCAAAGTAGAAAAGGTATTCCATCACTTCAGCCCCCTCTACTGGGTGATCTGCCAAGAATTTTGCTACAGCTCTCCCTTTAACAGACTTACATGTAACATATGTAAGATCAAATGCGGAGAGAAGAAACAGCCAATGGGCTAGTCTACCCGTAAGCGCTGGTTTCTCAAAGAGATATTTGATGGGATCTAATCTTGAAACCAAGATTACAGAGTGAGCTAATAGGTAGTGCCTCAACTTCTGGGTAGCCCATACCAAGGCTAGACAAGATTTCTCAAGGGAAGTGTAATGGGTTGCGGATTCTGCAGGTACTGCTTGACCTGTTCAAAAGCGAATTGACAGCGATTGTCCCACTGGAACTTCTTTCCTTTCTTTAGGAGACCAAATAGTGGTTCACAAGTCAAGGTTAGTTTTGAAATAAACCATCTTATATATTGCACTTTACCTAGAAAGCCGTGCATCTCCTTGTCAGTCCTTGGTGGTGGCATTTCTAAGATGGCCTTCATTTTGGAAGTATCTACCTCAATTCCTCTCTGTGTGATTAAGAATCCCAATATTTTTCCTGTTGTTACACCGAAAGTGCATTTTTGCGGGTTCAACCTCAATCTATATTCTTTGATCCGCTGAAAGAATTTTTCCAAGGCAGTGTAGTGGTCGTCTTACTCTTTGGACTTGACAATCATATCGTCCACGTATACCTCAACCTCATTGTGGATCATGTCATGCAGAATTGTAGTCGTAGCCCTCTGATAAGTGGCCCTAGCATTCTTTAGCCCAAATGGCATGACTCGGTAACAATAGGTGCCCCACGGTGTGGTGAAAGCGGTCTTCTCCCTATCTTCGGGTGCCATCAGAATCTGGTTATACCCGAAAAATTCGTCCACAAATGAGAGTAATGCATGGCCTGCGATGAAGTCTACTAACTCATTGATATATGGCAGGGGAAAAATCATCCTCTGGACTAGCCTTATTCAGATCCCTGAAGTCAACACAGACTCTGATTATGCCATCCTTCTTTGGAACTAGAACAATATTGGCCAACCATATCGGATATTCAGACACAAGCAAGAACCCTGCCTCAATCTGTTTGGTAACTTCTTCCTTAATCTTCAAAGCCTAATCTGGGTAAACTCTACGCAGCTTTTGCTTAACTGGCCAAGCCTCAGCGTCGAGAGAGATCTAGTGCTGTACAATCTCAGGATCGATTCCAGGCATATCTTTGTAGGACCACGCGAAAACATCTTTGAAATTTCTTAATAAAACAATTAAACGCCCACGTTCCTCCGAAGACAGGTGGACTTGATCTGGACCAAGCGAGGATCTTCCTCAGCACCCACGTTAATTGATACGATTTCATCTGTACAGAGCTTAACACGCCTCTCCTTCTCTCGATCAACCAAAATTTTCAAAACTCGAGGAATTTCTTCCTCTTTGTTTATGTCAAAATTTTGAAAATTAAGATCAGTACAACAAACCAAAGGCACAGTGAAGTAGGCAACATTCACAGCATTCCCATTCAAAAAGTCTGGATCTTCGGTTATAGTGGACGCAAAGGAAAAACTAAAAGACAACCTAGGCAGGACTTTGGCATCCGGGTTACCACTCCTAGAAGTGCCAGACTCAGAGGAACTCGAACCTGACCCTGACTCTATAGACTCCAGACTTACTATCTGATTCAGAACTGTTGATGATGCCTTGCTCAAACTTCCAGACCAGGCATGGTGCCTCAGATGCATCCATGATAAGATTGCAAAAATCCGCTACTGGGGCATCCTCGATCATTCAGATAGAACTATCCCCTAAGTTGGTGGTCTCAGCTCCCATAGTGGAACTCATAAATAAGGTAGCCAGTTCTTTTCCTAAAAGCTCCTCCTCTTCAATGTCCTGGTTTACAGTCTTTCCTTGATCTATTTTAGTGCTTAGGTTTGCCTGTTCGTCCTCCTCTTCTGGTAACTAGTGCCCAAAAAAGATCTCGAACCCTGGATACCAAGTCTTTCTCTCCCAGTTATACCAAGACTCTAGGAATCCACAGAATGGGAAATCTTCCCCTTGGCGGACAAAGCGTCCGTTTAGGGTTCCATGTATAGGTTTGTGGACTAACTCATACTGTTTCCCAGTCCTCTTTGCTTTCAGCCTTTCTCTCAACTTTTGCCATTTCCTTTGCCAATCTGCAACAGTAGGTTTGTATCTCAGCTCGAAAGCATGGGGGTTATGACTTAGCTTCTTCGCAACAGTACCTCCCTACCTGCCATTTCGGTCTAGCCCTGATCTGCGCGTATGCCCCTGTTTGTTCATCATGTATATGGATTATGCACTCACATAATCTCCATTGCCCTCTGGCATGATGACTTGGACCAACCGGGCTTCTACCAGAGTGAAGCTTAAAAGGAACACGTCCTCTTCCCCATGTACAATCTCCAATAGTGGTGCAGTAGTTCCTTGGGGAGGATAGATCGCAGAGTTACCGTACATAGTGGCAATCCTTCTTTCAAAGGGATACTTCACTAATTGATGGACACTATTGATGACACAACCTTCATCTGATGGAGCCAGGGCCTTCCCAGAAGCAGGTTGAATGTGACCAGAACATCCATGACATGGAATTCTACCTTATGTTCAAATAGGCCGATTAGCATATGGCTCTTGAACGTTCCCATGACATCTCGGCTTATATTATCATAAGCCCGGACATTTTAGGTCGTAGGTGTGAAGTCAATCGGCCTCAAGCCGATAGCATAGGTAGTTCTCACTGGGCACACATTGATTGCCAACCCGGTATCTACTAATACCACCGGAGTCCCTTTTTTCGACTCTCCAAGGTTACATACAAAGGCCTGTTGTGGTTAGTGCCCTCAGGAGGCAATTCTTTATCCGTGAAGGACATCACTAGCATAACGTTCCCTTAGGTGACCAACGACACCAATTGGTCAGCGGTGGTGTCAATGGGCTGCTTGGTTCAGTTCATTGCTTCGAGCAAGGCTTGTCTATGTTCCCGAGACACCATTATCAGTCCGTAGATGGATATGTTGGCCCAAATCTTCTTAAGGTGTTTTAAAACCATGTTCTCCTCCACATCCATCTCTTTTGCTCTCTCGGCCTCCTTCCCAAAGGTTTCTGGCTGGTTTGACGTTGTGGGTTTGAAGTACCGACCACTCCGGGTCATACGATTGATCTCATCGGTATACTAGGTGTCATCTGGCGCATCAGCTTTCCAACCTTCGTTGGTGTATGCATGACTTAGGTCGCTATCATCCCACTATTCTCTAGCAGTCATAGCTGGGTTGGCATCAGGTTCTATCCGAAGCATATTAACATCACGCACTCCATCATCATACCATTCTTCTTCCACCACAGCTCGGGTTTCAACATCCCGGTACTTCTAAGTTTTCTCAACATCCTCTTCCTGTCCTTGGGATCCCATTTTGTTTTTTTAGCGTTTTGAACACTGCTGGTTGTGGACTCAACTTCTTCTTTCCCTTTTCCTTTGCCTTGTTCCAAAGCTATTTTTGCTTGGATTTTCTCTATCCTTTCCTTTTGAAACAGTTCCAGTGCCTGTTCCTTCTCAGTAAGAGGTGCAGGTTTAGCCTTACCTTAATAGCAGTTCTTTCTTCTCTCTCGGTCTCTCTTGTTTGTTCCTCCACATTGAATTCTTCCTCACTCAACCACCCATTGCTAGTTTCTGGCTGGTTCGGGTCCCACCATCCCATCTGCACATAGCTTGTGTTTTCTTCTTCGAAGAAGTAAAGATACTCCAGATCCTCTTCTAATTCTGCCAGATCCTCCTCTAGGTTTGCTAAGTCATGCCAGACTTGTTCGGGCTACTCATTCTGATTCTGTGCCATTTGGTCTTCCCCGAAAGCAATAATGCTGGGACAATCTGGCAGTATGACCACTGGCTTTGGCTAATCGATGGCCACAATATATAAGTTGGGATCATACTCCTCTGTAAGTGAGACCCTCTTCTCTATGACATCGGTATCAGGCGGCCCTGCCTTCACTGCATTCTTCTCTTTCTCCATTTCTACTGCCACAGGTTTGGATTGGGTTTGTGGTGTTAGATCCATCATGCACATGTCTGTGACTTCTGGAATGACCACCTCTGATTTTGGTAGGTGGGATGAGGTAATGTTTATACTGGGGTTGAAGGTAGGCAGCAGTGTATGGATGTGGTTAATGTTTCTGGGCGAGGGGTCTTGGTTATGTGCAGGGAGCGGGTTGGTTGTTACATTTGGTTTTGTGGGTGGGGCGATGACTTTGTTATTGATAAATCCTGAATCTCATGACGTAGGCTATAGCACATGTCTGTGGGATGGCTATGTTGCTGGTGGAAGATATAGTACTGGATAGGTCATGTTTAGGTGGCAATGGGTCTAGAAGCAAACGAGGATCGAGAGACTTGAGATGCCACTTTTGCATCAATAACTTGAGGGCTTGAGTTGGGCTCATATGGAGGGAGGCAAAGACTCTACGGTTTCAGGGTGGACCGGTATTTTGTGAAGGTTGTGAGGTTATGGCAGTAGCAAAAGGATCAGGCATTTTGGCCATCGTGACAACATTACTGACATCTGCAGGCCACGGAATAGTGCTACTGCTAGCATTGGTATTCTGAGAGAACTACCTCCTTGCGGGTTTGCTTGTTCTATAGATGATCCCCTTTTTGAATGCACTCTCAATCTGGACCCCCAGCTTATGTAAGGAAGAAAATGTGGACAAAGGTGCCACTATCATTCTCTGTAGCATGTCTGGCTCTAGGTTTCGGACCACTAGTTGGACTTGTTCTCTTTCAGTTGGCCTATTTGTCATTCGGGCTGCCTTGGCTCTCCACCGGGCGACAAAATAAATAAATGGTTCTTTAGGATTGTAGGTAGCAACCTCCAGCTCACTAATGGTTACTTCTATCTGGGTGTCATATGAGTACTGATTGACAAATGCCTCAGATAGCTCCTCCCAATTTCGTTTCGTAGAATCCTCCAATTTAGCATACCAGATGGTTACCACATCAGACAGGGTCGGTCCTTCCAAACAACGAAAGCTTCTACGCCCGAGACAAACCCTTGGACCTCAATACATTTGAAAATAATCGGACATATGATGTGATCCCAACTCCCATAGAATTTGTCGATGTGGGGCATCTTAAATTTCTCCAGTAATCTAACCGAAGCCTCAGTGTACCCATCTTCAATATCTGGGATAGAGTTGAAGCCCTAAGATTTCTTCAAAGCTTTCTCCAATCTGGCAATCTTAACCAAGGTTGGATCAAATTCATTATTATTGAAAGGAAAAATCCTTGGAGGAGGTTGAACTAGAGGACGATAAGCTAGAGCTGGGGGAAATACGTCCTAAGGATCTGGGACTGGTAGATTTTCTGCTAGAGGGCGTAGATCCGGGTTTGGCTGAGCAGTAGGGACTGGATGCACAGTTGACGCTGATACCCCAAATGTATGCTGCAGATTGGCAATGACTTCATCTTGTGTGGCCATCCTTTGGTTTACATATCTGTAGTTCTTTGGACGGTAATCATCATGGCAACGAATTCCTCTGCGTTTGGTACTGTGTTCTGTGCCATTGTTGATCCGGGTGAACTAGATGCTGGTGAATTGATTAACTGAGAACGGGTAGGTGTTTGTGGGGTGCTTTGTACTGATGCTACTGACTGTCTATTTCTTCTTCGTTGAGTGACTAGAGGAAGGGAGACTAGCACGGGATGACCACCAACAAGGTCCCAAGCTTTGCACAGCCTAACGAAATGAGTCTACACAACTTGGGGAATATCGGGTCTTTTTGAAGCTATGATGGTAAACTACCTAGCAAAAAGAAAGAAAGAAAAACAAAATAAAAAATCAGACAACACTTTGGCCCCAATTCACAATAGACAAGACACGTAGCTGAACTGTAATCCCCATTGAACTCTATTTTCAAACCTCACCGATATGAACCATCATGTGCAGTCTCACTGTAAAAGCACATATTAAGTAAAAGAACCAAAACACCCCTATGAGGGGATAGGGTTACCCTGTCCTAGATTTTCGGCATGATCTAGGCTGCACTATTTCACATAACGAGTTTCACAACATCCTACAAATGGGTGGCACCCTGTCCAAAATTGGAATAGTCACCACAACTTCACTATATACAACTAGGCCGAATGGTCAAAAGCGTACCTTGGCAAGATTACCTAATATACCTCTCACACCTGACACCGAGAAGTGAAAGGTGGATCAAGCGGTACAGCGGTAGTCCAAATCCAAGGGTTGTGTTCCCAACATGGCAGAGCCCATGATCGGTCAGCCTTTTAGCAAACCTTTTAGATGAACCTCCAGCAAACCATCCAAGAATAGCAGTCGGCAAACACAATGACTTTAAGCTCACTAATGCAAATGCAAAGAAACATATAAGTGTAAATAAAAAAAGGTCACATCGTGAGTTTCAAGTCAAGTTCTCTAAATCCCCAACAGAGTCACCAGAAACTGTGGCTCGGCTTTTCGCGCTCCTTTCGGAAGGCGGATTACCCTACAGTTCATACTCCACTCGTGGTTCTGAATCTGATTTCAAAAGTACAATGTAAAATGGTGAAAACACAAAAAGAGTCCGAATCCGGCAATTCTTTTTGAAAAATTGATGTTTGAATCAAATGCCAAAAATGGATTGCTTTGGTAGATTTAAGAGTTGCCACCTAAATATTTTGGAAAATTTAGGAAACTCGAGACTCGTGCCAAAGGCCATTAGTCCGTCATCACCAAAGTGTCTCGGCTTGGGAACTTAGGTACGAGAGTGGAAGGTCATGAATTGAGCACCCCACTTGTCCGATCAAAGATTGACCTCTACTAATCATGATGTGTCTCTTATTTACATTATATGCTCTTGTTCCGGTTATTAGCCTAATATTACTATGTGACGCACATACAAATATAGACTAGTTTGCAAGAATTGGAACATTTGATCTCGTGTTTTGTTTTGAACTTGTTTTGTGAATTTGCCACTTTAAAAAGTGGGCTTTAAAATGGACATTTAATCAAACTATCCCAATTCAGGCATCTAGCCTTCATCCACAGGCATTCAAGCAGTTTATCATTTAAGCACTTAGCCTCATGTTATTGATACTTTTAACATGGCAACATTAACATTCGATGCAAGATGCTAAAGCAGAAAAGCTCACCAAGTACTCTGAGCTGAAACAAAGAAAAATAATTAGAAAAATATGCATGCTCCTAATTAATGCAATATGACTAATGCAACACACACATTATGTATTTTATAGGCTCGATTATGAACAAGGCATATGAATCAATTTGCTAACATGCAGTCTAAGCATGTATTCAAAGATTTATTTTAAATGACAATGCAAGTTTGAATGATGAACCGAACCTCGGTGCATGCAATATAAGTGGATGCAAGGCATTAGAATTCTAATGAAACGTGCTCTATACTAACCATCGTAAGTGAATAAATAAAAAGGAGAAAGACGTGCGGGTGGAAGACATACACATTATTACAACATTTGATCCCTCACGTAGGAGGGTGCGAATTAATGTCCAAAAGTCCGAATTAACTAACTATTACAAAACTGGGCGAATGAATAATAATTAACTTAACTAAGCTAATTAACTACTTTATTAGAACAATTTTAACTAGCTGTACCAATTAACTAAGCTAATGGCTACAACAATACTAATTACAATAAGATTAATTTACAATTATGATGATCATAACACTAAGGCGTAAGTGAAGATGGATGAGGGTTGCATGCACAGCGCCTGAGAGCTTGTCTGTCTGTCCAAGCCAATGCTGTTTCATCTTTAGCCACTGCTCTATTTTCTGTAAAACTGCACTGTTGGCCACATACTGAGGGCCGGTCGTGCATCAGTGATGGTTGGCCAGGTCTACAGATGGCCGGCCATGCCTCAATTTGGTGCAAAACTCTATTTTTGTGTTCTGAGGTGAACTAGTGTAGACAGAGTGTTCTCAAGCTCTGTTTGTCCCATTTTCCCTTCTCTGTCATGGAGAGGGTCGAGAGAAAGATGAAGTTGGTCCCAAAACCATCAACGAGCAAATTCATTGCTTGATGGTTCCGGATACAAGTTTGGACAAAAGTCAATAAATGCAATGAATAAGACCACCCCTCCCTCTTGTCATAGAGTGAGCTCAAAGAGAGAGGTTGCAACGCTTCAAGAATCATCAAAATGCCATGAATTAGCATTTGACAATTCTTGACACAAGGAACTTGGCATAACGTCTGGCCAAGTTCAAGCGATTCTAACCATTTTCTTTATATGGGTTGTTCCAAGTGTTAAGCCAATTTTATGAAGCCTTGCCATTCTTTAGTCCATTTGTCCATGGTGATGTTAAAGTCCTCTAAACAAGAAGTAATGTCAAACGAGAGGTTCTTCTAAAGCATGAGAGAGAGACTATACCCTTGACAATGAATCTCCAAAAAGATTAAGCCATTAAGTAGGAGTCTTTCTTACATGTTTTGAACAACCTCAATCGGTTGAAATCATTCTCAAGAATGAAAGAGATGGATGGTGGATTGATTGTTAAAATTACACTTTTAGACATGAAAATAAATTGAAGAAAAGCTTAGAACAATAGATGACATGTTATGTATGCAAATTTATGAGACAACAAATGAGTTAACCAAAGCTTGAACCAATTAAACAACTTAGGACAGCCCTTAAACAACCCTCAAGTGATGAAAAATAGTGGCTAAAAAGGCATGAAAAGAGCCTAAAAAGCTAAACAATAAAGAGGGGGAATAAGGCTAGTAAGCAAGAAGAAGGAGGGGTGGCTAACCCCTCCACTTTTGAAACCTCAAAATATGATTTTTGGCCTCTTTTTTTAACTGTGAAAATTAGTGCAAGGAGCAAAGAAAATGAGTGTGAAAGAAAGGTTTGAGCTATAGGTGAAGATATAGAAAGAGTGTAAACTCTCTCTACTCTTTTGGTATCTCTTCAAACCCAATCTTAAACACTTAGAATAGACTCAAAGCAACACAAAACAATAAGAGTTATGTAGCAAATGAAAGAAATGAAAGCAAGAGAGAAGATAACAAGCTTATACCTCTCAAGGGGTAAGCTTTTGATTATGATCCAAGCTTAGTCTCCACCAACTCTCAAGCCTGAATTATGCTTCTCAATGATCAACCAAGGCTCCAAGATGGTGAGACAAGGTTGTATATGGTGTATGGAGATGACACAAGGGAGCTAGGTTAGCTCAAAGGTTGCTTGCAATGGAAGAAGGAGGAGTGAGGAGCTCTCAAGGTGTATATAGGCTTTCTCAATTTTGTTCAACCCCTAAAACAGAGGTTGGACCTCATTTTTATAGAATTTGAGCTCATAAATATCTTCAAAAATGGACAGCTGGCGGGCTCCCACCCAGAACAGTGTTTCTCGCTACCGAAGCTCAGCCGGCCATTCATAGCATCGGGCGGCCATCACTGATGCACGGCCGGGCCTTTATGCCCTCCCCTATTTTTTTGGTTCAAACTTAGCTCAGGGTGGTAAAAGGTCCAAAAATGAGACTCAAAGGTTCAAACAAGGTAAATGTTGAAGATTTGAGGTTATTTCGAGAGCCTGACTGAATTCGAATCGCTGTGAATACAAAGCACACAATTCAACTTTCATCATCGAGTGTATCAAACCAAGCGCCTAAGTCTTGCGGATGGTCAAAATGGGGTGTTTACAATGATGATGCTAGCTTGTGGTCCGAGAGCGGAGGTGACGCCGAGATCGGCTCTAAGGCAGGGAGCGGAGATGATACCAGCTCTTGTTTAGAGTCTGATTCTGATGGCGGTGCTAATAAAGACAGTGCCCCAGAGTCCCCTTCGAGGAAGAGGACGAAGAGGGCCTCTTGAGCCTAAGGTGACCGGCACCGATTTTTTTGTACTTTTTGCTTTGTTTCTTTTTTGTTTGGTAGTATTAGCACATGTATAGCTTCAGATAGGCTTTATTTTTTACTTTTGAAACTCGTACTCTTTTGTAAAAACCATGATCGAAATACAACCTCACAGTTTTTATGAAATGTGTTGTTATTTTTGCATTACAAACACCATATTTGCATGAAATGGAAATGGAATTGGATTTGCTAAGAGGGTGCTTGATTGAAACAATGTCCATAATCAGGTAATGAGCCGACCAACAACCAAAATACAAAATACAAAGTACAACTCGATAAACAAAGCAAAAACAACTTAAATACAAATATAAACACTTGCTAAAACAAAAGATTCAAAGCAAGACCTCAAAACACACAAAGATCAAGACAAAACACAAGCTGCCAACACTGCCCAGCACACAGGTGTACGGAAGGCCAGAAAGGAGAACTGCCGGCCAGAGATGGGAGTTGCCTGCTAGAGGAGGTGGCCTGCCAACCACAACTGTGAGAAACCTCCAAATTGTTGATAACTGGCCTCCACTACAGCCTTATTTTCTACAAAAGGTTCGGCTTCGTGATTTCTTCTCCAGAACCTTATTTCAGCTACTATTTCTTCCACAAATGGAGATATTCCTTGCCGAGAAGCTCACAGATTGGATAGCTACTTTAGATAGCACGGAAAAGGTAAATTTTTAGGATTTTGGCATAAATGCACTTTTCCCGTTGAGCCATACTCCGTTTTGTTTTTCGTGCCTCCATGCCGCGGCCTGATGCTGGGATCTAATTACACATGTATTTCACTTCATAACACAAGAAATGTGTTCGACTCTTGAAGAATTTTGGGCATTGATAGAAACCGACGCAATGAGGAAATCATGCCTCACCCCCGTTTTGGCCATGCCTAAGCTTTAGGATGGATGTGTGGGCTCACTTTGCACGAGGCTCGATCTTTGACCCACAACGGAGAGCTAGACATACCCAGCTTGATTCATCGATATTCTGATATCGGTGATAGAAACGACCTTCTCTGGCGAGGTTTTCAGTAGTATGCCCTCTGTTTATGCATGCTTGCATATTTCCTTCTTGCCCCTAGTTTCGGCGAATCTAGCATTTGGTTGATTAAAGTGGCCTAAGGTCTGAAAGAAGGTAAGAGTTGCATTGGTTTGGCGCTGGCCGAGACCCTGATGGGTTTAGATGCTTTTCATCGGTGAGAGACTACCAGATTCGCGGGGAGTCCACTATTTCTTCAGGTATTGTTTCCCATCATTTCTCACACATGTTTCTCAAATCACTCGACACGCATGCTCTATTTTTCTCTAAAAGCTCTTTTCTTACTTTTCTCGCAATGTACATCTCTTTATTCTTTAATCTCTCTTATTTTTCATCCCTTCCCAGTATGGCTTATGGATAAGCTAAAGGTAGTGGACTCTTACCCCGAGTACTCAGCTCGAGCTTATTTCTTCTGCCACCGACTAGTGGATTTTCCCAACAAGGGATGGTGGTGCAACCAGATGAGCAGTAGGGCTGCAACTGACATAGCTTGCCATTGCCCCTGGCTTAATCTGACCAAGATAAGTTACAGCATGGCTCAGTAGCCTGGCATACAGTTGATTGGCCTCACGCACTACGTGTTCTATTTCCCTTTTTCGGTTCAGATACTAGTTCGGGCATGATCAGACCCGCCCAGAGGAGGGGATAAAATACCTGGTTCTATTCCCGATTTGTGCTTCATACTTGGCTAGATACCTCACTGCCTGGAGGATGAGGGAACTTCTGGCCCCTACCTCGAGATTCAGTTATGCCCTTTCTGGCGAGTGCTTGGCTTGGCTCGAGGATGAGGCACAAGCCAAGCCTACTTTGGCTTCAGAAGCTTCCGCTAGCACGAGCAGAGGACGTAGGAGCACCTGACTCACCTATGCCCCTAATTTATTGCTTTGACCTTTCTTTTCAAGTTTTATGATGTAATAAAAGCAACTTTAATTTGTATTGGAGAGTTGGAGAACTTTATGTTAAAATCAATGGAAATAAAGTTGCGAGCACTAAAAATTTTCCTTTTGGTCCAAAGATGGTCTAAGTTGTAAAAGGTAAAATTTTGAACAAAATCAACTTTTATTAAAACTTTCCAAAACCATTTTCGAAAGTTATCACCGCCTAACACGCACGAAATCAATCCTCAAGACTACAACCCCAAATCAAAAGATCATAATTGCCCCCGATTGAATACAACTACTCTGCATTATAATCAACTCTTCTTCCCAGAATGAAGATCACAACCGAACTCTCAGGTAAAGAACATACAAAGATGGCTTGATCAGACACATGGACAGGACAGTTGAGTTGGAGGTGATTATAGCCGAAGTTTAGGATGAAGTTGCCTACATATCCCAAAGATAGGAATCAGGCCTTACGTAGTTTGGTTCAGGTTCACTCGAGTATTAGCTCTCTTTTTGCACTTTAACTTTTGCCAAAGTCGCCCCTTTAGGGTTTTCAACCTTGCTAGCTCAGTTTTTCTTTATTTCTAATTTTTCATGCTCTAACTTTTGCTTAGGTCACCCTTTCAAGATTTTGGCCTAGCGAGCCTTTCAAGGATATTATTTCTTCAACTTGTCCATGTTGATCGGTGGTGAAAATTCCAGGCCATCTAAGTCCATAAGAATAACTGCTCCACCTTACCAGATAGCTTTGATGATGTAAGGACCAGTCCAATTGGGTCTGAACTTGCCCCTAGGGTCATGAATGGGAGCCCGGTTGTCTTTCAGCACCATGTCTCCTTCTTTGAGATTTTGGGACTTAACTTTCTTGTTAAAAGCCCTAGCAATTCTGCGCTGCTAGCCCTGAACATGATACAATGCTTTTAGCCTTCTCCCATCAAATAACATTAACTCTTCAAATTTGCTCTGTTGCCAGTCCGCCTCTGCTATCTGACACTCAGCCATAACTTGCAACGACAGGACTTCTATTTCAATTGGCAAAACGACTTTTTATCTCGCAGACGAGAGAATAAGGATTTGTCCCTGTAGATATCCGGATAGAAGTTCTATAGCCCTAGAGTGCGAATGGCAATTTATTTGGCCAGTCCTCATAGGTCTCAACCATCTTCTGTAAGATGTTCTTGATGTTCTTGTTGGTGGCTTCAATAGCTCCATTATTTTACAGCCTATATATAGATGACATATAGAAAGCCACATTGTATTTCTCCAACAAGTCTATCACCTCTTTCTTGAAGTGGGAGCCATTATCTAATATTTGGGATTCCGTACCGGCAAATGATATTGTTTCTGATGAACTTAGCCACATGCGATGCTTTCAACACTACATAAGACTGAGCTTCCAACCACTTTGTAAAGTAATCAATCACCACCAAGATATATTCATGCCCATTGGATCCTTTTGGCGTGACTGCACCGACAACGTCGATTCCCCAGGCTGAGAAAGGCCATGGCGAAGTCATATTATACAGTTTTGACGGTGGGATATTCATGCTATTGGCATGAATTTGGCATTTGTGGCATCGCCGAACAAAACCAATACAATCCTCCTCCATGGTGGACCACTAGTAACCTTGTCTGAGAATCTTCCGAACCAGCATCACTCCATTCATGTGCGCCCCGCATTCTCCTCCGAGGATGGCCTTCATCAGGCGCTTTGATTCCTCTTCTTCGACGCATAACTTGTGCATTCCCAGTTGACCTCTTTTATACAACTTACCCCCGCAGATGATAAATTGGATAGCTATTCGCCGTATTTCCCATTTGTCCTTGGCATTTGCCCCTGGTGGATATGTCTCATTTTTAAAGAAATTCCAGATATCGTAGTACCAGGGGATTTTGTCTCGTACTTCATCTATCATGACAATAGTTTCATAAGCCGGCGTGTATCTCTACTCAATGATAATTGGACGCATCCAGACTCAATGCTCCTCTATGTAATCAAAAAGCCTAGCATTTTCCGTGCCGTTACACCGAAGGTGCATTTCTGCGGGTTTAACCTCAATCTATATTCTCTGACCCGTTGAAAGAATTTCTTCAAGGCGGTGTAGTGGCCCTCTCTTTCTTTGGACTTGACAATCACGTCATCTACGTACACCTCGACCTCTTTGTGGATCATGTCATGCAGAATGGTGGTCGCAGCCCTCTGATAGGTAACTCCAGCATTTTTCAAACCAAACAGCATAACCCGGTAGCAGTAGGTACCCCACAGCGAAGTGAATGCGATTTTCTCTCTGTCCTCGGGAGCCATTAGAATCTGATTGTACCCGAAAAACCCATCTATAAAGGATAGCAATGCATTGCCCGCAGTGAAGTCCACTAACTCATCAATGTGTGGCAGAGGAAAGTCATCCTTCGGACTGGCCCTGTTCAAGTCCCGGAAGTCCACACACACCCGGATTCTACCATCCTTTTTCGGCACTGGGATGATGTTGGCCAACCAAGTCGAATACTCAGATACTAACAAGAAACCTACCTCGATCTGCTTGGAGACCTCTTTCTTGATTTTCAGCGCCTAATCCAGATGGATTCTACGTAACTTCTGCTTGATCGATTGGGCCTCAAGGTCAAGAGGGATCCGATGCTATACAATCTCAAGATCGATTCCAGGCATATCTTCATAGGACCACACGAAAACATCTTTGAAATCTTTTAACAAAGCGACTAAGCACTCGTGCTCCTCCAAAGACAACGTGGACCCGATCTGGACCAAATACGGATTCTTCTCAGTACCCATTAATAGTACCCACATTAATGGCAATGATTTCATCAGCACATGGTTTAGCAAACCTCTTATCTTCTTGATTAATCAAATTTTTCAAAACCAGGGAAAGTTCTTCCCCTTCGTTTTCATTAAAATTCTGAAAATCTTAGTCAATACAATAAACCAACAGCACCGAGAAGTACAAAGAAACTGTAGAGTTCTCATTCAAAGGTTCAGATCTTCAATTACAGACTCAAATGAAAAGTTCAATGAAGACCTAGACAGGACTTTGGTATCCGGGTTACCACCCCCAAAAATACCAGACTCAAACTCAGAAGAACTGGAATCTGATCCCGACCCCGCGGACTCAGTGGGATCAGATTCTAGCTCATCACTCAACTCAGAACTGGACAGAAAACCTTCCTCCAGCTGCCAGATAAGGGATGGTGCCATTGATGCATTAAAAATGCTGCTGGTTGGGTTCACACCTGGTTCTTCCCCAATCATGGAGATGGTAAGGTTATCCCCTAAGTTCTCTAACTCGACCGCAGGATCTATCAGAAGACTAGCTAGTGCTGCCCCTACTCCAAGTTCACTGTCGTTTGAGTGATTTTACATGCTCTATTCATCTTTGATGTTTGGTTCAGCTCTTTCCTCATCATCATTGTTCTGCAACTATAGGTCAAAAAACATCTCAAACCCAGGGACATGCTGTTTCGTGGAATTCACCCAAGGCTCGGGAAAGTCGCAAAAATGGAAATCTTCTCCCTTCCGAACAAAACAGCTATCCAACATTCTCTGGATTGGCCTGTGGATGAGCTCATAGTGTTTCCCAGCTTGCTTGGCCTTGGCTCTGCCTTTCATCTCTTCCATTTTCATGATCCACTCTTCTTTTGTGGGCACATAGCCCAGTCCAAAGGCATGTGGGTTGTGCAGCACATCTGTTAGTGCTACGACACTTTTCCAACCACTTCTTCTGAGCCCCATTCCTGGCATATGCTGCAGTTTGTTCATGAAATAAATAGACTGGGCACTAACGTACATGCCTTTATCTACGGCCAAAATGGTCTACACTACCCAGGCTTCAGCCAGAGTGAAGCTTGAGAGAAATACATCCTCCTCACCACGGGGTGATCTCTAGCACTAGCGTAGTCACCTCCGGCGGCAAGTGAATGGATGAATTTCCAAAAATAATCGACACTCCTTCTCTATGAGGGTACTTCAACATTTGATAAAGAGTAGAGGAGACAACTTTCACATAATGCAACCAAGGCCTCTCTAACAACAAATTAAAGGTAGCCGGCATCTCTAAGACATGAAATTCAACCTCCCACTGAGCTAGGCCCACCTGGACTCTGACTTAGACCGTGCTCATGGCCTATCTGCTTGTATTATCATATGCTCGAATTACTTCGGTTGTGGGAACAAAGTTCGCTGGTTTAAGACCGATTACATAGGCTGTGTGAGAAGGACAGACATTGATGAGCAAACCGGAATCTACCAACACCATCGGTCCGCATTTCTCCCTGCACTTCACAGATATGCATAAGGGTTTGTTGTGAGCTGAGCTCTCCAGTGGTAGTTCTTTGTCAAAGAAGGTTAGGGTTAGCCTGGCACCACCTAGGAAGACCAATCCCATAAGCTATTCACGGGTAGTGTCAATGGAAAATTTAGCCTTGTCTATTACTGACAATACTGCCTGTTGATGTACCCGGGAGGCCATGAAAAGACCCCAAGTTGAGATGTCAGCTTGGATTTTCTTAAATTGTTTCAACACTGCTTCTTCTTCTAGCTGCTTCTTTTTCTGTTGCTCGACCTCTCTATCTTTTCCAGATGCCTCAACTTGATCTAACTGTGGTGGCTTAAAATACCACCCACTTCTTGTCATGTGATCTATTTCTTCAGCATACCACGTGTTATCTAGAAGGCACTCACCCTAGTCTTCGTCAGTGTGGGCTAGATGCAGATCGTCATCGTCCCACCATACACCTTCAGCAGCCGACAAACAGTTGTCTGGCTCCATTTGTATTACCTTCACATCACAGATATCCCCCACAGGATGTTGGGCCATTACTACTTTCTGCTTGTCTTCAACCCTCTCTTGTTCAAACTGCTTCAGTGCAGCTTCATGTTCTATGTGTGCAATGCTCAAAATGCCCAGTTCCTGAGCTGAATTTTCCATGTCGGCATTCTCTAGTAGCTTTTCATTCTCATCGGCCCTTCTAGCCACTACAGTAATCCCTGCTTCCTTTTCCTCCAGTTTCATTTCAGTTCCTTTCTCATTATCCGGCTCATCACTCAGCCACCCAGAGTTATCAATTGATTCGTTCAAATCGAACTAGCCAATCTGCACATCCCCTTGATCCTGTTCGTCAAAGAACTACAGGTTGTCTAAATCCTCCTCCAGTTCCGCCAAATCTTCTAACTCGTGGCTCGGGCCATCTTCCCTAACCACATTAACCTTTACGATAGTTGGCAACACCAATTCAGGCTTGATTTGACCAGTCAGCACAATGTAGCAGCCTGGATTGTACACCCCATTAGGTAAGTCCTTAGAACTCTTCGGCAACAGGCTCATACCTTTCTCCAAGGCCGACCTCCATTCTACTGCAGTAGTCACCACCACAGGCTTAGGTCGAAGTGCAGACGTGTTCATCATGCACAGATCTGTACTTTCAAGAATGAACAACATCCGTCTTGGTAGGTGGCAAGGGGTAATATATACGCTGGGTTGTAGGGGATGGCCAGTGTATGGATTAGGTTTAGATTTTGAGGTGGAGGAACTTGATTGTGGGCCGGGAGTGGGTTTGTAGTTATATTTGGTTTCTAGGGTGGTGCAATCACCTTCTTGTCGATGAGATCTTGAATCTTATGACGCAGTCGGAAGCATTGGTCGGTATCATGACCATGTTGTTGGTGAAACACGGAGTATTTCACGGGGTTGTGTTTTGGTGGAAGGGAATCAGGCAATGGACAGGGTTCTAATGGTTTGAGGTGCCTTTTTTTTACTAGCACTTTCATGGCTTGAGATAGGGTCATGTACAGTTGGTTGCAGGTCCTTTGGGATCGGTTAGGATTGGAGGGTGTTTGTGAGCTCGTATTGGCAAAGGGGTCGGTAGTCTTGGTTATGGTGACAACGCTTACATCTGACGGCCTCGCAGTTATGTTACCACTGGTGGTAGCATGGGGTCCTTCTCATCTTTAATCAGCCTCTGCTTCATGGCATCTTCGATTTGCACTCCTATCACATGGAGCTCAGTGACTATGTATAGAGGTAGGAAAATCATCTTTTGTAACAACTTCCCGTGCAAGTTGTGGACTACCATCCTTATCTGATCTTTCTCGGAAGGCCTTGTGGTCATCATTGAAGCTTTAGCTCTCCATCGTGTTACAAATTTAGAGAACCCCTCTTTCGGCTCTTGGCGTATTGCTTCGAGATCACGGATTGTGACCTCAATTTACATGTTACACGAGTACTAAGCAATAAAGGCCTTAGCCATTTCCTCCTAATTTTGCTTAACAGAATCCTTCAACTTCACATACCAAATAGCCGCTATACCAGACATGGTACGGCCAAAAAGAGAGAGAGCTTCTGTAATCTTGTCAGGCCCATCGGCCGTACGATGTCCAAAAACAGCCGTAGATGAACCATGGGATCTCCGGAGCCATCAAATCAATTGATGTGTGTAGACACCCCATTTTTGACCGTCCTCAAGACTTGGACGTCACCGTTGGAACACTCGGTGATTATCCATGTTTGTGTTCGTTTGGAGTTCCCAGAGTTCTCGGCTCGCGCGCCTTGCCTCAGGACTTCCGAACTCGACCGTTTGGTGTTTGGTTTTGCACCAAACGCTTGTGTTTTGCCTTGGGAAGGCAGGGAATGCTTTGTGAGGCATCCCCACACACCACCGGCAGTGGCTAGAGGCCACCGGCTGTTTGGTGTTGCCACCGGCACTATATTGTGCCGGTCGGCACTCTTTTTGGCAAAATGACCATTTTGCCCTGCCGACTGTTGTGCAGCTGCTTTATCAGATATTTTTAGACAGCTGTATCACTTTTTGCTCCCCTCCATACACGTGTATGGAGGGATGAGCCTTTAGGCTTGCTTAACTTGTAAGTTTTCATGCCTATACAAGAGAAGGCTCTTCTCTTGGCTCAAGGGTTAGAAATTTGGAGAGTGAGAGAGAAAAAGAGAGAGAGAAGCTCTGGTTTTTCTAGGGTTTGAGTTGCATACACATTTATCTCTATCCTTCTCTTGTGTGTCTAGGTGTTTTGTGCCTTACTATTGCACACAAACACCTAGTGTTTCACCTTCTCCTTGCAACTAAGGTGCTAAGGGCTTGTTCTTGAAGTTCTTGACTGGTTTGGAGCTCAAGGAACCAACAACTACAACTTTGTTAAAGAGGTCAACAAGGGTGAGACACTAGTCCTCTTTTTACCCCATTTTTGCACCCTCTTTTTGCTTACTTTAAAACAGTTTTTGTGCTTAGCATATAATACATAAAAGTTCTATTTTTTAAGCCTCTTCATTGTATATTAAGAGTGTTTTGTCGTTTGAGCAAGTTTGACCACCCTTAGGCCTTGAAAAGGGCACTTTTTTGTGCTATTTTGGAGAGATCCGGGACTTGTGTGCTTGGGCCTCTCCACCACTGAAATCTTGAGGGATTTCAGTGGTGGAGATGGTGCCTTAAAGTCCTAGAAGGAGAGGGCCACCCCCCTCCTTGATGTCCTTGAAAAGGGCAAGTTTAGGCCTCCAAAGGAGTACCATGTTTGGTTGTGTTTTGAGCATGTCTTGGTTGTTTTTCATGCTTATATTGCCATGATTGAACTCTGTTTTAAGTTGGTTTTGGTCTCTTATGCATGCTTAGCATAGTTATCATGTAATGCCTTTTGATGCCTTAACATGACTAGCTTGTGTGCCTTAGTTTCTAGCATGTTTTAGGCCTAGATCCATGAAGCTTGTATGCTTATTTTGCCATGTATGAGGTCTGTCCATAGTCATTTTGGTCAATCTTAGCATGCTTAATATAGCCTCTTTGCATTGGGCTTGTTGGCCTTAAGAGCATGAGTGTGTAGCATGCCTTGCTTGCTTCATTTTTGATGGTTTGGAACCATTTCATATGCTATTTCAGACCTTTTGGTGTGCTTGTATGCTCACTTAAGTTGCCTCTTTAACGCTTTGAAAGTATGTCTTGAATGCTCCATGTTTTGGTCATGTTGCATGCCTTTGTGCTCGTGCCTCTTAGATGCTATCTAAGTAGCCATTTGACTTTGTTTTAACATGCTATAACTCTGTTTTAGGTTGTTTAATGCATGCCATAATTGCTTTGCATAAGTGTGGTTCAAAGCCTTATTGGCTTGCCTTAATACTTAGGCCATTTGTTGCATGTTTGGCTTGCTTTGTGCATGATTTGGCATCATGTTTTGCATAAATTTCAGAGCTTTTCATGTATGCTAATAGTCCATGTTTGTGCCTCTTAGATGTGTTCAAGAGTTGCTTAATTGTGCTTAAATGTTGGTGCCTTAACTTGCGCATGTGTGCATGTGTGTTTGGCCCTCTTGACTTAGCATTTTGGCCACTGATTTTAGGACTATTTGAGTTGCCTAATTCATGTATAAGACCACCCTTCCATTGATTCGCATGTTTGTCTTGTATGCTTACTTGCATGATTGCATTGTATTGCCATATTGCATACTAGTTGACATGTTTAGGACTTCATTGCATCGACATGCATGCTAAGCCTCTTGACCAAGTCATGATAGAGGTTTGAGCACCCTTGTTTGCTTGTTTGCATTGCATGCATTTGAAATCAAAGTTGCATTCTTGGTTCTTAGGGCCATCATGCATGGAAATGCGCGATTGGTGGTCTGGGAATCGAGGCACATGCCCCTTTGAGTCAATAACATGATAAGGGGTGTGTATAGTGCATAAATACCTTGAATCACATTGCCATGCTGTTGTTGTCCTCTGCTGCTGTGGGTTGCAGGTTCTGCAGGTGTTAAGTGCCGGCCGGCACTATTTAGTGCCGACCGGCAGTAAATTTCCAGCCGATAACTCCATCAAGTGCCGGTGGCCTCCTTCTTGGCCGGTGGTGCTCTGCCCCAGCCGGTGGTACTCCCCAGTGCCCTAAGAGGCATTTCTGGGACTTTGGCAATTTTCTGAGGTGCAAATCAGGGAAAACAGAGGCAATCATGCATGACAGTGCGATTCCGAGCCAGTCCCGAGCGCGCGCTGCATCCGGTCCTCATCCCGAGGCGGTTTACTGCTTTAATTAAATTTGTTAATTTAATTAATTTGTAATATTTAATTAGCTTGCGTAGTTAATTAATTTGTATATTCTTTCGGTCCCTCCGAGCGAGGGCAAAATTGTAATAAGTGTGTGTGAGTGGGTGTATGTCTTCCAAACCCCCATTTCTTTCTATCCCTTTTATTTACCTGCTTACGATGGTAGATTAGGGCACGTCTATTTTAGCATACCTTATGCAATGCATGTGTGCATTCATGCATTTGTTTACATGCACCGGGCTCGGTACATCATACAAACTGCATCGTACTTTCAATTCCAAATTGAATACGTGATAGTTGTCACATTTCATATGCCATGTTTAGGGTTAGCCGAGCCTACTCTAGATTGCATCTATGCCTGTGTTGCATTAGCCACTTAACATGAACTAGGTCATGCATGTTTGCTAACTAGTTCCTTGTATTTGGCACGGAGTACGATGTAAGTTTTTACGCTTTAGCATGGCACATGAGTGTGAATGCTAACATGACAGTATGATTGCCATGCGGCTAAATGCTTATGTGATATTACTGTTTGAATGCCTATGGGTGGAGGTTGGATTGCGTGAGTTGGAATAACTCATTGAAATCCGTATTTTAGCCTACTTGCGAGTAGCAAAAACTAACACGTTTTTCGAGACAAAACGGATATGCAATGTGTATTTCCAAATTAGGCAATCTAGTCTATACTTTGTGTTGTGCGCATCACATAGTAATTCTAGATTAATAATTGGATAAGAACGCATAAAGTTTTCAAAAACGGATATCACGGTTAGTAGAGGCCGGTCTTCGGACCGGGCGAAAGGGGGTGCTCATAGCTGACCTTCCCCGATCGTACCCAAGCTCCCGAGCCAAGACATTTGGTGATGACGGACACGTGGCCTTCGGCGCCGAGTCAGGGTTTCCTAAATTCCCCCATTAAAAATATTTAGGTGGCGACTCTGTAATCTGGCAAAGCAGTCCATGTTTGGCACTACTTTTCAAAAATCTGTTTTCCTTCAAAACGATTTGCCAGAGTTGGACTCTTTGGTTCAGATTTAGAACCGCAACAACAAAAAGGGAGTCCGAACTGTAGTGAACCCCAATACGAACGGAACGGGACTTAACCCTCCCGGGGCGTTCGGGGGACGTCTACAGTTTCTGGCGACTCTGCTGGGGATTTTAGAGAGCTTGACTCGAACTCATGATATCCTGTTTTGACTACACTTATGTGTTTTCTTTGCATTGCATGTGCATTGGTGCGCCTAGGACACCGTGTTGGCCATCTGCTATTCCTGAGCGGTTTGCCGGAGGCTTGTCTTGTCAAGGCATGTCCATAAGGCTGACCGGTTGCGGGCTCTGCCAGTATGGGAACACAAACCCCGGTTTACCGGGGCACCCTTTTGACCATTCGACCTAGTGCATATTCGGATCCATAGTGACCATTCCAATCTAGGACAGGTTACTTACCCGATATAGGTTGTTTGAAACCGCTGCGTGCGTAGTGAAACCCTAGCTCCTGACAAAATAGGACAGGGAAACCCTACCCCAACATAGGGGTGTATTGGCTCTCATTTACTTGTTATGTGCTTTTAGAGTGTGTCCCTGCAGGGAACGCATATATCAGTTTACAAGTTTGGGTATCCGGCCCGAGGGCATCAGTATCAGTGTTGTTGAGAATCAGTTGTGTCTGCGGATATCAGTTCAGTTTGAAATAGTGATTCTGAGTAACAGTGATCAGTAGTAGAGTACAGTTATTCGGCTGCATCCGTGCTTGATCCGTCTGGGGCTGAAATGCTGCTTGTTTTCCGTTTCAGTTTAGAGATTCAGAGAGCCAATCCAGAACAGTTAGTGTCTTCCCCTTACTGCGGCAGGACTTAGCATGACGCAGAATTCAGAAGAAATCGTGGTCATGACGGCCGCGTTGGATCAAGAAATCACCTTACATGATGAAACCACCATTGACATGCCACATCCGCCCAGATCGCCGGCCGCGCACCCGGTTTGGGCTCCCCAGCTATATCAGGCTCGCGAGCCCACTACATTTGAATTAATGGGGATGATAGGTGATCTTCAAAGATCCGTGACGGATCTCGCCTATGGAATGACAGTTTCGCCGCCAGCCGCACCATACGTCGGAGGCTTTGTACCCCAGGAGCCCCCGCTACTGGGACGAATTGTGATTGAACTCAACCAACCGGAGATGACCTCCAGTTATGGTAACGACGTATCAAACCAAGTTCTGAATCAGGCCGAGGCTAGAGATAAAGGCAAGATGAAGGCAGATGCCGACCCTATCGAACAACTGCTGTGGGCAGTAGAGGCTTTGAAAGCCAGGGGGATGAACAAGCAACAGGTATCTGCAGTTATGACAAAAGCTGTGGAGGGTGCTTTCCCCACTCCGCCTGAGGGCAGTTCCAGTCGATCAGAGAATCGAGATAGGCCCCGTCCTACCAAAACAGTTCTTCCCGCTCCCAACCTTGCATCCGGAAAAGATCAAAAATCCAAGGCCGCACCCGCCGATCCGTTCGCTAGTGCATCTAGCAAGAGTGCTCAGGCCCCGAAGTATCTGCCCCGAGGGCACAGGGTCTTCCACCCTCTTTACATGCCTCTGTCTAGGGCACTGTTGATTTTGGCCAAAAAGGGGCATCTCAAACCCTTGGAGCCCCGGCCCCTACCGAAGAATCTCCCCGCCGCACATGATGCTTCTCTGTACTGTGCGTACCATCAGCAGACGGGCCATGCCACTGACAATTGTTTTCGCCTCCGTCACGAGGTGCAGGATCTGATTGACAACGAGGTTATCCTCCCACCCACCTCGGCCAAGTCAGTCACTACAGAGTTCTTGGATTTTGAGGACACAGATACTGCGAGTATGTAATCAGAAGGTGAACCGCCTGTGGGCAATGCTTGGTGCATTTTGGATATAGCGTTTGGCACGCATTTTTGGGTACCTGCTAAATGTTATTTTTTTGTAAATTCTGACTTGGGTGTCGAGTCAGTCTTCTGTTTTGTCTTGAGCTTGTCTCATTGTTTTGAGACATTCCTTTTGCTTAAGGGTCTGTCTAATTGTAATGAGTCAGTCCCTCTTCTATAGAATACCAGGTGATTTCGGGGTTGTTGCCTCAAACACCGTTTTGTCTTATAAATAGTTGTTTTTGCTTTTTCTTGAGTCTGTTTCTGTCAGGGAGCCAGTTTCGCTCACAAATCTACATGAAACGGCCGTGGCTATCAGGTGCTGTATTTGTCGCTATTCGAGTTAGCCGTGCCAAAGGGTGTGAATGGAACGACAGTACATATCGCCTGCTCTCTTGCGCCTTGAACATCGTTGTGATGACCTAAGCTTTTCATAAAAACCCTTTTCGAACACTGCGGTGATGAAAACAAAGAGGAAGTAATTCCTCGGGCTTTGTAAAATTTTGATCATTTTGAGAAAAGGAGCGCATGCTAAGCTTTTTATGGATGAAATCATGCTTGTCGGCGTGAGTACTGAGAAGGACCCTGGCCTGACCCAGACTGGTTCCACACTATCTTCAGCACGAGCGATTTGTCGCTTTCTTAAAAACTTTCAAAAACAAAATGTTTTGTGCAGTCTCACGAAGACTTGTGTGGAATCGCTCTTG
Source organism: Camellia japonica (assembly GCA_030407325.1). NCBI lineage: Eukaryota > Viridiplantae > Streptophyta > Magnoliopsida > Ericales > Theaceae > Camellia > Camellia japonica. The sequence goes on from JAPPVO010000014.1 coordinate 129,263,565, forward strand.
AGATGGTGTAGCCTAGGATCACTCTCGGCCTTAAGATTCGATTTATCTGTTGTAAACCGGATTCCATTCAGAACATTCAACAAGGCCATGAAACGCTTATGCAGCTCGTTTTAGGCAGCCCTCGAGCAAGAGGCCTCAAAGTCAGCTCGGGGAGATCAGATCCCACCAGGCAAAGCTCGAGAAGCAACCGTGATGGACTTTTCCTGCAAAATCAACCCAACAGTCGCTCCCCGGATACAGAGGGCTTCCATTTCAAAAAACCATTGGCATGGGCTTGCTACACTTTTACCCTTTGAGAGGCTCGCTGGGCCGAAAACCCGGAAGGGCGGCCCAGGCAAAAGTTAGAGCAAAGAAAAGAAAAGACAAAAAAAAAAAAAAAATACAAAAAGAAACAAAAAGAAAAGAAAAAAGAACAAAAAATAGCAAAGAAAAGAAAAAGAAAAAAGAAAAACATAGCTCGCAAGGTCGAAAACCCGCATTGGGCGCCTTGGCAAAAGTTAGAGCCTAAACAGTGAAGGTTAAAATACCCGAGTGTACCTTAACCGGAACTACGTAAGGCTTGATTCCCATGTTTGGGATACGTAGGCAACTTCATCCTGAAGTCCAGCCCCCAACGCTTTCATAGCGTCTTAGCCCATGTCATGGTTTTGATTACTTTTGCCTCCTTCGAATCCAGTGTCTCGATTACAGCAACCTGGAACTACGTGGTTAACTTCCTCTTAAAGCCCAAACCGCCAACACCTTCCAGGTGACTATGTCCATATATTGATTCAAACCGTCTTCGGCTCCTCCGCGTCTGAGGGCCCGGTCGTCATCAACGAAGACTGGCTTACAATGTGCCACGGCATCATCCCAAACAAGGGGCAACTTTCCGTTGCCCTGCATCGCCATAAGTTGCCCTGAGTTGCCGTCCAAACCAGGGGCAACTTTCCGTTGCCTTCTCCCCCTTTAAGCCAGGGGCAATTTTCCATTGCCTCCGATCCGAGGTTGCATATCTCGAGGGTAAGTTCTGCGCTCGTTGAGCGTTGACTGTTTGCGAAAATAGTTTTTGAAAATTTTTACTGAAGTTGACTATTTTCTCGAAAATTATTTCATTTTTCAAAATTGGGCCATGTTTGGACCCAAAAAAGGAGAATTTTCAATGCTCACAGCCTGATTCGCATGATTTTCAAATCAAAAACCGAATAAGTGTGCTAATTCGACTCTCATTTTGGTCAAAACTGTTTTAGGAAGAAAACAAAAGAATGGTCAAAGTGACGAACTAGGGGCGTAGCTGAGTCAGGTCTTCTGTCTTCCCCCCCCCCCCACCCACCGACGTACTTACCTGAAGGGCACTTTATCCGCTGCGAAGAATAGCCGTGAGCTAACAGTGCTGGGTGTGAACTTGTGACTTTCTATCGTCCATCAACCACCCTGGGGAGGGATGAAAAAATGAGAGAGTAAAGAATAAGAGGTGTGTAAGTCGAGAGAAAAGTGAACAAGAGGGTTTGAGAGAAAAACCGAGCTTAAGGGCCGAGAGGTGTGAGAATCACACAAATCAGAAAGGGTGGGAAACCTGCCCGTAGGAATTGGCTCCTCAAGGTCTTTTTTTCAAGCGCGTCGGTGTGTCGTGTCCTTTGATTTGTCGGTCTCAATTTAGCTTTGAGTCTTTTCTGAGTGTATCTCGTTGTGTTTAGGTCGTGTGCCCTGTATTTTCTTCACTTGAGTCCTTTCCACTGTGTTCAGTTGTAGGCTCGATACCCTGGTTGAAAACCCTTCTTTATTGCAAAAAATCGTTTGTGCTCAGGATGTTGCGCCATTCTCTACATTCGTACGAAGCAAGAGAAGAAGAAGAAAAGGGAAATTTGGGACATACCGAGCGTGTTTCAATCCAACCGTGTCAGCTTTCTGATCCGTCTTGGCAGAAGTGGGCTGTTTGTTCAGGGTTTGCTGTGTGCAGAATGAGCCGAGAGTGCTGTATTATGGGCTGTATGCAGATCAATCCCCAGTGGAGTATGGGCGTGTTATGGTTCAAGCAGTGGTTTGTATGAGTTGTTTTGCTGTTGGTTGATTGGTTATCCGATTATCCTAGTACATTGCTCAATTTTCAGACAAACAAATCATTTTCACTTACATTTAGGTGTAACGTGATGCGATGCAGTGCAAAGTATGAAATACGCAGATATATACGGATATAACATTCTTTTCAAAAAAGTTGTTTCATATCATCTCTTTCAAGTACATCGTTTCGGAAACAAAAATGTCTGCGGCAGTACAAAAGCACCCTAACTACAAGAAAAGGGAAAAGTACAAAGAAAAGAACAAAAAGCAGCAAAAATCTGAAAATAGCATCAATAGTCTCGGGCCTAAGGATCCGTCCTCGCCCTCTTCCTGGCAGAAAGCACAGGAGCTCACCAGGAGCATCGCCGTCTGAGCCTGAGCCTGAGCTATCTCCGGTCTCCTCCTCCGACGACCCACGGGGGAATCTGGAACGGAGGCTGAAACAACATGAAAAGACAAATGCATCAATGCCGTGAGCAGTAAATCAGTGCAGAATGCAGTGTAGAGTACAGTAGTGTATGTGAATGCCGTGAGCAGTTTATCAGTGCAGAATGCAGTGTATGAGTACAGTGTATGTGAATGCCGTGAGCAGTTTATCAGTGCAGAATGCAGTGTATGAGTACAGTGTATGTGAATGCCTGAACAGAGAATCAGTGTAGAATGCAGTGTATGAGTACAGTGTATGAATGCTTTGAGCAGTTATCAGTGCAGAATGCAGTGTATGAGTACAATGTATGAATGCGTGAGCAGTTTATCAGTGCAGAATGCGGTGTATGAGTACAGTGTGAGTGCTGTGAGCAGTTATAAAGTTTTGTGCAGTACATCAGATTGTATGAAACAGTCAGAGAAAATATACCGGAATGCTGTAGAGAGCCAAGATGTCGAAGGTCCGCTGCAGCATCCCCATCATGGAGGCATTCAACTCCACGGACTGCCGGGTGTACTCCGAGGACGCCTGCAAAAGTATCAGATGTATCAGTATTCTGTGGAATATCAAATAAACCGAAATGAAAGGACAATGCAAGTTACGAAATGAAGTGGTACATACCGGAGGCAAGTCGGGGATGCCGGCTAACTCATGACCAGCGGGGGAGGAGGAGCGAAGGGGATCTGAAAGGTCTCCCCACCCTGCCCTCTGTATGTCAGCATGGTAGGCAGAGCAGGCCAACCGGCCCTCGTCCCCTCTGAACCCCGCCTCTGCCGCGGACTCGAGCCCTCCTCGGCGCTCCTCCTCCTACCCCTACTCCGCCGCTGGTGCCGCAGGCCCACTCTCTCAGCTCGGCGGACCACCACTCAGAGGACGCATCAGGAAGGTCCGGACGTACTCCGAGTAGTCGCCCTCGCCTCTGTAGCCGCTCTCGTCCCAGCCGATGGTGTAGTCCGCCATCTGCTCAGCGGTGAACCTCTCAGTATCCCGCATGTGCTCAGGAGGGTGCACCGGGACAATCTGCTCGGGCAAGCCTAGGGTCTGACGCAAGAAACGCTCGCCTAGGTACCAAGCCCGACAGACCGGGCCTCCAGCAAAATTCCGGTAACGCGAGGTCTCGACGGCGCCGGCAAACCGATCCCGCACTATCGCTGGCAGAGGAGCCCACGGCTGCCAGGTGATCTGAAATTGCCATACAATTTGTTACCTACTAATGTCGCAAATATACAGCGGAAAAGTGAAGTTTAAATGAACTACAAGTAAAACATACCTCCGCGGGGGTGATGGTATCGAAATAGCGGCGGAAGAAGCTGAATGTCTCCCGCGGCCTCCGGACGCACCTCCCGTCAAAACGGCGTGAAAAAGGGACAACCAGAGGGGTCTCTGCATCGGGTGTAGGAGCGAGCCTAGGAAAGTAGGCGTAAACCCACAACTGCAAGATAAATACCAGTGCATTTATCAGATGAAGCAGAATACAGAAATGAAAGACAGAAATAGCAGAGTATGTTTGTGCCGTGTGTACAGTATACAGTCCGTGTGGGACAGCCTACAGTGTGTGCAGTATGCAGAGTACAGAAAGTACAGAACAGGAATATAAAGCAGAAAAGAAGACATACCTCCCAAGCCCGCCAGTAGCCTCCGAGCAACTGTCCGCTGCCGCGGGAAACTGAGCTCATATAGCCGTACAGGGTGGCCAGAGCCGCGCCACCCCAGTCGAAACGCAAGATATCTCTGACGTCCACCAATGCGCTGAGAAGGCAGAGGGGCACTGTATTCGCCGGTCGGCGAAGAGGGTCGTCCCGAACAGAACATCAAAAAACCGCGTGCATACCTCTCTACAGCCTCTGGGGTCATCGGGGCTGCGTCAATGAGGGCGGACTGGACCCGAAACTGCACCTCGAACCAAGAATACCGGACGAAGCCGGGACGCGCCAGAGGCGGAGCCGCGCCAAGTAAATAGACCTGGGCTGCGGTCCACTCATCCATGTCTATATCAAAGGGGATCGGATCACCCCCTACCCCGATGCCGGTGAGCACCGAGAAATCGTAAGGGGTCATCGTCATGTCCCCAGCTGTAGAAAGATGAAATGAATCAGTGGTATCCCACCATCTCTCTGCCAAGGCGGCAAGAAGAGGTCTGCAGGCGGAGAGCCTGGAAAGTCCCCTGCAAAAGGAACTGAAACCCGCATCGTCCACGATGCGTCGAACCGCCTCTGGGAGCTCCAAATACCAGTCTCGAGCCGCAACATTCCCATACCCGCGGATGGCATGGGAATCCCCCTGTTTTCAAGAAAATAGTTGCAAAGCAATATGAAATGTACAGTTTTGAAGAAACAGTTAAAGTCAGTACAAATCTAGCATGCGTGCAAGTCTTTCAGATTCAAACAGAAACCGGGTACCGATGTGCTTACAGTAAACTACGGCACGTGATGCGTCAGTGTGTCTCGAGTGGTCCAGTGTAAATTTGGTGCACGTGTGCACGTTTTTCAGATGCAAGCAAAAGTCAGGTTTCAGTGCACCAGTAGGTAGACTACGGCCCGTGACGTGTCAGTACTCCCGTGCGGATCAGTATAAATCTAGCATGTGTGCAAGTTTCAAAGTTTAAACAGATGCCGGGTACCGGTATTTTTCAGTGGATTACCAACGTGTGATGCGTCTGCATGTTTGTGTGAGCTAGTGCAAGCCTAGCATGCGTGCGAGTTTTCAGATTCAAATAAACACCGGGTGTTGGTGAGTTCATGTCAAAAGTGCAATGTGTGCCGTGTGCTTTGGGTGATTCAGACTAGTGCAGTGTGTGTGCATGTGCGTCGGTCCTAAACAGATGTCAGTTATGAGTTTGTCTACAATCAACTACAGTACAGTACATCAGAACTAAACAGATAATGGGTTGTAATCAGCTATGTCAGTTGACAGTTTACAGTTCTACATTGCAGAAAGTAAAGCAGAGCAGAAGGGTTACCTCGGAAGCGCCGAACGAAAGGTGAGAGGTCGGCTCGCGCAGCAGAAGCTCCGGGTCCAGAGCCCTGTCAAAACCGCGGAAGTGGCGGAGTCCATCTGGCGGAAGTACGTGAATGGCCGGGCGGTAGGTCGCCGGGTCGAAGGGGCGCTCGCTTCGTGGCAGGAGCTCGACCCCGGGATCCATCTCGTGGTCCGGGGGAGTCCCGACGTGTGGAATATCATCGGCCATAGCAATGGAGATGAGAAAAATAGCCGGAAGAAGAAAAATGGGCCGGAATGCGAAAAGTCAACTGGGAAGTCAACCCCGAGAGGGTCGGAAATGGCCGGGAAGGCCGGAAGAGGAAAATGCACGGAAATGTAGAGAATATCGAGGGGAACAAGTCCCGAAAAGGCGGAAACGAAAAGCGAAAGCGCACCGAAACGAGGTTTTGTTCGGTCGAAAATGTCCGAAACGCGAAGAATATCGCGAATCCGACGGAAAATGGGCGTGAAACGCGGAGAAATCGGCGAAAAATCGAAAGGAAAACACTCTAGAGAGAGAGAGGAGGAGTTTTCGGCGGTGTGGAAGTAAGAAAATAGGGTTTAGGTGCCCTATTTTATAACACCCGTGGCAAATTGGCAAAACTGCCCCCGATCAGGCATTTTCTGCCGGTCGGCACCTTTTGTGCCGGTCGGCACTTTTTTGTGCCGATGGATTAGTTTAGGCAGCCGGTGGCAGCCGGTGACCTCCCCACCCAGCCGGTGGTGTTCCCAAGGCCTTGTTTAGGCTAGATGAGGGGTTTTGGGTCTTCATAGCTCAAGAAAGTGCAAGAAAGTGCATCTCCGACGCTCAACCGGCCTCCGCTTTGACCTCAGACAGTGTCTTCTGGGTGTAGCACTCAAATTCATGCGATGACTGTATCCTTTTGTATCCTTTTGTCTTTCATAAGATTTAAAAGTTCCCCCGTGTGTGTTGCACGCATTCATCACACCCTCCGGTGCGTCGCATCGCACCGTTTCGAGCATCCCTTGGGGCTTGCGCTGTTTTGCACTTCTTTTTCCATCAAATGAGGTACGCGTGCCTCATTTCGCATTTCATTACATCTCAGGGCGCGTATGCCTCGTTTTGCACTTCATTTTCCATCAAATGAGGTACGCGTGCCTCATTTCGCATTTCGTTGCATCTCGAGGCACGTATGCCTCGTTTTGCACTTCATTTTCCATCAAATGAGGTACGCGTGCCTCATTTCGCATTTCATTGCATCTCGAGGCACGTATGCCTCGTTTTGCACTTCATTTTCCATCAAATGAGGTACGCGTGCCTCATTCGCATTTCATGCATCTCGAGGCGCGTATGCCTCGTTTTGCACTTCATTTTCCATCAAATGAGGTACGCGTGCCTCATTTCGCATTTCGTTGCATCTCGGGGCGCGTATGCCTCGTTTTGCACTTCATTTTCCTTCAAATGAGGTACGCGTGCCTCATTTCGCATTTCATTACATCTCGGGGCACGTATGCCTCGTTTTGCACTTCATTTTCCTTTAAATGAGGTATGCGTGCCTCATTTCACATTTCATTGCATCTCGAGGCACGTATGCCTCGTTTTGCACTTCCTTTTCCATCAAATGAGGTATGCGGTGCCTCATGAGATTTCATCTTTTTAGCAGGGTCCGGCGGGACCGAAAACACGCACGGTCTGACGAGACCTTAAACACGCCCACGGGTCCGGCGGGACCGAAAACACGCACGGTCTGACGAGACCTTAAACACGCCCACGGGTCCGGCGGGACCGAAAACACGCACGGTCTGACGAGACCTTAAACACGCCCATGGTCCGGCGGACCGAAAACACGCGACGGTCTAGGAGACCTTAAATCCTCTGGAGGTGCAAGACCTTCGGTGCATTGAGGTGCACCCCATCGCATTTAGCATGCATCATATCGCACTGTCTTGTGCACTCGCGTTGTTTAACGCATCGCGCTTTTTGCGCATCACACCATCCTGTGCACGCATGGTCCGGCGGGACCAAAAACGCACGGTCTGGCGAGACCTTAAACCCGCTCATTTGCATTGTTATGCATCTCAAAAGCCGTGCGTTGTGCGCGCATTTCAGACATCATGCATCATGTGCATTTCAAATGCATACGCTGTGCATCCCGGTCTAGGAGACCTTAAATCCTCTGAAGGTGCAATTCCTTCGGTGTTTGTCGTGCCCGAACGACTTTCGGTGGTCTGGTAAAGCCACCTGTCTGTGTTTGCGGTGAGTTCCTAGAAGACCAACTGGGACGGTGAAAACTAGAGTTCGAACGGCTTATGCCTAGAACGCAAAGGTTCGGGATCTCCGAGACTAAAGTCTGGTTTAAATACCCAGGGGGTGTACCCTCGGCTTGAAATCTGTATGGAAGCCCCATAGGTTGAGGCGGCGTGTTTACGCCTCGATTCTGGATACTGAACCAACCTAGTATATCGCCCTGTTGGTAAGATAGGGAAAGCTGCAATCATAGTCATTGCATCATACTGCATTGTCATGCATCATTTGTAATTACTGCATGTGCATCAAAAACCAAAAAAAAAACACATGCATTGTCATGCATCATTTGTAATTACTGCATATGTCATGCATTTTCAAAAACCAAAAAAAAAAAAACACATGCATTATCATGCATCATTTGTAATTACCGCATATGTCATGCATTTTCAAAAAAAAACAACAACAAAAAAGAACATGCATTTGTCATGCATCATTGTAGTATAGTGCATATGTCATGCATTTTCTGTAAATATTCATTCCATTGCATATTGCATTTTAGTTGCATGCATCCACTGCATCATCTTCCATCCATGGCTTGCGCCTTTCCAGGTTGAGCTTGGTCTGGTATGTGCTCATACTTTTCACGTCTATACACTCATAGTTCTGTGTGTGCGCTCGCGCCTTGAGGGCTTCGACACCTTTTCTATGTTAGACATGGCTTGTACGTGTACATGCCCTTCCTAGGCGAGATTTGGTTTGGCCCGCGTGCCATATCCATTGTATCATCTATCCATTATATTACATTGTAGTGTAATTGTTGCATCCGGCATTAGGATCATTATTCCTTCCTCAGCGGGTCGTTACCCCACTTATGTCAATCCACCCAATACTTGTTCTCGTGTTCGTGCGAAGTACTCATAGATCAGACATCGTTCTATGGGAGACGGACTGGTTACCTCCATCAATCTATTTGACATTCGTGTGGTTTCGAACCGCTCATGATTCAATTGCCCTGCACGTAGTTTGCATATAGTTTCAATTGCATTGCATTATTAGTTGCATTATTCATACATAGTTTTGTATATTTTGCATATCATTTTGCATTTATTTTGCATTATCATGCATATTGCTAACAATATTGCGCCTGTTAAGTTTGTTTTCTTTTCAGGCATGATATTGTATGTACGGTTCATTTACCGCTGGTGGAACCAGGCGAGCCGCACAGGTATTGTATCTCCCGAGTGAGACGTTTTGAGAATTGCATAATTCTCTTACATCCTTTCTGCATTGTAGTGTAGACTGTTGCATGTTAGCTTATAACTGTCGCATGTACGCTTCATTACAGCTTTCTTTGCATGATCATAAGTTATGCTCGGCTTCTTGCATTTTCAGTTGCATTTTGCCCCCGCCTACGGGCGCATATCTTATCTTTGGCATGTGTGCCTCCTGCATGAACTACGCTGGTTTGATTCCCTAAGGATACGTAGGCAACTTGCGAGTTCAACCATTTGCGCTTTGTATGTTTGTCCAAGTCTTCGGCCTTGTCAAAAATGGGTCGTCTCTGGGCTTTGGCATTCACTCCCGTCATTGTTATGACTTTCGAGTTCTGTCACAACTGTAGACACCCCATTTTTGACCGTCCTCAAGACTTGGACGTCACCGTTGGAACACTCGGTGATTATCCATGTTTGTGTTCGTTTGGAGTTCCCGGAGTTCTCGGCTCGCGCGCCTTGCCTCAGGACTTCCGAACTCGACCGTTTGGTGTTTGGTTTTGCACCAAACACTTGTGTTTTGCCTTGGGAAGGCAGGGAATGCTTTGTGAGGCATCCCCACACACCACCGGCAGTGGCTAGAGGCCACCGGCTGTTTGGTGTTGCCACCGGCACTATATTGTGCCGGTCGGCACTCTTTTTGGCAAAATGACCATTTTGCCCTGCCGACTGTTGTGCAGCTGCTTTATCAGATATTTTTAGACAGCTGTATCACTTTTTGCTCCCCTCCATACACGTGTATGGAGGGATGAGCCTTTAGGCTTGCTTAACTTGTAAGTTTTCATGCCTATACAAGAGAAGGCTCTTCTCTTGGCTCAAGGGTTAGAAATTTGGAGAGTGAGAGAGAAAAAGAGAGAGAGAAGCTCTGGTTTTTCTAGGGTTTGAGTTGCATACACATTCTATCTCTATCCTTCTCTTGTGTGTCTAGGTGTTTTGTGCCTTACTATTGCACACAAACACCTAGTGTTTCACCTTCTCCTTGCAACTAAGGTGCTAAGGGCTTGTTCTTGAAGTTCTTGACTGGTTTGGAGCTCAAGGAACCAACAACTACAACTTTGTTAAAGAGGTCAACAAGGGTGAGACACTAGTCCTCTTTTTACCCCATTTTTGCACCCTCTTTTTGCTTACTTTAAAACAGTTTTTGTGCTTAGCATATGATACATAAAAGTTCTGTTTTTTAAGCCTCTTCATTGTATATTAAGAGTGTTTTGTGATTTGAGCAAGTTTGACCACCCTTAGGCCTTGAAAAGGGCACTTTTTTGTGCTATTTTGGAGAGATCCGGGACTTGTGTGCTTGGGCCTCTCCACCACTGAAATCTTGAGGGATTTCAGTGGTGGAGATGGTGCCTTAAAGTCCTAGGAAGGAGAGGGCCACCCCCCCTCCTTGATGTCCTTGAAAAGGGCAAGTTTAGGCCTCCAAAGGAGTACCATGTTTGGTTGTGTTTTGAGCATGTCTTGGTTGTTTTTCATGCTTATATTGCCATGATTGAACTCTGTTTAAGTTGGTTTTGGTCTCTTATGCATGCTTAGCATAGTTATCATGTAATGCCTTTTGATGCCTTAACATGACTAGCTTGTGTGCCTTAGTTTCTAGCATGTTTTAGGCCTAGATCCATGAAGCTTGTATGCTTATTTTGCCATGTATGAGGTCTGTCCATAGTCATTTTGGTCAATCTTAGCATGCTTAATATAGCCTCTTTGCATTGGGCTTGTTGGCCTTAAGAGCATGAGTGTGTAGCATGCCTTGCTTGCTTCATTTTTGATGGTTTGGAACCATTTCATATGCTATTTCAGACCTTTTGGTGTGCTTGTATGCTCACTTAAGTCGCCTCTTTAACGCTTTGAAAGTATGTCTTGAATGCTCCATGTTTTGGTCATGTTGCATGCCTTTGTGCTCGTGCCTCTTAGATGCTATCTAAGTAGCCATTTGACTTTGTTTTAACATGCTATAACTCTGTTTTAGGTTGTTTAATGCATGCCATAATTGCTTTGCATAAGTGTGGTTCAAAGCCTTATTGGCTTGCCTTAATACTTAGGCCATTTGTTGCATGTTTGGCTTGCTTTGTGGCATGATTTGGCATCATGTTTTGCATAAATTTCAGAGCTTTTCATGTATGCTAATAGTCCATGTTTGTGCCTCTTAGATGTGTTCAAGAGTTGCTTAATTGTGCTTAAATGTTGGTGCCTTAACTTGCGCATGTGTGCATGTGTGTTTGGCCCTCTTGACTTAGCATTTTGGCCACTGATTTTAGGACTATTTGAGTTGCCTAATTCATGTATAAGACCACCCTTCCATTGATTCGCATGTTTGTCTTGTATGCTTACTTGCATGATTGCATTGTATTGCCATATTGCATACTAGTTGACATGTTTAGGACTTCATTGCATCGACATGCATGCTAAGCCTCTTGACCAAGTCATGATAGAGGTTTGAGCACCCTTGTTTGCTTGTTTGCATTGCATGCATTTGAAATCAAAGTTGCATTCTTGGTTCTTAGGGCCATCATGCATGGAAATGCGCGATTGGTGGTCCGGGAATCGAGGCACATGCCCCTTTGAGTCAATAACATGATAAGGGGTGTGTATAGTGCATAAATACCTTGAATCACATTGCCATGCTGTTGTTGTCCTCTGCTGCTGTGGGTTGCAGGTTCTGCAGGTGTTAAGTGCCGGCCGGCACTATTTAGTGCCGACCGGCAGTAAATTTCCAGCCGATAACTCCATCAAGTGCCGGTGGCCTCCTTCTTTGGCCGGTGGTGCTCTGCCCCAGCCGGTGGTACTCCCCAGTGCCCTGAGAGGCATTTCTGGGACTTTGGCAATTTTCTGAGGTGCAAATCAGGGAAAACAGAGGCAAATCATGCATGACAGTGCGATTCCGAGCCAGTCCCGAGCGCGCGCTGCATCCGGTCCTCATCCCGAGGCGGTTTACTGCTTTAATTAAATTTGTTAATTTAATTAATTTGTAATATTTAATTAGCTTGCGTAGTTAATTAATTTGTATATTCTTTCGGTCCCTCCGAGCGAGGGCAAAATTGTAATAAGTGTGTGTGAGTGGGTGTATGTCTTCCAAACCCCCATTTCTTTCTATCCCTTTTATTTACCTGCTTACGATGGTAGATTAGGGCACGTCTATTTTAGCATACCTTATGCAATGCATGTGTTCATTCATGCATTTGTTTACATGCACCGGGCTCGGTACATCATACAAACTGCATCGTACTTTCAATTCCAAATTGAATACGTGATAGTTGTCACATTTCATATGCCATGTTTAGGGTTAGCCGAGCCTACTCTAGATTGCATCTATGCCTGTGTTGCATTAGCCACTTAACATGAACTAGGTCATGCATGTTTGCTAACTAGTTCCTTGTATTTGGCACGGAGTACGATGTAAGTTTTTACGCTTTAGCATGGCACATGAGTGTGAATGCTAACATGACAGTATGATTGCCATGCAGCTAAATGCTTATGTGATATTACTGTTTGAATGCCTGTGGGTGGAGGTTGGATTGCGTGAGTTGGAATAACTCATTGGAATCCGTATTTTAGCCTACTTGCGAGTAGCAAAAACTAACACGTTTTTCGAGACAAAACGGATATGCAATGTGTATTTCCAAATTAGGCAATCTAGTCTATACTTTTGTGTTGTGCGCATCACATGGTAATTCTAGATTAATAATTGGGATAAGAACGCATAAAGTTTTCAAAAACAGATATCACGGTTAGTAGAGGCCGGTCTTCGGACCGGGCGAAAGGGGGTGCTCATAGCTGACCTTCCCCGATCGTACCCAAGCTCCCGAGCCAAGACATTTGGTGATGACGGACACGTGGCCTTCGGCGCCGAGTCAGGGTTTCCTAAATTCCCCCATTAAAAAATATTTAGGTGGCGACTCTGTAATCTGGCAAAACAGTCCATGTTTGGCACTACTTTTCAAAAATCTGTTTTCCTTCAAAACGATTTGCCAGAGTTGGACTCTTTGGTTCAGATTTAGAACCGCAACAACAAAAAGGGAGTCCGAACTGTAGTGAACCCCAATACGAACGGAACGGGACTTAACCCTCCCGGGGCGTTCGGGGGACGTCTACAATGTGCGGTATTTTAAATCGATCTGGCAATGTCACTGCAGAGTCGGTATACCTGTCTTCTATGTTCGGGATGGAGTCAATACCTTGTGCTCTCTTAAATAGCTTCACCAGTTTATTAACCTTAAGCGCAGTTAAGTCCACCTCAAACTCAAATTGAGCTTCAGTTTGATACACAGGTTATAACGACACGGATTTTAAGTTCACATCGGAGTGATGTATAGTGGTGCCTGTCACCTTAAAACTTGTATGGTTGTCGGACTCTTGATATTGATGGGTTGGCAGGTGAACTTTAAATATTATAATTGAGGACCCTTGGATGATGTTTGGAACCATGATTGAAGCCTTAACAAGATATATAGATAAGATTAGATAAAAAGTCCCAAGTTCGGGTTTGAGTTATTGACCAGCCGTCACTCTTTTGCCCCTTTTCTCCTTCCATAATTAGAATTTGAATGTGAGATTGGAACCATTGGAAAGCTTGTTTCTGGGGCTTCAATTTGGACACAAGAACGACCTAGAACGGAGTCCCGATGAGAGAGTTATACCCGTTTGAAGTTTTCACATCTGTGCTGGAAGCAGATCCGCACGTGCGGGGAATAGCGGCACACGTTCGGGACTGTGCGGGACAGCAGCTCAAAAACGTGATTTTTGGACCATTTCTTACATTTTGTTTTCCTCTCTTCTTCTCCCCTCCTCCATGTCCGAAACCCTAGCTCCCCAAACCTTGATTTCCTCCACTTTTATCAACAAATCCACCATGAATCTTGCATCAAGGATGGAGAACAAGAGAGGATCAACTTTTTTCAACCGATTGGAATTTCGAAATTTTGGAGGAATCTCATCAAAGCTTACTTTTCTTGCTTGAAGCTTGAGGTAGGAGTCTTAGTTCCCCTTCAATGCTTACATTGATAGTTAGATTTGTGGTATTTTGGGAGTATATAAATGCAAAATCTACATTTTGAGCATATAGTGTAAATCATGAAATTTTGGGGTTAGGGTTTGAAATGTTGGGGTTCTATTATGGGGTTTAGATTATGGTTTATGGATTGTGGACCTAGGGTGCATAATAAATGGGAAGATTTGAAACAAAAAGTAATGGGTTAAGAAATTTGGATTTTTCTTCAAATTTCTAGATTTTTTCTTGAAACCCTAGGTTGATTTTTGATGATAATCAATGATTTGGCCCAAATTGAAAGTTGAATCATGAAATTGGTAGGTTGAATTATATATGTACAAGTTTAATTGGAATTTGGTTATGTTTGAAAATTATGTTTAAAATTTGCGAATGAACTTTGTTAAATGCATTGTAAATCATGTTGTAATGAGAAAGGAAATTGGGGGGAAATGATTTATTAATGATATAAATGGCATAAACTCGGTTATGGAATGTTGAAATGGGATTTAAGAATCCCTCTTGAATCATGTCGAATTTTATTTAATGATGTTGAGTTGAATCATGTTGCTTATGTTGAATTGTGGTGATTATGTGGGATGGTATTGACTATGTTGATTTTGATTTTTGTGACCTAAAATGTGGAGTTTCAAAAATGGGTTTAATCCCAAATCATTTTACTAAATACTTGTGGGCTTGCTTAGTTATTAAATTAAGAGAATGATCTAATGAGGTTTCTTTGTGGGGATTGGAAATGTTTGGTGTTGGGTAAAAACCCTAGACATTCAGGGATTTTTGAAAAAAATGTGGAAGATGTCCAGACAATTCCTTTCTATCTTAAAATCGAAGTGATTAATTATAAACTCCGTAATGTGTTTTGCAAGATTGGTAATCTTTTATATATATTGAGTTGAAGGAATAGGTTTGAAAACTTCATGTGTAGTCCTTGGTGCGGCTCGTGTTGCAAAATGTTGTTTGCTCTGTTTTACGTGCTTAACCCTTAGGTATGTTTAGAATTTGTGTTTGACGCCTTTAAGATGCCTGTAAATTCATTCGAAGTAAAATGAAGCATGGAATGAATTAAGAAAGAAAAAGGAATTAATGTATAAGTTGTGTACGTGTGTAGGGCATAACCTGGGAAGGACAAGTGCTCCGTTATAGCACTGTGAGTAGTAGTACAAAAATGTATATCTTAATTATCGTTGATAATTATTGTCACTAACACCCTGTTCTTCACAAGTGTTACACAAACATTTATGACAATTGGAAATCAATGCGAATTTCTATGAATATGGAAAGATCTGCGTACGTCGGTATGACCTTGAAACCCTTTTGTTCTGTCAATAACAAGTATTAACCCTCTGTTAGTTATCAGCGTATTATGTACTTCTTAAAGAATAAATGGAGCTTATGTTCGTCCATGAACAATGATATCTGTATAAGTCCAAGATCGTTTTGTTGTGTTACGTATGGACTCGAGGTCGTTTAAAATCTATGATATGAAAACAAAGGTTTAATATCATTATGTAACCCACGTTAGAATGTAAACTGTTCTGTCCTTGCTAAGTGTGTTGCAATGACATGATACAACAAGAAATGCTCTATGTTTTGATATGTTACATTTTGAATTAATGAACAGTTGTCCATAAATGTAAAGTATTCATAACATCCGTAGCACACGGCCCTTACCCGGGGGTAATAATACCGTGGTTCCAATAATTATGTACAAGTTTAAGTATGTTACAAGTTTAAGTACATTACAAGCTTAAGTATGTTACAAGTTTAAGTATGCTACCAGTTTACGTATGTACAAGTTCAAGTATGCTACAAGTTCACAATGTTGGGGGATTCCTTTATGGAACTAACAGGAATGCTTATTATTGATTCGTTAGAGCTATTAAAGTGTTAGGTATAAGCAAGTATGAATTCTGATTTCTGTTTATGATTCAAGCATAATGCATATGTATGAATTTATTTTCGTTTATGGTATGACATTATATGTATGGTTTGGTCTGAAAGACCTAATAATTATTGGTATGGAACAAAGTGCTACTCGGAACTAAGTGCTACATTGTGAGCCACCGCTAGAGTCCATGTGAGACACCTCTTGAGTCCATACATATATGAAAATTATGAGGCTAAAAGTCATTCTGTGAAAGTTATGAGGCATATGGCAATCTGTATAAGTTGTTATGAAATGAAACAAAGTGCTACACGGAACTAAGTGCCACAATGTGAGTCACCTCTAGAATCCGTGTGAGACACCTCTTGGGTTCATAAATGCATGATCAAGGGCTTTATGCCAACTTTTCAAGGGCTTTATGCCAATCTCTCAAGGGCTTCATGCCAATCCTTCAAGGGCTCAATGCCAACATGTTCAAGGGCTATATGCCAATATGTTTAAAAGTGTCATGCTATATGTTCAAGGGCTATCGCCACTCCATTCAAGTGCCTAAAAGCCATTATGACTCACGATTGGGGCCTAAGGCCATTTGAAATGAAAACAGGAACAGATTAACTACGTGATTTTCGCATTTATTTATGTATTGTTGTGTATTATGTTTCAATTGTGCATTTCAGTATTATGCTATTCACTGAGCTTGACTCACCCTATGTTATGTCTGTTTCTGTAGGTAACCAACCAAGTGGTCAGTCCTAAGCCATGACGCTT
This sequence comes from Camellia japonica, assembly GCA_030407325.1. NCBI lineage: Eukaryota > Viridiplantae > Streptophyta > Magnoliopsida > Ericales > Theaceae > Camellia > Camellia japonica. The sequence goes on from JAPPVO010000014.1 coordinate 129,280,140, forward strand.
GTCCTCTTTTGGTCACCCTTTCCATGTCCAAGCCTAAGTGAAGCTGCTCTTAGTTTTGTGAAGTTTTGATGAACTTTGGCTTTGCACTTTAGTTGTTAGCCTAAAGATGACGTGTGTGCATCACTTCCTTCTCTAATGTTTTTGATATATGCCCAATTACAGGGTTGGGCCTGTATATATGTATGTATAAAAACCGAAGTTCATGTGTGTGTTTTAGATTTTGTTTGTCTGCTTAAAATTTGTGATCCTGGCATGATAGTAGTAGCTCAATGGAGTTTGTTTCTATTGTCAAATTTTAATATTTAATGCTTCCGTTTAGGCCCCATATATCATGTATATCAGGTTTCAGGTCTGTTTTTGAATAGGTCATGCCCAAAGTTTTAGGGCCGGGTTTGGGGCGTGACAAGTGGTATCAGAGCACGAGTTGCTATCTCACACATCGATCCATTGAGCTTTAGGATGTCTAGAAAAGACTTAGGCATCATGCATGACATCCTTAGTGCATATGAAAGGAATTGATAGCAACGATAATGATATATGTAATGACGCTAACCGCAATGGTTATTATTCATGTCTGTTATACATTTCTTGTATATATTGTGATTGATTGCTATACAGAACATGGTAAGACCTGCAGATGGGATTAAATCAATAAAGTTGCGCAGCGGAAGCGTGGTGAGGGTTCGAACTGGTCGGTAAGACGATTTATATATAAAGATTAAAATGTATGTTGTTGGTTGTTAGTCATCTGTGAGAAATGACGACGATATAAGTAGGCTTTTTAGCATCTCTCTAAGTAAATTGGTGAATTGATTAAACTCTAAGTATGGAATATTTCTAAGAACAAAGGAAATGCCATATGTGATACTCTAACTTTAAGCTAGAGTTATGTCTTCCTTACCATGACAATGTTTAGATCTGTGATTTTGAGAAAGTACTGCATTTGAGTAGTGTGATAAAATGTGTTTGCGTACCAATTGAAATTGTATTGAGTACGATTGGCTGTAAGGAGAAGTTATGCATATAATGACCCTTCTTAGTGACTGTAATTTGTTTATGAAAACTTGTAAGCTAAAACTTGAACTTTGAAATCTGAAATCTCACTCTATCATTTGTAATTTTTTTTTTAGCTGTAAATTGTAATCCGTAATCAATATTTCTTTACATGATATGTATAAGGAAACAAAAGGCTAAGGTTTATGAAATTGTAGTGTTTTTACTTGACTAATGGGAAGTACAAACAAGTTGAGTTCTGGAAACATGAAATGATGAGAGACATTAGAATTATGGTAGCTGACAACTCATGGAATTATTATGATTGAGATATTTGATGAACCAGCATGGAACCAGTGATCAAGAGTTAGAACGTTGAAATTGCTACCTGGAATGCTAATAAATACAAGTATCATGATTTGTGATCACATAATGTTCGGCAGAATTTTATAGAAGTTTAGTGATAAAGGGAGATTGTGTTTCTTTTGTGGACTGCCATTTGTCTGAAGGACATAATTTTGTTCTGATGCGTTTTCGTTCTGAACCTAACGTATTGTTACCATAAACTCACCATTATTAATTAAGGATGATATATTTGTATGAGAATTAATCCAAGGCTTGTTCCTTTATTGTGATCTGCAAATGAGTAATCAGTAGAATGAAACTTATGTGATCCGTGTTATTTAGAGAGGTCATACCATCAATTACATTTGGTACTTCTGACAAGTGTGACCTTGTGTGAGTTGACCAAGGACCTAAGTGATTAACGTCTTTGTAAAAGATACTGTTGTATAAATGATGTTAACAATGACTATGTTATACAATGTTTAATGAAATCCATATTTCGGGTTACGAAATGTTTGATATGATAAGTACTTTCTGAAATGAAAATGCTATGAACTTCCGACACGTTTATGATATGATAAGCTTTCTGGATAATTTTCCCAAAATAACTAGATACGCTACAAAACTCCGAATGTTCAAGATATGACAAGTTTTCTGAAAGAGATATTTTGCTATGCATGAATGAGTTCCTCGTTTGATAATTTATTGTGGCATACTTGATAAAGGCGCTATGTTGAGCTTCATGCTATTCTGTCTTATCTGTTATAAGTTGGATCGGAGATTGTTCTTTCAAAGTTTAAATAAGTCTAATGCTATTGGGAATTATTCTATCATCTAATATCTTTGAAAGGTCTGATAAGTTTCTGAGTAATATCTCTGACCAACGTATTGTATATGATTATGAAGGGTTTGAAGGACTTTATGTTTTTGTCCATAATAGGAACATTTTACTAAATATGGAACAAGAATATAATAACTTTATGGTAAATGTATTATGTGCTTGATGTCATGATGTTAACTTTGAGATCTTCTAAACCAGTATGGACTTTTAAATGATTATTACTTTACTGTAATTTGGGAAGTATGACCATTAAGGTTGATCTGTATTTGATTTTACTAATACTTTACTCTGAACATGTAATTCCTTGATAAAATATGAGATGTTTTCTTTTATTTTACATACCTGGAATGGGCATGTTTGAGTTGTCTTCTATTTGGTTTTCTTCAATTTCGAGGATGAAATTTCCCCAAGGTGGGTAAGTTATAACACTTTGTATTTTGAGTTTAGGAATGAAGTGAGGTGTAATTAAAAGTTGTAAAGGTTGGGTGGATGTGTATGGTGCTCTCATGCTTTGTTATGAACTCGGGGTTATTAAGAATTGGTGAGTATAAGGTTGTTGCTATTTTTGTTAGAACGGATGCAAATTTCGGGGATGAAATTTCTTAAGGTGGGAAGGGTATAACGACTCGGATTTTAAGTTCACATCGAAGTGATGTATAGTGGTGCCTGTCACCTTAAAACTTGTATGGTTGTCGGACTCTTGATATTGATGGGTTGGCAAGTGAACTTTAAATATTATAATTGAGGACCCTTGGATGATGTTTGGAACCTTGATTGAAGCCTTAACAAGATATATAGATAAGATTAGATAAAAAGTCCCAAGTTCGGGTTTGAGTTATTGACCAGCCGTCACTCTTTTGCCCCTTTTCTCCTTCCATAATTAGAATTTGAATGTGAGATTGGAACCATTGGAAAGCTTGTTTCTGGGGCTTCAATTTGGACACAAGAACGACCTAGAACGGAGTCCCGATGAGAGAGTTATACCCGTTTGAAGTTTTCACATCTGTGCTGGAAGCAGATCCGCACGTGCGGGGAATAGCGGCACACGTTCGGGACTGTGCGGGACAGCAGCTCAAAAACGTGATTTTTGGACCATTTCTTACATTTTGTTTTCCTCTCTTCTTCTCCCCTCCTCCATGTCCGAAACCCTAGCTCCCCAAACCTTGATTTCCTCCACTTTTATCAACAAATCCACCATGAATCTTGCATCAAGGATGGAGAACAAGAGAGGATCAACTTTTTTCAACCGATTGGAATTTCGAAATTTTGGAGGAATCTCATCAAAGCTTACTTTTCTTGCTTGAAGCTTGAGGTAGGAGTCTTAGTTCCCCTTCAATGCTTACATTGATAGTTAGATTTGTGGTATTTTGGGAGTTTATAAATGCAAAATCTACATTTTGAGCATATAGTGTAAATCATGAAATTTTGGGGTTAGGGTTTGAAATGTTGGGGTTCTATTATGGGGTTTAGATTATGGTTTATGGATTGTGGACCTAGGGTGCATAATAAATGGGAAGATTTGAAACAAAAAGTAATGGGTTAAGAAATTTGGATTTTTCTTGAAATTTCTAGATTTTTGTTGAAACCCTAGGTTGATTTTTGATGATAATCAATGATTTGGCCCAAATTGAAAGTTGAATCATGAAATTGGTAGGTTGAATTATATATGTACAAGTTTAATTGGAATTTGGTTATGTTTGAAAATTATGTTTAAAATTTACGAATAAACTTTGTTAAATGCATTGTAAATCATGTTATAATGAGAAAGGAAATTGGGGGGAAATGATTTATTAATGATATAGATGGCATAAACTCGGTTATGGAATGTTGAAATGGGATTTAAGAATCCCTCTTGAATCATGTCGAATTTTATTTAATGATGTTGAGTTGAATCATGTTGCTTATGTTGAATTGTGGTGATTATGTGGGATGGTATTGACTATGTTGATTTTGATTTTTGTGACCTAAAATGTGGAGTTTCAAAAATGGGTTTAATCCCAAATCATTTTACTAAATACTTGTGGGCTTGCTTAGTTATCGAATTAAGAGAATGATCTAATGAGGTTTCTTTGTGGGGATTGGAAATGTTTGGTGTTGGGTGAAAACCCTAAACATTCAGGGATTTTTGAAAAAAATGTGGAAGATGTCCAGACAATTCCTTTCTATCTTAAAATCGAAGTGATTAATTATAAACTCCGTAATGTGTTTTGCAAGATTGGTAATCTTTTATATATATTGAGTTGAAGGAATAGGTTTGAAAACTTCATGTGTAGTCCTTGGTGCGGCTCGTGTTGCAAAATGTTGTTTGCTCTGTTTTACGTGCTTAACCCTTTGGTATGTTTAGAATTTGTGTTTGATGCCCTTAAGATGCCTGTAAATTCATTCGAAGTAAAATGAAGCATGGAATGAATTAAGAAAGAAAAAGGAATTAATGTATAAGTTGTGTACGTGTGTAGGGCATAACCCGGGAAGGACAAGCGCTCCGTTATAGCACTGTGAGTAGTAGTACAGAAATGTATATCTTAATTATCGTTGATAATTATTGTCACTGACACCCTGTTCATCGCAAGTGTTACACAAACATTTATGACAATTGGAAATCAATGCGAATTTCTATGAATATGGAAAGATCTGCGTACGTCGGTATGACCTTGGAACCCTTTTGTTCTGTCAATAACAAGTATTAACCCTCTGTTAGTTATCAGCGTATTATTTACTTCTTAAAGAATAAATGGAGCTTATGTTCATCCATGAACAATGATATCTATATGAGTCCAAGATTGTTTTGTTGTGTTACGTATGGACTCGAGGTCGTTTAAAATCTATGATATGAAAACAAAGGTTTAATATCATTATGTAACCCACGTTAGAATGTAAATTGTTCTGTCCTTGCTAAGTGTGTTGCAATGACATGATACAACAAGAAATGCTCTATGTTTTGATATGTTACATTTTGAATTAATGAACAGTTGTCCATAAATGTAAAGTATTCATAACATCCGTAGCACACGGCCCTTACCTGGGGGTAATAATACCGTGGTTCAAATAATTATGTACAAGTTTAAGTATGTTACAAGTTTAAGTACGTTACAAGCTTAAGTATGTTACAAGTTTAAGTATGTTACCAGTTTACGTATGTACAAGTTCAAGTATGCTACAAGTTCACAATGTTGGGGGATTCCTTTATGGAACTAACAGGAATGCTTATTATTGATTTGTTAGAGCTATTAAAGTGTCAGGTATAAGCAAGTATGAATTCTGATTTCTGTTTATGATTCAAGCATAATGCATATGTATGAATTTATTTTCGTTTATGGTATGACATTATATGTATGGTTTGGTCTGAAAGACCTAATAATTATTGGTATGGAACAAAGTGCTACTCGGAACTAAGTGCTACATTGTGAGCCACCGCTAGAGTCCATGTGAGACACCTCTTGAGTCCATACATATATGAAAATTATGAGGCTAAAAGTCATTCTGTGAAAGTTATGAGGCATATGGCCATCTGTATAAGTTGTTATGAAATGAAACAAAGTGCCACACTGAACTAAGTGCCACAATGTGAGTCACCTCTAGAATCCGTGTGAGACACCTCTTGGGTTCATACATGCATGATCAAGGGCGTTATGCCAACTTTTCAAGGGCTTTATGCCAATCTTTCAAGGGCTTCATGCCAATCCTTCAAGGGCTCAATCCCAACATGTTCAAGGGCTATATGCCAATATGTTTAAAAGTGTAATGCTATATGTTCAAGGGCTATCGCCACTCCATTCAAGGGCCTAAAAGCCATTATGACTCACGATTGGGGCCTAAGGCCATTTGAAATGAAAACATGAATAGATTAACTACGTGATTTTCGCATTTATTTATGTATTGTTGTGTATTATGTTTCAATTGTGCATTTCAGTATTATGCTATTCACTGAGCTTGACTCACCCTATGTTATGTCTGTTTCTGTAGGTAACCAACCAAGTGGTCAGTCCTAAGCCATGACGCTTGTCCTCTTTTGGTCACCCTTTCCATGTCCAAGCCTAAGTGAAGCTGCTCTTAGTTTTGTGAAGTTTTGATGAACTTTGGCTTTGCAATTTAGTTGTTAGCCTAAAGATGACGTGTGTGCATCACTTCCTTCTCTAATGTTTTTGATATATGCCCAATTACAGGGTTGGGCCTGTATATATGTATGTATAAAAACCGAAGTTCATGTGTGTGTTTTAGATTTTGTTTGTCTGCTTAAAATTTGTGATCCTGGCATGATAGTAGTAGCTCAATGGAGTTTGTTTCTATTGTCAAATTTTAATATTTAATGCTTCCGTTTAGGCCCCATATATCATGTATATCAGGTTTCAGGTCTGTTTTTGAATAGGTCATGCCCAAAGTTTTAGGGCCGGGTTTGGGGCGTGACAAGTGGTATCAGAGCACGAGTTGCTATCTCACACATCGATCCATTGAGCTTTAGGATGTCTAGAAAAGACTTAGGCATCATGCATGACATCCTTAGTGCATATGAAAGGAATTGATAGCAACGATAATGATATATGTAATGACGCTAACCGCAATGGTTATTATTCATGTCTGTTATACATTTCTTGTATATATTGTGATTGATTGCTATACAGAACATGGTAAGACCTGCAGATGGGATTAAATCAATAAAGTTGCGCAGCGGAAGCGTGGTGAGGGTTCGAACTGGTCGGTAAGACGATTTATATATAAAGATTAAAATGTATGTTGTTGGTTGTTAGTCATCTGTGAGAAATGACGACGATATAAGTAGGCTTTTTAGCATCTCTCTAAGTAAATTGGTGAATTGATTAAACTCTAAGTATGGAATATTTCTAAGAACAAAGGAAATGCCATATGTGATACTCTAACTTTAAGCTAGAGTTATGTCTTCCTTACCATGACAATGTTTAGATCTGTGATTTTGAGAAAGTACTGCATTTGAGTAGTGTGATAAAATGTGTTTGCGTACCAATTGAAATTGTATTGAGTACGATTGGCTGTAAGGAAAAGTTACGCATATAATGACCCTTCTTAGTGACTGTAATTTGTTTATGAAAACCTGTAAGCTAAAACTTGAACTTTGAAATCTGAAATCTCACTCTATCATTTGTAATTTTTTTTTTTTAGCTGTAAATTGTAATCCGTAATCAATATTTCTTTACATGATATGTATAAGGAAACAAAAGGCTAAGGTTTATGAAATTGTAGTGTTTTGACTTGACTAATGGGAAGTACAAACATGTTGTGTTCTGGAAACATGAAATGATGAGAGACATTAGAATTATGGTAGCTGACAACTCATGGAATTATTACGATTGAGATATTTGATGAACCAGCATGGAACCAGTGATCAAGAGTTAGAACGTTGAAATTGCTACCTGGAATGCTAATAAATACAAGTATCATGATTTGTGATCACATAATGTTCGGCGGAATTTTATAGAAGTTTAGTGATAAAGGGAGATTGTGTTTCTTTTGTGGACTGCCATTTGTCTGAAGGACATAATTTTGTTCTGATGCGTTTTCGTTCTGAACCTAACGTATTGTTACCATAAACTCACCATTATTAATTAAGGATGAGATATTTGTATGAGAATTAATCCAAGGCTTGTTCCTTTATTGTGATCTGCAAATGAGTAATTAGTAGAATGAAACTTATGTGATCCGTGTTATTTAGAGAGGTCATGCCATTAATTACATTTGGTACTTCTGACAAGTGTGACCTTGTGTGAGTTGACCAAGGACCTAAGTGATTAACGTCTTTGTAAAAGATATTGTTGTATAAATGATGTTAACAATGACTATGTTATACAATGTTTAATGAAATCCATATTTCGGGTTACGAAATGTTTGATATGATAAGTACTTTCTGAAATGATAAAAATGCTATGAACTTCCGACACGTTTATGATATGATAAGCTTTCTGGATAATTTTCCCAAAATAACTAGATACGCTACAAAACTCCGAATGTTCAAGATATGACAAGTTTTCTGAAAGAGATATTTTGCTATGCATGAATGAGTTCCTCGTTTGATAATTTATTGTGGCATACTTGATAAAGGCTCTATGTTGAGCTTCAAGCTATTCTGTCTTATCTGTTATAAGTTGGATCGGAGATTGTTCTTTCAAAGTTTAAATAAGTCTAATGCTATTGGGAATTATTCCATCATCTAATATCTTTGAAAGGTCTGATAAGTTTCTGAGTAATATCTCTGACCAACGTATTGTATATGATTATGAAGGGTTTGAAGGACTTTATGTTTTTGTCCATAATAGGAACATTTTACTAAATATGGAACAAGAATATAATAACTTTATGGTAAATGTATTATGTGCTTGATGTCATGATGTTAACTTTGAGATCTTCTAAACCAGTATGGACTTTTAAATGATTATTACTTTACTGTAATTTGGGAAGTATGACCATTAAGGTTGATCTGTATTTGATTTTGCTAATGCTTTACTCTGAACATGTAATTCCTTGATAAAATATGAGATGTTTTCTTTTATTTTACATACCTGGAATGGGCATGTTTGAGTTGTCTTCTATTTGGTTTTCTTCAATTTCGAGGATGAAATTTCCCCAAGGTAGGTAAGTTATAACACTTTGTATTTTGAGTTTAGGAATGAAGTGAGGTGTAATTAAAAGTTGTAAAGGTTGGGTGGATGTGTATGGTGCTCTCATGCTTTGTTATGAACTCGGGGTTATTAAGAATTGGTAAGTATAAGGTTGTTGCTATTTTTGTTACAACGGATGCAAATTTCGGGGACGAAATTTCTTAAGGTGGGAAGGGTATAACGACTCGGATTTTAAGCTCACATCGGAGTGATGTATAGTGGTGCCTGTCACCTTAAAACTTGTATGGTTGTCGGACTCTTGATATTAATGGGTTGGCAAGTGAACTTTAAATATTATAATTGAGGACCCTTGGATGATGTTTGGAACCTTGATTGAAGCCTTAACCAGATATATAGATAAGATTAGATAAAAAGTCCCCAAGTTTGGGCTTGAGTTTTTCACCAGCCGTCACTCTTTTGCCCCTTTTCTCCTTCCATAATTAGAATTTGAATGTGAGGTTGGAACCATTGGAAAGCTTGTTTCCGGGGCTTCAATTTGGACACAAGAACGACCTAGAACGGAGTCCCGATGAGAGAGTTATACCCGTTTGAAGTTTTCACATCTGTGCTGGAAGCAGATCCGCACGTGCGGGGAATAGCAGCGCACGTTCGGGACTGTGTGGGACAGCAGCTCAAAAACGTGATTTTTGGACCATTTCTTACATTTTCTTTTCCTCTCTTCTTCTCTCCTCCTCCATGTCCGAAACCCTAGCTCCCCAAACCTTGATTTCCTCCACTTTTATCAACAAATCCACCATGAATCTTGCATCAAGGATGGAGAACAAGAGAGGATCAACTTTTTTCAACCGATTGGAATTTCGAAATTTTGGAGGAATCTCATCAAAGCTTACTTTTCTTGCTTGAAGCTTGAGGTAGGAGTCTTAGTTCCCCTTCAATGCTTACATTGATAGTTAGATTTGTGGTATTTTGGGAGTATATAAATGCAAAATCTACATTTTGAGCATATAGTGTAAATCATGAAATTTTGGGGTTAGGGTTTGAAATGTTGGGGTTCTATTATGGGGTTTAGATTATGGTTTATGGATTGTGGACCTAGGGTGCATAATAAATGGGAAGATTTGAAACAAAAAGTAATGGGTTAAGAAATTTGGATTTTTCTTCAAATTTCTAGATTTTTGTTGAAACCCTAGGTTGATTTTTAATGATAATCAATGATTTGGCCCAAATTGAAAGTTGAATCATGAAATTGGTAGGTTGAATTATGTATGTACAAGTTTAATTGGAATTTGGTTATGTTTGAAAATTATGTTTAAAATTTGCGAATGAACTTTGTTAAATGCATTGTAAATCATGTTGTAATGAGAAAGGAAATTGGGGGGAAATGATTTATTAATGATATAGATGGCATAAACTCGGTTATGGGATGTTGAAATGGGATTTAAGAATCCCTCTTGAATCATGTCGAATTTTATTTAATGATGTTGAGTTGAATCATGTTGCTTATGTTGAATTGTGGTGATTATGTGGGATGGTATTGACTATGTTGATTTTGATTTTTGTGACCTAAAATGTGGAGTTTCAAAAATGGGTTTAATCCCAAATCATTTTACTAAATACTTGTGGGCTTTCTTAGTTATTAAATTAAGAGAATGATCTAATGAGGTTTCTTTGTGGTGATTGGAAATGTTTGGTGTTGGGTGAAAACCCTAGACATTCAGGGATTTTTGAAAAAAATGTGGAAGATGTCCAGACAATTCCTTTCTATCTTAAAATCGAAGTGATTAATTATAAACTCCGTAATGTGTTTTGCAAGATTGGTAATCTTTTATATATATTTAGTTGAAGGAATAGGTTTGAAAACTTCATGTGTAGTCCTTGGTGCGGCTCGTGTTGCAAAATGTTGTTTGCTCTGTTTTACGTGCTTAACCCTTTGGTATGTTTAGAATTTGTGTTTGACGCCCTTAAGATGCCTATAAATTCATTCGAAGGAAAATGAAGCATGGAATGAATTAAGAAAGAAAAAGGAATTAATGTATAAGTTGTGTACGTGTGTAGGGCATAACCCGGGAAGAACAAGCGCTCCGTTATAGCACTGTGAGTAGTAGTACAGAAATGTATATCTTAATTATCGTTGATAATTATTGTCACTAACACCCTGTTCTTCGCAAGTGTTACACAAACATTTATGACAATTGGAAATCAATGCGAATTTCTATGAATATGGAAAGATCAGCGTATGTCGGTATGACCTTGGAACCCTTTTGTTCTGTCAATAACAAGTATTAGCCCTCTGTTAGTTATCAGCGTATTATGTACTTCTTAAAGAATAAATGGGGCTTATGTTCGTCCATGAACAATGATATCTATATGAGTCCAAGATTGTTTTGTTGTGTTACGTATGGACTCGAGGTCGTTTAAAATCTATGATATGAAAACAAAGGTTTAATATCATTATGTAACCCACGTTAGAATGTAAACTGTTCTATCCTTGCTAAGTGTGTTGCAATGACATGATACAACAAGAAATGCTCTATGTTTTGATATGTTACATTTTGAATTAATGAACAGTTGTCCATAAATGTAAAGTATTCATAACATCCGTAGCACACGGCCCTTACCCGGGGGTAATAATACCGTGGTTCAAATAATTATGTACAAGTTTAAGTATGTTACAAGTTTAAGTACGTTACAAGCTTAAGTATGTTACAAGTTTAAGTATGTTACCAGTTTACGTATGTACAAGTTCAAGTATGCTACAAGTTCACAATGTTGGGGGATTCCTTTATGGAACTAACAGGAATGCTTATTATTGATTTGTTAGAGCTATTAAAGTGTCAGGTATAAGCAAGTATGAATTCTGATTTCTGTTTATGATTCAAGCATAATGCATGTGTATGAATTTATTTTCGTTTATGGTATGACATTATATGTATGGTTTGGTCTGAAAGACCTAATAATTATTGGTATGGAACAAAGTGCTACTCGGAACTAAGTGCTACATTGTGAGCCACCGCTAGAGTCCATGTGAGACACCTCTTGAGTCCATACATATATGAAAATTATGAGGCTAAAAGTCATTCTGTGAAAGTTATGAGGCATATGGCCATCTGTATAAGTTGTTATGAAATGAAACAAAGTGCTACACGGAACTAAGTGCCACAATGTGAGTCACCTCTAGAATCCGTATGAGACACCTCTTGGGTTCATACATGCATGATCAAGGGCTTTATGCCAAATTTTCAAAGGCTTTATGCCAATCTTTCAAGGGCTTCATGCCAATCCTTCAAGGGCTCAATGCCAACAAGTTCAAGGGCTATATGCCAATATGTTTAAAAGTGTAATGCTATATGTTCAAGGGCTATCGCCACTCCATTCAAGGGCCTAAAAGCCATTATGGCTCACGATTGGGGCCTAAGGCCATTTGAAATGAAAACAGGAACAGATTGACTACGTGATTTTCGCATTTATTTATGTATTGTTGTGTATTATGTTTCAATTGTGCATTTCAGTATTATACTATTCACTGAGCTTGACTCACCCTATGTTATGTCTGTTTCTGTAGGTAACCAACCAAGTGGTCAGTCCTAAGCCATGACGCTTGTCCTCTTTTGGTCGCCCTTTCCATGTCCAAGCCTAAGTGAAGCTACTCTTAGTTTTGTGAAGTTTTGATGAACTTTGGCTTTGCACTTTAGTTGTTAGCCTAAAGATGACGTGTGTGCATCACTTCTTTCTCTAATGTTTTTGATATATGCCCAATTACAGGGTTGGGCCTGTATATATGTATGTATAAAAACCAAAGTTCAGGTGTATGTTTTAGATTTTGTTTGTCTGTTTAAAATTTGTGATCCTGGCATGATAGTAGTAGCTCAGTGGAGTTTGTTTCTATTGTCAAATTTTAATATTTAATGCTTCCGTTTAGGCCCCATATATTATGTATATCAGGTTTCAGGTCTGTTTTTGAATAGGTCATGGTGGGTTTGGGGCGTAACACAGGTGCTTTAGAGGTTTGTGCTGAGATCAACTCTGCCAGATTGCCCTGATTCTCTTGGACATTGGCAGTATGAGCAGTGACTCCGGGTGTTAGGATACCCACGGGAGGTGCATGGGATGCAGAGGCCACTGCCGAATGTGGTTGCTGTTATTGTAGCTTGTTTATGACCTCGGCCTGATGGGCCATGACCTCAGCCTGATGGGCAGTATCTTGCTGTAGGGTTTCAACTGTTTGTTGTAGATGATGTATCAATTCCTCCATACTGACTAGGGGATATTGTGTCATCGGAATAGGCGAGTGATCTCGTGCTAGACTAGAAGTAGAAGACTGTCCTTGAACCTGACTGGGCACAGGTGAATTGAGGCGTTACTGCTGTAAAAACTGAACCGATGAATTTTGCCTGATTCTCCTCTATCTTGTAACCAGTGGGAGTGAAGCAAACATGGGCCGTCCTTGAACAAGATCCCTGGCTTTAGAAAGCCTTCCAACTCGGGTCCAAAGTACTTAGGGGATATCCGATGTAAAAACTGAACTGGTGAATTCTGTTTGATTCTCCTCTATCTTATAACCAGTGGAAGTGAAGCAAACATGGCCTGTCCTTGAACAAGATCCCTAGATTTAGAAAGCCTTCTAACTCGAGTCCAAAGTACTTAGGGGATATCCAACCTTTCTGAAGCTATGGTGTTAAACTACCTAGCAAAAAGAAATAAAGCAAAAAGAAAGCAGTAATCAAAAACCACACAACACCTCAGCTAAGAAGTTACCAACACAGATGTAATCAAAGTTGTAGAACTGCACTCAACACTAAATTCTACCCCTAAAACAGATACCAAACTCGTAACTGATATGCACATTCTTGTACAGTTTCACTGTAAAGCACATTCTAGTTAAGTGAGAGCCAAAACACCCCTATAAGAGGGTAGGTTATCATGTCCTAGTTTCGTCAGGAACTAGGGTTGACTATTCAAACAAAGTGGTTTTACGCAATCCTATATTCGGGTAAGCATCATGTCCTAGTTTGGAACAATCTCTATGGTTTTTCGATATGGAATTAGGCCAAATGGTCAAAAGTGTACCTTACCAAGACTACCTAATATACCTCACACACCTAACACCAAAAAGTGAAAGGAGGATCAAACGGTACAATGGTAGTCCAGATCCAAGGGTTATGCTCCCATCATGGCAAAGCCCACGACCTGTCAGCCTTTTGGCAAGCTTTTAGGCAAGCCTTCGGCAAACCGTTTAGGAATAGTAGATAGCAAACGCAGTGACTTAAGTGCACCAATGCAAATGCAAAGAAACATAGAAGTGTAGATAAAATTTCATATCATGAAGTTCAAGTTAAGTTCTCTAAATTCCCCAGTAGAGTTGCCAGAAACTATAGCTCGACTTTTCGTGAAAACAAACAAGCCCTACAGTATCGGACTCCTGCAGTTCTGAATATGATCTCACAAGTGCAATGTAAAATAGATAAACACCAAAGAGTCCAAATCTGGCAAATCTTTTGGAAGATCGATTTTAAATAAAAAATGCCAAAACTAGACTACTTTGCCAGATACAGAGTTACCACCTAAATATTTTTAGAAAATTTAGGAAACCCATGACTCGTGCCAAAGGCCACGTGTCCGTCATCACTAACATTGTCTCGGCTCAAAAACTTAGGTACGAGAGGGGAAGTTCATAAATTGAGCACCGTCGCTCGCCCGATCGAAGATCGGCCCCTACTAATCATGATATGAATTTTATTTACATTATATGCTCTTGTTTTGATTTTTAGCCAACTTACTATGTGATGCGCACACAAGTATAGACTAATTCGCAAGAATTGGAACATTTCGATTCTTGTTTGTTTTGAAAAGTGTTTCAAATATGTACCACTTGAAAAAGTGATCGCATATAAACATTACTCAAATTATTCCAATTCAAGCAACTTGCCTTCATCCACAAGCATTCAAATAGTTTATCACTTAAGCATTTAGCTTCATGGCAAACATGCTAGACATGGCTATAGACACCCCATTTTTGACCGTCCTTGAGACTTGGACGTCACCGTTTGAACACTCGGTGATCATCCTTGTTTGTGTTCGTCTTGAGTTCCCGGAGGTCTCGGCCATGCGCCTCACCTTGAGACCTCTCGACTTGACTGTTTTGTGTTTGGTTTTGCACCAAACACTTGTGTTTTGCTTTTGAGGGGCAGGGAATGGCTTGTTGGCCATCCCCACACCTCACCGGCCATGGCTTGAGGCCACCGGCTCTGTTTTGTTGCCACCGGCCATTGGAAATGGCTGGCCGACACCTTTTTTGGCCGGCCGACCATTGTTTTGGTCAAATTGTCATTTTTGGCTGGCCGACCACTGTGCATCTGCTTTTGGCAGATATTTTGTGCCAGCTGTGCTAGCTGGCACCCACTTTGCACCCCCTCCATACACATGTATGGAGGGATTTCACTCTTGCTTAGCTTGTTTTGTAAGCTTTACAAGAGTGAATCTCTATAAAGGGAGGCCTTCTCCTCCCTCCTCAAGGGTTACAAAAATTCCAGAGAGAGGTCTGAGATTAGGGTTTGAGTGTGTGCCTATTCTATCTCTATATCTTCCTCTCATTGTGCATAAGTGTGTTTGTTCATAGTTTTGCATACAAACACCTAGTATTACACTATACCCTAGTTGCTGAGGCATTAGAGGTCTGTTTTCAAACTTTTTGAGCTGGTTTTGATCCAAGAAGAGGTCTGGTCTTGTGATCTTGGAAGTGTTCTTCAAGGGTGAGTGTTCTTCCCCTTTATACCCCATTTTTGCATAGCTTTTTTGCCTATCTTGAAACTATTTTTAGGATTTGTATATAACTAATAAAAGTCTTGTTTTTTATTGCTTAAAATAGTTGTTTGAGGGTGTTTTGGTGTTTGGGGTTGTTTGACCCCTCATAGGCCTTGTTTAGCCCCTATTTTATGTTATTTTGGTGAGCTTCGGGACCACCTTGTTTGGGCCTCCTCACCACTGAAATCTTGAGGGATCTCAGTGGTGAGGATGGTGCCTTAAGGTCCTAAGAAGGAGAGGGCCATCCCCTCTCCTTGTTGTCTTCAAACTTGCCATTTTAAGCCTCATGTGTGAGCACCATTTTTGAGTTCATGTTGGCCATGTTTCAGTAGGTATTTGGTAGTATTTTGCCATGTTTTACCTCTTTTTTAAGTTGGTTTAGACACACCATGCATGCTTAGCATACTTGTCTTGTAATGCCATGAATCGCCTTAACATGCTTTGTGCTTTGAGCCTTGTGTCTAGCATGTTTTGGGCTTAGCTTTGTGAAGCTTTTATGCTTGTTTTAGCATGCTAAAGGTCTGTTTTGGGCTATTTGGGCCATCCATGGCTTGCTTTGTATAGCTATCATGCAACCTCTCTTGTATGCCTTGAGCATTGACCCTTCTAGCATGCCATCTTTGCCTTGTTTCAGTGGTTTGGAACCACTTGCCATGCCATTTCAGTCCTTGTGGTGTGTTTGTATGCTTGCATTTGATGCCCCTTTAATGTGTTAAAAGGCTGTTGTCTTATGCTCCATGAACGTATCATTGCGTATGCCATCATGTCTAGGTCTCTAGGATGCCATGTCAATGTGTTTTTTTTTTGCTTTGTTTTAACATGCTAAAACTCTGATTTTGGTTGTTCAAATCATGCCATGTTTAGCTTTGCTAAGTGTAGTTCAATACCTCTTTGGTGAGCCTTAGGCTTGGGACCATTGTTGCATGTTTTGCTTGTCTTGCTTGTCTGATTTGGCATCATATGCTAACATGATTTCAGAGCTTTCTATGCATGCCATATGCCCATGTTTATCCTCTTTTAAGTGTGCTTAAAAGTTTCTCTTTAGTGCCTTAATGTTGGACCTTGTATGCATGCATGTTTGTATGCACATTAGCCTTCATTCTTGAACATGTTGGCCACTGTCTTGGGCTTGTTTAGGAGCTGTCCAATTTAGTTTAGGTCCCACCTTTGCATATTGTTGCATGCTCACCTTGTGTGTTGTTGCATACTTGGACTATCGCACGTGTTGCATGCTTGAATCATGTTGCATTTGGCATGTAATCTCCCTTGATTAAGTTGCTTAACATGTTGCATGCCTTACATGCTTGCTTGTTTAGATTACATCTTGCTTGATTGGTCATTAGCATAGTGGTCCATGCCTTACATGCTTGTTTGCTTAGGTTGAGTGCCTAGTGCACATTGATTACTTGTATGCTCATGTTGCATACCTATCTAGCATGCTTAGGTTGCATTTGACATGCATGCCTTGCCTCTTGAAATCAAGTGATAGAGTTTGGGCCTTTATGTGCTTATTTGGTTTGCATTTCATTTGACATGAAAATGCACAATTTGGCCTTTTTGGCCATCACGCATTGGAATGCGCGATTGGTGGTCCGAGGGCCGAGTACCAAACTCCTTTGAGTCATGAATGTGATAAGGAGTGTGGTTGGTGCAAACATTTGCTTGGAATACATTGCCATGCCTTATTTTTCCCTCTGCTGCTGTCAAAATAGGTTTCTGCAGGAAGCTTTGGCCGACCGACCATCTTTACTGCCGACCGACCAAACATTTTTGGCTGAGAGCTATACAAATGGTCGATGACCATCCTTCCATGGCCGGTGATGATTCCCCTTGGCCGGTGGTGTTCCCCAGTGTTCAGAGAGTGTACCTTGGGAATTGTGCCATTTTCAGAGGAGCAGAGCAGGCAAAACAGAGGCAGCTTGCGCATGGCATTGGATTTCCAGGCGAAGCCAATCCGAGCACGCGTGCATCCCTCTTCCTGAGGCCTTTCAATGCTTTCCTTAGCTTAATTGATTTGTTAATTAGGTGGTCTGTAAATTATTTAATTAGCTTGTAGGTTAATTAAAGTGTATTATTCTTTTGGTCCCTCCGAGCGAGGGCGAATTTGTAATAAGTGTGGGTACGTGTGTGCATGTCTTCCAACCCCCACTTCTTTCTCCCTTTTACTTACCTGCTTTGATGGTTAGTATTAGGACATGTTTAATTTAGCATACCTTATGCTATGCATGCGTGCATCATTCATCAGTCTTGCATGCACTGAGCTCGGTGCATCATACTAATTGCATAGTATTTCAAATCTAACTTGAATACATGCTATTTGTTGCATTCCACATGCCATCCTAGGATTAGCTAAGCCTATTCTAGTTGCATTCTGTATGCGATGCATTAGCCACTTAACATGGACTTGGATCATACATTGATTACTAACAAGTTCTTTGTTTTGGCTCGGAGTACTCGGTAAGTTTTTTATGCTTTAGCATCTTGCATGCGTGTGAGTGTTGCCATGATAGCATGCTTACCATGTGGCTATATGCTTATGCGATATAAACTGCTTGAATGCCTGTGGGTGAAGGTTGGATTGTTTAAGTTGGAACAACTCATTGAAATCCGTGTTTTAGCCTACTCACGGGTAGCAAATTCCAAACCATTTTCCAAACAAGCGGATATGCAATGCTTTGTTCCAAATTAGGCGATCTAGTCTATACTTGTGTGTTGTGCGCATCACATAGTAAACTCTAGCTAATTAACCGGAATAAGAGTACAGAATGTTTTCAAAACTAGATATCACGGTTAGTAGAGGCCGATCTTTGATCGGGCGAGCGGGGGTGCTCATAGCTGACCTTCCCCAATCGTACCCAAGTTCCTGAGCCGAGGCAACTTTGGTGATGACGGACACGTGGCCTTAGGCAAACGAGTCAGGGTTTCCTACATTCCCCCAAAATAAAATATTTAGGTGGCGACTCTATATCTGGCAAAGCAGTCCATGTTTGGCACTTCTTTCAAAAAATCTGTTTTCTCAAAACGATTTGCCGGATTTGGACTTTTTGGTTCAGATTAAGAACCGTGACAAATCGAGTCCGAACTGTAGCATTGAGGCCCACGCGGGCGCGTCTACAATGGCAACAATCACACGTATGCGATATGCTAAAGCAAATAAAGGCTCACCTAGTACTCCAAGCCAAAAAGATTAAAGAGCTAGAAAAATGCATGATCCTAACTATGCAACATGACTAATACAACACATGTGATATGCAATTACTAAGCTCGGCTACTAATATAGCACATGAAGCAATTTGGTAGCATGCGGTCTAAGCATGTAATAACCCGACCCTCGTATATGCCTTCTGGTATGTCTTCAGTCTCTAATTATGTGTGTAATTAAATGCTTAATATGAAGTTCCATGTAAAGTTAAGCTTGATTGTGTGAATTATATGATTATGGGTTTATATCTGTCAATTATGAGAAAAATCTGTTACAATTGTTACATTTGGATTAGTAATTGAAAGCCTTACAAGCTTGATAACCTGAAATTGACTTTATAATTGTGATAAGCATAATTTTTAGATCATAATATGAATTTTTGTGAAAATTTGATTCGTAATAATTAAACTGATTAATTTGTGGTCAACTGTTAGATAACCCTTTTGAACTCTTAACTTGGCAATTCTATCACATAGAAATATCTCCTGAGAGAAGGAGAGAGTGTTAGAGAGGAAGAGAAAGAGTAGAGATTTCAACAAGGAGAAGATTGAAGAAATTGAGAAGAGTTAAAGAGATTTGGACTCAAGGTAGGAACAACCCACTAGAAATAACCTCCCTACATGATTTGGGTTGGAATTTCTTTTACAATCATGAAAATTAGGGTTTATATTTAAAGTCAAGTGTATGTTAATTGGTTAATTGGAAGAATACTTCTTGTTCTAGGTTATTTTAGAATTCTTTTGAGCTATATGGAGAAGAATTGCATCTTATCCTTTGATTTTGTATGTTGGAGCTCACCAATGCAACTAGATGGTTAAACATATGTTTGCTTAGACAAATTAAGCCAGAACTTTGAAGGAATTGAGTTGTGTATATGAAATTGAAGATAAAGAAAACTTAATTGAGCTTGTGATTCATGTTAGTGTGATGTTATATCATCATATTGTATCAAAGTCCTCTATTTTGTACCTTGTGATGTGTTGACCTAGTTGGATGTTTGCCTTGATTCGGACTACTCAAAATAAGGGTTGCGACCGCACGTGCGGGGCTCAGGGTTGCACGTGCGGGAAGCACCACCGCACATGTGGGGCTCACAGCCGCACGTGCAGAAAACAAGGGAGTTCGAGTCTGAGGTACTGGAATAAAAACACGTGTGGGGTGCACGTGCGACACACCTTTTCGCACGTGCGGCAAGGGTCTTCTGCACGTGTGGCCTAAGGTGAATAATTATGTGTGCTTTTTTTCGTCTGTTTAACTCTCGAGGATAGCTAAAATATGTATTTGAAGCTTTTAAAATGCTTGTAATTAAATGGAAGTGGAATGAATCAGATATTGATTCAAAAGGAAAAGTGACTGACTTATGAGTTGCATGTTGTGTGTAGGCCACGTACTGGAGAGGAATATTGCTTCCCCACAGCACTGTGAGTAATAGTAGTGTATCTTGTGTTCTATTTACTTTGATAATCATCGTTGCTATATCATTACGCATGAATGAGTTATGTTTTTGACGTGGTGGATAATTGGAATTCTGGTAATGTAAGATTTGAGCAATGGCATGATTATGGACCCGAGGTCGTTCTGCTTTGCTATCAATGGGCCTGAGGCCGTTCTGATGTGAGCTACTAAATGTTGGCGGCCCTAAGGCCAAGGGAGGTGCGGACATGCCGATGTCTCACCGACCCTAATGTGATGTGAACTATTATGACTCGTGGCCTAAGGCCAAAGAAGGTAGTGTACATGTCGATGTTCTACCTGCCTCCAATGTTTCTAATAACTGTTAATATGTTGGGCCCAAGGCCGTTTCGATTAATGTTGGGCCCAAGGCCGTTCTGTATAATATTGGGCCTAAGGCCATTTTGAATACTGTTAGGCCCGAGGCCGTTATGGAAATAAATATAGGACAAGTCAAGCACATGAATTATTAATTTATGTTCAATGTGTCTTACGCTTATTTATATGAGATTTTATTACATTGCTATTATTCACTGAGCCTTGCTCACTCTGCGTTATGTATATCTATGTAGGTAATTAGCTCGGAGATCAATCTTAGTCCAGCCCTGGCAATCATTTTGTCAACCCCGTTGTGACCAATCAATTAATTAAAGTATTTATTTTTGTAGAGTTCCTTTCATGGCTCATAATGTTTGGATCACTATCACTTTTGTCAAATGTTGATAAACTAGTATGACTTTCCTTCTTGCATGTTGGGTAGATCCCTAGATATGGGGAATGGAATTGTATATGTATGTATATAGTTGTCACTTGCATATATACTACGTTGTGTGTTGGATTATATGATGAAAGGTTTTGTGATCCTAGCATGTAAGCACTGCTCCATAGATGTCATTTTTAATTAGTAATTGCTTCCGTTCAGGCCCCGTATTGTATAAGGTACTCATACTATTTGATCATTTGGTTTGGGGCTCATTTTGGGTCGGCCATGCCCAAACTTTTAGGGGCGCTTCAGTAGTAGCCTCAGCAGCTTCGGCTTTGGCCTCGGCTTTGTTCTAAACATTTTTGGCAACTTTTGCTTTGTCCAACAAACTTCGAGTGCGGGTCTCGGCTTCGTTGAGTGAAACAAAGAGATGTATAGCTCCTTGCGTCTTTTTGACGAGGTCCTTCTTCACCATCTTGGCATTGACTGCATGGGAGTAAGCGTGCTAGATGGCCTACAAAGAAGGAAATAAGTTAGTACAATTTGGCTAATTGTAAAGGACAGAAACGAAAGCTGAATGAAAAGATGAAAGTTTTAAGTGACTTACCAAAACAGAATGTCGTATCATCATGGAAAAATTTTTGTACTGGTTGAAGTCAACTAGCTGGTTCATATCGGCTAGTAGAAGCACAGTTGTGGACAGCGCGGCGCCGACCTCCAGGCTCTCAACGGCGTTGTCACTCACCTTTAAGGATCGATCCCCAACAAGGACCTCGCGTGCCCAAATGTCATAAGGGGGGAAACTGTTTCTACCCTCTAAGCCCTCAAACCTTAACTTTTTCGACAATGGCACGTCAGTCGACTCAGCCTCGGCCAGCCTCTTCTCAACATCGGCTAATTTGGATATACAGATTGTATCTTCAGGATCCTTTTCAGAATCTGAAGGAATGATGGTGATTTTGGCCTTAGCCTTGGCTTTCTTCACCCTTTTTGGTTTTTGAACAGATTGAGAGGAAAACGTAGATTGGACCGTAACTGTGATAACCCTATCCTGTATTATACTAATTAATCTTAATTGCATATGTGATTATGTGTTTGATATGATTTTGAGTGCCATTTATATGAATATATGTGGTTTTGAATTTCTATCTGTTCACCGTAGGAAAATCTGTTTGACTTTCTTCTTTGGAAATTAAATTGAAGGCCCTATCGGCCACAGGAACCGAAATTGACTACGCCATTGTAATTAGTGTAATTTTTAGAGCCTACGGTGAAATTTAATTGAAAATTTATTCGGATCAAAATAATTAGATTCAGAATGATTAAGTATTATTATTTAACTCTAATCAAGTGTGATTACTGAGAGACTATAAAAGGAGGTCTACTATGCTCATATTCATCTATTTTGAGCTCAAAACTGAAAATTGCTCCAAGGAAAGGGAGTGAGGGTCAGCTAGAGAGAGAGAGGGAAACAATTGAAGTTTGATCTTGAAGCTTGAATAATTTGACGACCAACTCAAGAATTAAGCATAAGTTTGAAAGATTGAGGCTCCTAGGTGAGTAACCAACCCTTAATTCATGGGTTTGAGTTTGTAACCACATGATTTCAAAAGGAATAGCTTACCTAGAACAAGAATTGTGTCATAATTGGTGAAATTGAAGTTAATTTGCACATGTATGTATAGGATCACCATGATTTTGCATAATCAAGCATGTATTAAGTTGAATGTGGGAAAATGAGTGTTAAAGCATACATGCAAGCATGGTTTTGTTGTTTTTCATGGTTATGAGCATCATTAGTGCCATTTGAAATGGAATTGGGGTCAAAGACTAACATGCATGTTGAATTGATAGAGATATCAATTTGGTATGAAGTTTGAATGCATGAGTGTTGATTATACAAAGGAAATGTTGGATAATTTGAGAATTAGATGATGATTTTGAGCAATTTGGTGTCATACTCTTTTATTCTCATGTAGTGTGATGTATTTGCATGTTTTGAACCAAAATCATGAGCTTTGGAACCTTTGAATGTCGAATTTGAGCTCAAGAACAAGTTCTAGAAAACCCAGAATTCTTGAAGTCTGCTCGAGCGGGGGAATCGCTGCTCGAGCGTAAAATATGAGCTCCTAGAATATTTTACAGACATGATGTCCGTTCGAGCGGGGAAGTTCACGCTCGAGCAGGGAGCTATGTAGAATGACCTTCAGCTCAAGCGTCCGAGTTCACGCTCGAGCATAAGAATGAGCCAACTAGTACTTTTGCAGACCTAATGGGTCCGCTCGAGCGGGAAAGTCCACGCTCGAGCGGGGACCCCTGTTTCTAAATTTTGTAAATGTGTTCTGTGTTTCATTTTCCATTCTCTTTCACTTCTAAGTACTCTTAGGCATGCATTAAGTATTGTAAATGAGTTAAAAGGATAAGAATGAAGCCTAAAGAGGAATATGTGAATTAAGAACGGATTGAATTGTTTGTGACCCGTTGTGTTCATGAAATGTGTAGGGTCGAGCTCCAGGGCAAATCATCCAGCCGATCATTGTGAGTAATATCTTAATAAAGATATCTGAAGTATGTTATTTGTCCAATTACTTACTTCTATGTAAGTCTTATGAGTTCGTTAATTTGTATGAACGGGCCAGAGGCCAGTTTGACATGAATGAAAGTATGAATGGGCCAGAGGCCAGTTTGACATGAATAAAAGATAAATGGGCCAAAGGCCGTTTGACATAAATGGATTGGGCCCGAGGCCGTCTAATGTGTTTGGAACCGCAGTTACTTGATATATATATATACTAGATAGAAATGTGAATTGGGCCCAAGGCCGTTTGGTGCATGTCGTTCTAAATACTGTTTGTGTATCTTCCTTATTTGATATTATTCACTGGGCTTTCGCTCATGCTCATTCATGTGTTTGTAGGTGAGCCAAGAGAAGTCCAAACCCAGCCACAGTGAAGTTTGTGTGGAACAACCAAGGTTTTGAAGAGTCAGCCCTTACGTCTCACGCACGAGACTCGTCTTCGCCCTTTTGTTATCTTGTTATATTTTGTCATGTTGGCGAGGACTTTGGATTACGATTGTATATAGTTTTGATTGGCTGACCTAGACTAGAATGATCCTGTATGTACAGAACTTTGTGTTAGTACACATTTTGATATGAGTTATTAACACGTATATGTATGGTTTGTTATGACGTGCCATATAAGCATAGCTCTAAGGACAAAGTTTTCGATTGGCTTCCCTTTGGCCCCTTTACTCTGATGAGTTATGTCTTATTTGGTTTGAGGCCGTAGGTAATCTCGCGATTACTAGCCAGTTATGTCCTTAACCTATGGGGACGGGTTCGAGTCATGATAGTAACGACCTCGGGCAAGCCAACCAGCAGGTCCTCAGTGATTGCAGGCTTACGTCCCATTTCCTCAGCTGTTGCAGCAACAGTAACTTCTGAACCAAGTCAGAAAGTCTGAAGGGCGATAGGTGGATTTGATGGATCTAACATCGATATGTCAGAACCTAGGCACTTTCGGCTACGGGTTTTGCCAGCTGGAGCATTTGGAGGTTGGTGATGTCACTGGTGTTGGGACAGTGGAATAAGATGGGCTGGAGCAGAGGTGGACAGCTTGTTGGCTGGTTTAGACGTTGATGCCTGATCTGGCCTTGGCGAGGAAGTGGCTGGTCAAGTGAATGTTGATGTCTTGTTCCTTCTTGGCACATCGGGGAGAGGAGACCAGTATGGTGGTGTTTGGGAACTTGGTTCCCAATTTTTTTTCTCATTTTTTTTCCACTAAAAGACAAAAGTTTTGCAAAACCAAAAAAAAACACATCCAAACAAAATATCACATCCAACCCCATAATCATTTCACTTTTTCTCTCACAAACATCACATCTAACCACAAAAAAACCCAACTATCTTCCCAAACACTAAAAATTTTTTATCCAATAATATCCTACAACTAAAAAAACCTACATAAAAACCCACTTCCCAAACACCCACTATGTTAGAACGTAATTTAGTAGGGATGATCTTTGTATTTTTTTTATGGGCAGATCCAAGAGCCTTTTCAAATCTCGGCTCGGGACGATCGACTACCAAAATGATTTGCTCGGTTGAGGTAAAGCTGCAAAAACTAGAGAAAAAAGTCAGAACATATATAAAAGATAAACGCATGAAGTGCAACAAAATGAGACTTTGACTAAATTCTTAGCTTCATCCTCTCTAAAAACTCATCGATGTAGAGGGAAGAGATAAAGATTATCATCAAGTGCAAATTCTCAATTGCCCAAGACAATCAGGTAGCTATCTCCAGTGCCTTTATTGGAGTCTGGGAGGTCGACTATGAGTTTGTATGCGGTGGATCTGGGCTTGAGGTAGTAAGTGTAACCACTGGAAGACTTGAGGCTACACATGGTATAACAGAACTGGATGTCGGTGAGGGTGATCCTAGCGTTTTCTCAGCATGCCAACTCAGCAATACTATTGATAACCCTGAATGTATTAATGGCTAATTGCATGGGGTTAAGTTTGTAGAAGTGCAAGACTTCTCAGAAAAGGATGTCAAGTGGGAATCTAATCCCACCCTCTACAATGAACACAATTGGGAAAGCCATGTAGTCCTCTCTCAACATAATGAAGTCCTCCTTCCTACCCAGCCGTAGTTGAATGTCAGCTGGGATAGAGAACTCTTGGCAAAAATATTCTAGTTTTGCTAGGAAGTCTACCCTCTATTTGACCATCCCCATTACTTCGGCTTAGAGTATTTGGTACCAAACTTCGAGGAAAGGTGACTGCTGTGGGTTTGAAGACCTCAGCTAGACCCTAATGGCACAAGGGCGAGGATTCTGGTTGCCTAGAAAGGATTGTGTTTCAATTTTTCTAAGGCAATAATGTTCTAAATCAAATCCCTGACCTAAGTCTATGCAAATAAGCAAGATTCAAAGGCAAAATCTGGAAAATAAACAAAGGAAATAGAGAAAACAAGATTCAAAATCCAAACGAAATAGAAACACGAAGAAGAACACAGATATGATCAGTGTAGTGGTGAATATTCAGAAAATACGAATAGAAATACAGATGGCAACCAAAATACAATCCCAGTGTATAGTGGTGTGCGTGACATGAACATAATATGGTACAGTAAAACAGAATCTACAACATGAAAAATGGCAAACATCATCAAAGCAGATTTCTTAGCCATGGATGGAAATTTTTATGAGTACAGTAGTTCAGAAATGAAATTATTCACGGAACATTAGGAGGTAGAAAATGAAAAAGAAAAAAAATCAAAGACTTACCGATTGGGGCCGAGGAAATAGATGCCGAAATAGAGGTCGCCAGAGTCAAACAACGACAATGAATGGAGCAAAACAGTGAATGCTTCAACGAAGGTGGTAAACGGAGCACAGTTGCAGAGCTTTGAAGGGTTTGAAAATGGTGGTTTGAGAGAGAAATTTTAGAGAAAGCGATTGTGATTGCAAAAGTGAAAAGACAAAGAGAGATAGAGAGATAAATATATATATAGAGAGAGAGAGAGGGAGTTTTGTTAAAAATGCGAAAAGATGACAAAACGTAATGAAGTTGCCTTGGACAACGTGCTTGTCAGGCAGCGTGGGCAAAAATGACGCGATTTGATACTCCGTGCTTGGTATGAGCTAGTGAGAATGGACATATGGAAGAAACGGTTGAAATGACGCGATTTGACAGCTTATGCGCAATTGAAACTCTTAAAATTCTTGAAATAATGAGGCAACAACCTCGGCTGGAGGAGCGATCTTGGTTGAAATGCTTAAAGAACTTGGTTCTTGATTCTTAATAAAGTGGGCAACTGAGTCCTGGTTACTTAAAGCCGACGAGTCATGATCTCAGTCAAAGTAATGTCCACGTTGTGGGGCGACATGTTATGTGGACAAACTATGTAGGTTCCATCACCTCAGGTTGTCGAGATAATAGAACCTAGGGGATAGTTGTGGGGAAGTATTTTCTAAATGACGCCACGTGGCCAAGATAACCCTGAGATGTCGGCTAAAGGTGCCATGTGGATGAGTCATGCTGCCGAGGTGACCACGGCATTGCCGAGATGTTTTGCAGTAATGTCGGAATCCCGAGGTATCCGGATAAGGGACAAGAATCCTAAAATAGAAGAGGCTCTCAGTCTGGATAAGGATAAGGCTCATAAGGAGTTTATCCCTATCTAGCCAAGAGTCCAAGATGAGCATTGAGCTTGAGTCCAATGAAGTAAGGCTTCTAGGGGATCAGGTCACTACTGGTTATAAAAGTGAGGCACCCTTGTGGGTCTGAGGTAAGTTTTTACTTGTGAGTTTAAGCACAGTTTTGATATCTGTGAGAGATAAGATTTACTGACTTGATCGTCGGAGTGCCCCCAGGTGAACGAACCACCGCAAAATTCTCATCTTCTTGTTGGCAGGTAGTTGGCTCAATCTATTTTGCCAGTGCTCTCCAACTGAGTTCCCTATTTGGTTGTGTGGTCGGAAATCAACACCCACAGATAGTAATTTGAAAAGAGAAGCAGAAGGGAAAAAATATGTGAAATGTAATTATATTTTATTTATATTTTACCCACATTTTTACTTTTCTTTCGTTTTTCAAATTCATATCTAAATTTATGATCCAAATATAGTCTAAGACAGTGTTTAATAAAACCGAAAGTTAAAAATTAAATATTAAAAATTGAATATTAAATTTTTTAATTTGCTAAGAAACAATTTTAATTTTGGCTCTAATGGCTTTTGCTAATTCATTGGTTAGCTAGTGTTGTTACTAGTAACGAAGCTAACAGTGGCGAGTACAGTAATGAATGAAGCAAGGAAAGAGAGAGAGAGAGAGAGAATAAAAGGAGAACGTTGTCCGAGAGATGATGATGGGACAAGTCCTTGATGGTAGGACCCATTCTCTCTTTGAAGATATTAGGTTGTCCTTTTTATTTTTCTTTTCATTTCATATATATATATATATATATTAGAGGGTCTACCCTTCGGAGTGTAAGAATGATCCGCGACCTGTGAGTGACTCAAAACCCACTCAAGGCTTGGGGTGAGCCCAAACAGGTTAGGCTCGAGCTTGAGCTCAGCCTGGGATTTTGGGTCTCAGCTTAAGTCGTCATTTTGGAGCCCAGTCTGACTCGTGGGCCTAGTTCGCCTAGCCCAGTCCATGGTCTGGCTCATTAGCCTACTCAAGGCCCACTCAAAGCTCGCCCCGAGGACCAACTCGCCGGGCCTGCCTAAGGCCCAGTATCATTTTTAGTAGAAAATAATATATTTTTGGTAAAAAAAATAGAAAAAAAAATTTTAAAAAAATGTTCAGCTTGCCCAAGCCCGACACAAGCCCATCGGCCCGGCTCACTAGCCCACTCAAGGCTCGAATATCCCCTGGGTCTGGGCCTAATTTTTTTGCTCGTGGGTGGCCTGACCTGAATTTCGGCAAGAGCCCGAGCGGCTTGACATGGACCAACTCAAGCTTGGGCCCTAGTGGGCCGGGCTGAGTCCAATTTACACCCCTATATAATCCATACTTTAATATAAATCTAATTACATTATTGGAGCACATTATTACTCACTAAACTAATAAATACTAAACACACCCAAATGAATCTCACTTTTATCATTTTTGTTATATAACACATTTTTTTTAGTTACACTATTGGAGATGGTTTAACAATGCAATAAATTTCGTAATATTAACCACAAAATACATAATGATACCACAAATTGGCATAACAGAATGTTTAAAATTTTGTGATTTGATTATGATATTTTTTTTATTAGATCAATTTGTGACAAAATTATATATTTTATAATTGATATTACAAAATTTAGTGACTTAAATACACATTTAATAATAGAATGCATAATAAGATGCACACTATAACATTTCCCAATATTTGAATACTTTTTATTCTAATCACTCAATCAGGCTAGGGCCTAGTAACATATATGGCCTTAACAATAATATGGGAGCGAATTTACTATAATTTATGTGGTGTTTTACGACAATGCTCAACGATTCTCGAATAGTACAATTGATTACATGAATCTCTTACGGTTAAGATAGAGTCCACAAGACCGTGTAGATTAAAATATTGTTAGGAATTATTCTGAGAACACAAAAGCTGTTGTGAAATATTTGGATAATCATCAAAAGCAATGTAATTGAAATTTTAATGAGTTTTAGGTCAAAGTGAAAATATAGAAAAGTTTTACTATGTGGAAAGTGTGGTATGCCATGTGGTAAACCACACAGAGTAATGAATAGTGGTGTATAGTGAAGATTTTATCACCTATAACTATGTAAGTTTGCATGGTAATGAAGATATAGAAAAATTATGTATTACATATGTGACCTTTTATTTCTTCTTCCATTATGCCTCTTCCTTCTTTATTTTCTTTAGTTTTATAATACGTTATCAGCACGAGATTCTAGCCAGCTGAGAAGGCAAAGCTACTAGGTGGTTGTAATAAGTATAAATAAATTCTAAAGCTAATTTTATATTTTCTTAATATATTTACGTGATACTAAATATATTATTTTTGTTAAATTCACTAATCATATCAAATCTTTCAAAATTAAAATTCTCTACTCTTGACATTTCTGAAAAAAATTATTTATCTTGGATTCTTGATGTTGAGATCCACCTTGAGGCAATGAATCTTGGAGATACCATAAAACATGAAAATGAAGCATCCCTGTAGGATCGTGTAAATACAATGATATTTATTCACCATAATCTCCAAGAAGAATTTAAAAATGAGTACCTCAAAATAAAAGATCCACGAATTCTGTGGAATAATTTGAAGGAGAGATACGAGCACCAGAAGACCGTAATCCTCCCAAGCGCCCTTTATGATTGGTTGCACATGAGGTTGCAAGATTATAAATCAGTTAGTGAGTACAATTCTACTTTATTTAAAATAATATCTCAATTAAAATTATGTGGAGAAAAAATTACTGAAGAAGATATGCTTTAAAAAAACATTCTCCACATTTCAAGCTGATAATGTGCTTTTGTAGCAGCAATATAGAGAGCGTCGTTTTCAAAGTCCTCTGAACTGATTGCATGCCTTCTTGTGGTTGAACATACTAATCAATTGTTATTCAAAAATCATTTATCCCCTCTAACCGGTTCTACTCCATTCCCTAAATTGAATGAGGTTGCATTTCATGGTCGTGGACGATGAAGAGGTCATGGTTTTGGACGTGACCATGGTAAAAATAATTACCGAATTCGTGAGGGATATGTTCAGAAAAATAACATGCCATTCCACCAAAAGTGGAATAATTCTGGAACATCACAAGAATTGGGAAATGGTTTACAGAATAAACCTCCCAAGAATCATGAAAATGCTTGTTACAGATGTGGCATGACAGGGCATTGGTCGCGTACTTGTCATACGCCTAAACATTCGGTAGATCTTTATCAAGTCTCGATAAAAGAAAAAGGGAAATGAATTGAGATGCATTTCACAGATCATTATGAACCCATTGATATTAATCATCTTGATATTTTTGATTTCTTTGAAGATTCTAAAGGAAAAATTGATCATTTAATTGGTGATAGAAATGTTCACACTGATTAACTTGATTTTCTAGATATCATGATGTATCGTCCTATTTTGATTATAAATTTCGAAGTTCGTATTTTTGGGTTTAATAGTTTGTATTTTCTTGCTTTAAGTTTTGAGAATAATGAATTTCAGTTTTTTATAGGCATGGCTTTCATTGATGCATTGACTAACTCCAAAATGATTGGTGATGATATTTGTCTAGTGGACAGTGCAACCACACACACAATCTTACGTGATACAAAATATTTTATACAATTAGTCATGAGAAAAGCTAATGTCAATACAATTTCAAATTTTGCAAACCTGATTGAGGGCTTCGGAAGAGCCAATATTATGTTGCCAAACGGAACAAAAATTTGTATTGATGAAGCTTTGTATTCTACCAAATCTAGAAGAAATCTGTTAAGTTTCAAAGATATACGTAGTAATGGTTATTGAAACTATAAATAAAGGTCAGGAAGATTATTTATTAATCACTTCAACGAATTCTAGCAAGAACCTAATATTAGAAAAACTTCTTGCATTTTCATCTGGATTATATTGTACGACAATAAAAATGATTGAGTCACGTATTGTCATGCACCAGAAGTTCTCTGACCTAAAAACATTTACGTTAAGGCATAACCGACTCGGGCATCTAGGATCAATAATGATGCCTCGAATAATTAAAAATTCACATAGACATCCATTAAAAACCAAAAGGTTCTTTTACCAAGTGATTATTCATGTTTTCCCTGTTCACAAGGGAAATTAATTATCAGACCATCACCCACAAAAGTAATTGTTGAATCTCCATCCTTTTTGCAAAGAATTCAAGGGGATATATGTGGACCCATACACCTTTCTTGTAGACCATTTAGTTATTTTATAGTTTTAATAGATACATCAACCAGATGGTCACATGTTTGTTTACTTTTTACATATAATGTTGCATTTGCTAGGTGTAGCTGGTTTCTCGTGCTCCTCGAAGGAGTTTAGCCTCCTCGGATATGATAGCCCTATAGTTCGGATTTCCGTGGTTCTGAATCTGGTTTCACAAGTGCAATGTGAAACAGAAAAACACAAATGTGAGTCCAAATTCGACAAATCTTTGAAAAATCTATTTACAATTAGAAATGCCAAAAATGGATTGCATTGCGAAATTTCAAAGTCGCCACCTAAATATTTTTGAGAAATTTAGGAAACCCGTGACTTGTGCCAAAGGTCACTTGTCCGTCATAACCAAAGTGTCTTGGCTTAAGAGCTTAGGTATGAGAGGGGAAGGTCATGAATTAAGCATCCCACTCACCCGATCATAGATCGGCCTCTACTAATCATGATGTGATTTTTATGTACATTATATGTTCTTGTTCCGATTCTTATGCTAACTTACTGTGTGAGGCACATAAGTATAGGACTAAGTCACCCACTTTGGAATGCTTTGATTTCATGTTTGTTTGAATAGAGTTTTGAATATGTGCCACTTGAAAAAGCGAGCTCATATAGACATTAATCAAAGTCATCCCAATTTAAGCGACATAGCTTTCATCCACAGGCATCAAAGAGATATATCAAATAAGCACTTAGCCTCATGGTAATATGCTTGATATGGAAACACAAACACACATGCAATATGCTAAAGCAAGAAATGCTCACCTAGTACTCAACCAAGGCAAGCCAAAAGGAAGAAAATAATTAAAAAAATGCAAGCTCTAATATGCAAGTGACTAATGCAACACATACAAAATGAAACTACTAAGTTCGGTTTATTTAACATGTTGTGGAAATGTGGTTTGGAAATACTCTATGGATCCTGTAGGACGCTCTTGATCCTCAGCTAGTTACCTGAAAAGGAATGAACACTCCGGTCGAGGGTGCCAGAATTACCACTTCGACGGACAAGTCAGTGTGTACTCTCTTGTTTGCTTGTATCTCAAGTTAATCTTATTTGTTCTCACATACCTTTTCTTAGTTGATGCTCCTCTTATTTATACTCGTCCTTGATATTGGTGGTTGGGCCCACCTTTCGACCAATGTGTAATTGCTTACTCGGCCAATCTGTCCTACCTATTCGTACTCGACCCCTTTTATAGCTGATTTTAGGGCCGATTTGATTATTCGGCCTCTATGTCCCTCCAGGATAGAGCCGTATATTATATAACTTGATTTCTTTCTTTAAATTAACTCGGCTTTCCTGCGTAAGAATATTATTCGGCTCCCACAATTGCCCCCCAAACATCCTATTAATGTCAGTTATTCGGCATTTTGGTCTTGAACTTAGCGGGTCAAAAATACGGCAGTTTCCCTCATTCCAACGCAAGCGTCAGAATGCCTACTCTTTTTAAGAATTATTATGATCTCCCGCCCCTTCGAATGCTTCATTCATTTAATACGATTTGAAACCGTGTTGTCTCTTCGATTGTATGCTTTTTTGAATACACAAAGTTTCTTGTTGCCTATCAATACCTCCCTCGCTTCATGACCTCTGCAACTTCATTTTGTCCCTCATTGTCCTCATTTCTTGTAAGTTTTTCTCTCCTCCATTTTGACTCCCATTTCCTTGTTTGTTTTTAGTTTAGAGTATTCCCTTTACTAGCTATGATGGCGAAACATCTGAAAGCCCTTCTTTCTGCGGATCGAGTCTCTGGTTTCCGTCGCCATTTTTCCATTCTTGACGATGTCCATCTGTCACTCTTGGCAGAGAGTGTAGTTGACATGGAAAGGACTGATGAGAGTACAATCATCTTTCCTCTCCTGTCAATCACTTCGGGTGGAGTCCATTTCCCCCTTCATCCATTTTTGAGGGTCGTCCTTCGCCATTGTGGTTTAATCCCTTCTCAGCCTAACGTAATTTTTTATCGAATAATAATGGGAATCGTAGAACTAAACCGACGTCTTAGGCTTAACCTTGGAATCCCTACTATTCGGCATTGTTATACCTTGGCCAAATCCTCTAGCCTGCAGGGGCACTACTTCCTCAGGGCCAAGGACACCGACCATCATTTGGTAACTATGCTTTCCAGCTCTGGCAAGCATGTTGATGATGTCATGGTCGTTGTCCGCGGCAACTGGGAATTCGGCGAGGGTGAAGATTGCCTAGATCCAATGCCCAGGCGAAGAGGCGAACCAGGTGGCCCTTTAATTCCCCACATATATTTGTTAAATATTTACCTGGTTCAAATTCTACGTATTTACCATTTTATTTGTGCAGGAAACGATTTGAAAAAGGTTCTCGTCTCGGCCGACGATGCTATACTTACGCAGATCAGAACCGCACTCCAGTTCTTTGGCCGTCCGAATCTCCAGAAGCAAGGAAGGACGGCCCACATTCTTCTGAGATACGAGCCGACTTACGCTATATTTTTGGCCACAGATAACCTACCAATTCTGAGGGGTGAACAGCAGCTTATGGCGCTTATTTTTCCAAACTTCAAGAACCTTAGGCAGATAGGTCTTAAAGCTTCGGATTTAGAGCTAGTGGATGAACAACCAACCGAAAGAGTCACTGAGTAGACGAATCAACCCTCCTTGGACAGATCTAACGGACTAGAGAAGGAGGTTGACGCGGCAATAAATTTGGCTTTTAAAGAAGCCGGCCTCAATCCTCCATCCACTTCAGGCAGAGCGGACGTGTCCTTCGAAGATATTTTCACCGACTTAGGGGACCTACCCGGCTCATATCCTAACAACATGGCTGGTGAGTCGCTAACTCAAATGGCCAGTAGGAAAAATGCCGAGAGGATGGCTGTCCGTAAGAGAGCCGAAGCCGAGCGATTTGAACCTCCACCCCCTCCACTTGACGCTAGGGAAGAATCTCCACCACCTGCTCCTGTTGAGGAGACGGCTCAGACTGATATGGCCGAAACAGAGCCTATTGTCGATCAACAAGAGGGCTAAGTGACAAAGCATAGGGGGGAAAAACGTCCGGCCGAACCCGAAGCCGATTATTCAGAAAACCTAGTTGATAAACAGCCGCGCATGGAAGAATCGGACCTGGTTATGCCATTTATAATACAACCAAGGATAAAGAACGTATCGGTTGCTTCCAATGCATCGGCTGTAAAAGACACCACGATGGCCTTGACCGTGGCCTTGAGCTTGGCCTCCTCTATTTCTCTGCCGGTTGACAAAACAACCTTCAGGGCAGAGCCGGATCTGCTGTCCATAGCATTAGCCGCTCAATCGGTGATATTGGTACATGATCCTTGTTTATAATTTTGCAAGGTTAAACAAAAAAAAAAATTATATCAGTTATCTTCCTGATTCCTTGTTTTGTAGGCGGCAGAGAGGATAGGTGAGATTGGTCGTTGCCAACACGACGCTATCGAACAGATCGACTTTCTTACAGCCGAAGTGGAAAATGAAAAGGGCAAGACAGTAAAGGCCTCTCTCAGAGCCGAGTCTGAGGCCGTGAAAGCGACGGAGGAAAGAGCGAGGGCTGATGTCGAAGTAGATAAGGCGAAGATTTCTTACCAACTGAGATTGGCCACCGAAGAAAAGATGAACGCAAGCGAAGAAGCGCTCAAATTGGCCAACGAGATGATTGCCAAGCTGGAGGCCGATTTGGAGGACTCGAAGAAGGCGATGGCAAACGCCAAATCTGAGATTTCCAAGTCGTTCCAAGCTAGCAAGGATGCAGCCTTAGAGAACTATGTAGAGGAAGTGCCTAGGTTCAAGAATAGGGGATTCAAACACGACTGGCTCAAAGCCTTAGCTGCCACTAACGTGGTATCGGAGTAGCCGATTCTGTACGAGCAGGTAGACGTTGAGCCATTAGAGTCTAACCCTGAAGATGACCTAGGATCAAAGTAATTTTCATTTTATTTTGGTATCTTGTGTATGTAGGTTTTGTTAGATTTGTTAGGTTGTTGACTATTTATTTTTGTTAGAAGCTAACGTAGGGTAGTTTTCATTTGTAAAATGACTTCTATTTGTATTCAGTTTATGAATGAAAATTGCCTTTGCCTTTTTGCCTGCTGTATGTGCTTGTTAACAGCTAAGTAAGATGTAAAAACACAAAATGAGATGAATGGAACAAACTACTGAATTAATTCGGTGCTAAAATAGTTGCATAGCTC
This sequence comes from Camellia japonica, assembly GCA_030407325.1. Taxonomy (NCBI): domain Eukaryota; kingdom Viridiplantae; phylum Streptophyta; class Magnoliopsida; order Ericales; family Theaceae; genus Camellia; species Camellia japonica. Next base: position 129,315,694 of record JAPPVO010000014.1, read on the forward strand.
TGTGATTTAGCCGAATAGATTAGTAAATTTGCCTTTGACACCACTAATGAATAGAACCACCGAATAGATTAATCAATATACCCTCGCCCAGCAAATTGAACAGGGCTGTCGAACAACGGCAGTTCACGAATTGGCTGGGGCACATTAACATTTCGACACACAGCTCTGACATTAGGCTGAATGTATTAACGAATTTGCCCTTGCCCCAGCAAATTAATGAACAGGACCACCGAACAATGGCGGTTCGCGAATTGTCTGGGGCACATTATTTTTTCGGCGCATAGCTCTGATATTAGGCCGAATAGATTAATGAATTTACCCTTGCCCCAGCAAATTGATGAATAGGACTGCCGAACAATGGCAGTTCGTGAATTGGCTGGGGCACATTATCGTTTCAGCGCATAGCTCTGATATTAGGCCGAATAGATTAATGAATCTGCCCTTGCCCCAGCAAATTAATGAACTGGACCGTCGAACATCGGTAGTTCGTGGCTCAAAGCATTGAAGAGACTACTTTGGGAACGCTGCACCCACGATTAATAAGAGGGGTGGGGGCTGCGTACGTTTAGGGTCTATGTTGGTGTCCAAATTTGGTAGATCATAGGAGAGAGAAAAGTAGTGTGTTTGAACTAGATGTCTAGAAGACTATTCTTCAACAGCAGAGGAGAGGGTAGGACACGGGCTGAGCTGGATTCAGTGATGAATTGAGGTGGCGAACCGTTGCGAACAGGAAGTAGGACGTCGGGGGAGCGCGAGAGGTGCCATTCTCCGCGTCGTCGAAGCAAGTCACCAAGGAATGAAAGGCAACAGCGGGGGAACTCCCTTCGCTCGCAAAGTGAGACCAGTGGGCCACCACGCTCTTTGAGTTTTTCTGTCTTCGTAGGGAACAAATTGATGACGGAGGCGAATTCGATCATCCGCTATCCAAACATGGCAGTTGAATTCGCTCGACAAATTTTTCTGCCAGAAACCCAATAGTCAATGGTTGGGCGGCCTAATTTCGAAGTTTTTCGGGAGGGCATCCATGGAGCGGTGAAAGGGCTATATACTTCACATGAAATCGGCATGCGTCTCCATGCCGCGCGACGAGAGATAGAGCAGAAAGATGAGCGCATTCGAAACTTAGAGGCACGCGTGGAGAAAGCCGAGCGAGAACTAAAACAGGCAAAAGCTACCGGAAATCATTCGGTAGGTCAAGGTAACTCAATTGTAGAGGAAATGGTGACCCAACGGCTGCTAAACCAGGCCATGGTCGACCGAGATACAGCGAGCATGTTCGTTAAAGAAGCAATAAGGACGAAGGCCTATAATGAGGGATGTTTTGATGATCGGAAGATTAGTATAGAGAAGATGAAGGAAAAGTTGGCCGAGGAGGTCTGCCGATGCGAAAATCGTGGATTCAAGCATGGGTGGACCAAGGCTCTACAGGCATTGATTCGGCATCACCTCTATATTAGAGTTATAATTTACCCTTCACGGGTTTTGAAGCCAAGAAGACTAACGACGAAGACGATGCCGAATGATATATTTCTCTTCAATTTTTTTTTTTTTTTTTTTTTTTTTTTTTTTTAACACATGTATTGAATGAAACAGATCAAAGGTATACATGACCTATTACAAATTTGATGCAAATCATGTATTTACAATCTATTGAATAAAACATCTTATTTTGAATATATGTATACGATTTCAATTATTGTTCGTAAATTAAGTCATCACCATCAATTATTGTCAATTGCGTTTGTGGCGGCCATCTATGATATCGACAAAGCACTTCGATTCCGGGTGTTTATTCGGCCCAACCGTGACATACACGAAAGGGGCTCCGAATTCAAAGGCTTTTATTTTGGCCAATCGTGTCATCCACGAAGGGCGCTCCGAATCCAGAGGCTTATTCAGTCCAAACGTGTCATTCACAGATGGGGCTTCGAATGCGGAGACTTGTTTTGGCCAATCGTGTCATCCACGAAGGGCGCTCCGAATCCGGAGGCTTATTAGGCTCAAACGTGCTATTCACGGATGGGGCTCCGAATTCAGAGGCTTTTATTTTAGCCAATCGTGTTATCCACGAAGGGCGCTCCGAATCCGGAAGCTTATTTGGTCCAAACGTGTCATTCACGAATGGGTCTCCGAATTCGGAGGCTTTTATTTTGGCCAATCGTGTTACCCACAAAGGGCGCTCCAAATCCGGAGGCTTATTTGGCCCAAACGTGTCATTCACGGATGGGGCTCCAAATGCCGAGACTTGTTTTGGCCAATCGTGATATCTATGAAGGGCACTCTAAATCCGGAGGCTTATTCGGCCCAAATGTGTCATGCACGGATGGGGCTCTGAATTCGGAGGCTTTTATTTTGGCCAATCATGTTACCCATGAAGGCGCTCCGAATCCGAAGGTTTTTGATTTACCGAACTAAATTTCATATAGCCAGGAAATAAGAGGCCTTGCATTGTAAAAGTAAAAGTTGTACACGACGAACATTCAAAACAAGTTATCATGCCCTACAAGGGGGGTTAATGATAAAATTTATGCAAATGCGTGGAATTCCAAGGACGTGGCAGACTTCTTCCAGACATGTCTTTGAGCCGATATGCCCTGTCCCGGCGATCGACTTAACCTGATAGGGGCCGTCCCAATTGGGACCTAGCTTTCCATCAGCGGGGCTTCTGGTAGCGAGAAGAACTTTCTTGAGGACCAATTCTCCAGTTATATAACGACACAGCTGCACACGTTGATTATATGATTTAGCGAGCTGCTGCTGATACCGTGCCATAGATACGAGGGCACGGTCTCGGTGTTCCTCGATCAAAGTCAGATCCAATGCTAACATCATGTCATTACGGCCCAAGTCGAAGACCTTCGTTTTCAAAGTGGGTAAGCCAATCTCCAAGGGGATAATTGCCTGGGTTCCAAAACATAGGGCGAACGACGTTTCCCCAGTGGACCACCTTGGTGTAGTGCGATGAACCCACAACACACTGGGGAGCTCTTCGACCCACCTGCCTTTAGCTTTCTCCAACTGTTTCTTGATGCCTTCCAAAATGGCTTTGTTAGAGGCTTCAGCTTGACTATTGCTCTGCGGATAAGCCGGGGTGGAGAAATAGGGCTGAATACCATACGTGCTACATAATTCTTGGTAGACTCCACAATCAAATGGGGTGTCGTTGTCTGAAATAAGTGCTATTGGAATGCCGAATCGTGTTATGATATTTTTCCATACAAAATGCCTAACATCAGTATCTCTAATGTGTGTTAGTGCCTCCGCTTCGACCCATTTTGTGAAGTAATCTGTTGCGACAATGAAGAATTGCTTGTTCCCTGCGGCCCGTGGCAATGGTCTGACGATATCAAGTCCCCATTGAGCAAATGGCCAAGGACTGGTGATAGAGCTTAACTCTTCAGCAGGCAAATGAGTTAAAGGGGAAAACTTCTGGCATTGTTCACATTGTTGACGTAACACTCAGCATCAGCTCTCATGGTCGGCTAATAGTACCCCTGTGTTACAGCTCGATGGGCCAAAGAACGCTTGCCAAAATGGGCACCACAACTACCTTCATGTATTTCAGTCAAGAGTTCCTCGACTTTATCCGAATGAACGCATTCTAGGTATAGACCAGAAAGGGATTTTTTGTAGAGCTTTCCCTATGAATCTAAGTAATATCCTAGGGCTTTGCTTCGCAGTTTGTGTGCTTCTTTCTTATCCGTCGGGAGCTGCTCGGAAGATAGGAATGCAGTGATAGGGTCCATCCAACTTGGACCAGATTTTATGATATTGATCTGAATTGACTCCGGAGGGGCAATGTTCGGCTCAGGAATGAATCCTACTTCAATTGTCCGTTTAATTTCTGAGTTGATGGCGGAGGCTAGGCATGCCAGGGCGTCTGCATGTGTGTTCTGATCCCGGGTTATTTGATTCAATTCATGATGGGTGAATTTTGCCAGCAAAGAATTCGCCATTTTCATGTAGGCTGTCATACGGTCATTTTTGGCTACGTATTCCCCCTTCAATTGGTTGATGACTAGTTTTGAGTCGTAGAAGATAAGTAGACACTGAGCACCAAGGAGAAGTGCATTCTGTAAGCCGGTTAACAATGCTTCGTATTCGGCCTCATTGTTCGATGCTTCGAAGCCTAGTTTGACAGCCTGCTCAATTATTGCCTCGTCGAAAGCCATGATCACTACGCCCACCCCACTACCACGTTAGTTGGATGACCCATCTTAGTACAACTACCAAATGTCCCCAACGTATATTCTCCAGTTCGGCTTAGGTTGAATTTGACTAGACTTAAAGTCAGTGAGACACCGAGTGAATTCGGCCACAAAGTCGGCGAGCACTTGCCCCTTGATTGAGGTTCTGGGTAGAAATTGGATATCATACTGGCCGAGTTTCAGAGCCCATGTTGAAACGCGCCTTGATGCTTCCATGCTATGGAGCACTGATCGGAGGGGGTAGCCCGTTAGTACCCTAATGGTATGTCCCTGAAAGTAATGCATCAGTTTTCTTACTGCCATGACGAGAGCAAGGACGAGTTTTTCCAACGGAAGGTAACGTGTTTCGGCGTCAATCATTGCTTTGCTCACATAGTAAACTGGCCGCTGCTCCCCAAGTTCTTCCTTTAATAGTACGGCACTGACTGTCCGATTGGAACTGCCAGATATAAAATGAGCGGATCACCTACCGAAGGTGTTGTCAAGAGTGGAACTAATCGGAGGTAAGTCTTCAAACTGTCCAAAGCGGCTTCGCACTCGGGGGTCCATTCAAAAGCTTTACCTTGCCGAAAGGTATGAAAAAATTGTCGGCAGCGATCTGTGGAATGACTAATGAACCTATTGAGTGCGACGGCCATTCCCATCAGCTTCTGAACCTCTTTGACCGACCGAGGAGAGCCAAGTTCTAGAATTGCTGTGATTTGCCTCGGGTTGGCTTCGATTCCATGGTGGTTAACAATGTAGCCAAGGAATTTGCCGGATCTGATGCCAAATGCACATTTGGAAGCGTTCAGCTTCATTTTGTATTTGTGAAGAATGCCAAATGTCTCTTCCAGATCGGCTAGATGAGTTTGCTCTTCCTTGGACTTGACCACGATATTGTCGATGTATACTTCCACGGTACGGCCGAGTTGCTCCTTGAACATGGCAGTCACTAGTCTTTAGTAGGTTGCCCCCGCATTCTTCAGCCCAAAAGGCATAACCTTATAGCAATAGGTTCCTCTTGGGGTGAGGAATGCAGTTTTTTTATGGTCCTCCGAATGCATGGCAATTTGATGGTAGCCTCTGTAGGCATCCAAGAAGCTTATATGTTGATGATGTGCCGTTGCATCTACGAGTTAGTCTATTCTGGGGAAAGGAAAGCAATCCTTCGGACAAGCTTTGTTTAAGTTCGTGAAATCCACACAAACACGCCAAGTTCCATTTTTCTTCTTTACAACTACAGTATTCAACAGCCATGTAGGATAGGTCACTTCGCGGATTGTCCCGACATCAAGTAAGCGATCAACTTCTTCAACAATGGTAATAGTATGCTCCGCGGCTGACCGCCGGCTTTTCTGAATAATCGGCTTACATTTTGGATCAACGTTTAAGCGGTGCTGGGACATAGATAGATCCACCCCCGGCATCTCATATGGTGACCATGCAAATACATCAAGGTTGCCGAGTAAGAAGGATATTAGCTCTTGCCTGTTGACTTTATTCAGGGAAGCGCCGACCATAAAGAACTTGTCAGAATTCCCGTCAATTTCAACCCAATCCAGGGCTCCGGTTGTCTTTTCACTTGGGAGCCGCCCAACGTCGTCGAGGCTCTCCAATCCGGCACCTCAATTGAATTCACTTCCAGCTCTCTTGGTGTCTTTGCAGCAAGAAGATAACATGCCTGCGCCGATTTCTAGGATCCTCAAATTTGCTCTATGCCACGTTCAGTCAGAAAGCGAAGTAGTTGATGATAGGTGCTTGGCACGGCCAGCATGGTATGCAACCAAGTTCGTCCCATGATGAGATTATACGGCGAAGGAAGCTTGACAACTAGAAATTCTACGTCCACTGATCGAGAGCCCGCCCCGAACTTGTAGTGTGATTTTGCCCAAAGGATATTCCGAATTAGCGTTGAAGCCGAATAATGGGTAATCAGCCAGAGACAGATCCGACTTAGTGAAGCCGAGTTTAACGAAGGTCTTATAGTACATTACTTCCGAAGTACTTCCCTGGTCAATGAGAACACATTCAACAGTGAATCGGTTTACGCGTAATTCAATGACTAAGGGATCAATGTGGGGGAGCGTTACGCCGACCAAATCAGAATCATCGAAACTAATACTCACAGCTTTATGGAGCCGTTTCGCTGGTGTGATTTTCTTTTGGGGGTTAAGCTACAACTGAATTGTATGTACCACGGATGCCGTCGGCAAGCTGTATATCATATGAATTATGCCGAGTGGAGGTGAATCCTGCCGTAAAGCTACTATTTTTGTTGAATTGTTCTTTCGGACGTGTTGTATAAGCCGACCGTCTTACACCAACTCCTCAAGGTGGTCCTTCAACGCATAACAACTGTCAGTGTCATGACCGTGGTCTTTGTGATATTAACACTGCCTATGCCGTCTCCTCGTGTCGGGAGGTCCCACTATCTTGGGTGGCCATTTAAAGAACGAAAGATGTTAAACTTTAGACATAATCGTACTGATCAGCTCCGATAACTCTGTATATTTCTTGTCCGCACGCCTTATGCACCTACTATCCACTTGAAGCTGCTCATTAGCTCGATGTGAACATTAGTCATTTGATCGGCGCGAATCTCGTCTTTTGTCTCGTTTAGCCCGATTCTGTGGTTCAGGGCTCCGTGATGGTATAGTGTTTATCGGCTAAACGATTTTAGACAGGGCCATCTTATTGGCCTTGTGCCCGACTTTGACCCACAGGACATTATCTTTCGCTTTGCAGTAGTCCTCAACTTTCTTCATTAACGACCAGACTATTTTAGGGGATCGTCTGGTCAAGTAGCTGCGGAGGGCACTATCAGGATGCAATCCCATCTTAAAGGCGGTGATAGCCATGGAGTCATTGCAGGCATCATCTATTAGATTAAAGCATTCCCAATAGCGCGCCGAATATGCGCAAAAGGTTTCTCCTGATTGAATTTGCATTGCCTAGAGAGAATCGGCTTGCTTCGGCTGGACCTCATTGGTGATGCACCTTGCCCTGAAGGATTTTTAGAGTTGGTGAAAGCTCTTAATTGATGCCGGTTCCAATTTATAATAACATCTGACGGCCAGTGGTCCTAAACTGCTCGGAAATATTCGACACATGAGGGCCTCGTCGTCTACATGAAGCGTCATAGCTTGTTTATAATGACGAATGTGATCAGTGGGGTCCGATTTTCCATCGTACAGGGTGAATGATGGTGCTTTGAACTTTTTGGGTAGCACTGTCCTTGCGATCCGTTGCACAAAGGGGTCATGTTAATCCTCTTCGTCTGAATCATTTCTTCTTCGCTTATTCCGCACATGCGGACTTCCCCTGGAAGAACTAGAGACTTTGACTCGTCCCTTCTTTTTGGATTCTGGGGATGATGAGTCAGAATCACTGCCACTATCATGTCTTCGAATTCGAGGTCGTCGACCATCCTTTCCCAAAGATCGTCCCCGATCTTGGCACGCGACCGATTGGGATTTTGCCACCTCCAGGGCCAAATCCTGTCGAAGGCGCTCATTCTCAGCCATCATGTTTTCCAACCTCCGTTCATTTTGCTTCGCCTGATCCATAATCGTTTGCGTTGTCTCATGTACTGATGTCGAGGGTGAGGTCTAGGCAACTGAGTCGAAGTTCAAGGCCTTTCGCGCGACAATGTTCTCTGGCCCAAGCATGTTTCTTAGAGTGGTATCATCTCGTGGCGTAAGGTCGTCAGCGACTACCGGAGGATCTTTTGTCACGCCCGCCATGGATGTGCTTGAGTATTCCCACAGACGGCGCCAATTATGGAAATATGGTTTGGAAATACTCTATGGATCCTGCAGGACGCTCCTGATCCTTAGCTAATCACCTGAAAAGGAATGAACACTCTGGTCGAGGGTGCCAGAATTAGCACTCTGACGGACAAGTCAGTGTGTACTCTCTTGTTTGTTTGTATCTCAAGTTAATCTTATTTGTTCTCACATACCTTTTCGTAGTTGATGCTCCTCTTATTTATACTTGTCCTTGATATTGGTGGTTAGGCCCACCTTTCAACCAACGTATAATTGCTTACTCGGCCAATCTGTCCTAGCTATTCATACTCGGCCCCTTTTACAGCTGATTTTACGGAGAATTTGGTTATTCGGCCTCTATGTCCCTCCAGGATAGAACTGTATAGTATATAACTTAATTTCTTTCTTTAAATTAACTCAGCTTTCCTATGTAAGAATATTATTCGGCTTTCCTATGCAAGGATATTATTCGACTCCCACACATGTCATATGGATCAACTCAAAGCATGCAACAACGCACGTATTCAAGTAAATAGGAAATGACAACAATGTTAGAATGATGAACCGAACCCAATACATGCAAAAAAAAAATGGACATTAAGCATATAAATAAAATGGAGAAAGAAATGGGAGTTAGAAGACATATACAATATTACGAGTGTTACAAATTTGCCCACGCACAAGAGGGCCCGAATGAATGTCGTAATTAAACTAATTGTTACAACACCAAATGAATTAACTAATTTAACTAGTTATTACAAATTCGAATGAAGCCAACTAATTAATTACACATACTAATATTAAAGCACTATTTTAATGGACTTGAACGGGAGGCGAGGAGCCACATGCGCACAACCGAGAAGGTCCTCCCGAAAACCTCTTTGTTTGAGCCAGAATCTGCTCTGTTTGTAGTCAGAAAATTATTCTGTTTTGGCCTCAGATTCTGCTCTATTCTGCCACAAAAATGCCACTGCCTGTACAAAAATAGTTGGCCGGCTGGCCTTGAAAAGTGGTCGGTCATTCAAAATTGTGGCTGGCCGGCCACAACTTTTGAGAAATGCCTTTCTACCACAGAGTTGAAATAGAGCAAACACAGAGGGTGTGTTTGGTTATGTTTTGGGAGATAAATTTTCAAAAAAAATAAAAAATAAAAAAATTGGGAGGGAGTTTAGAAATTTTTTAGTTTGTTTGGTTGTATATTTTGGAAATAGTTTTGAAGTATAGAAGTTTGGGATGATTTGATATTTTATTATAGTTGAGTAAATGTGTGTGAGAGAAAAAGTGATTGATTGATGTGTAGGAAAAGAAAGTGATTTTAGGAAAAAAATTCAAAATCACTAAACCAAACAAAATTTTGAAAAATTTTCTCCAAAATTACTCTTTCAAAAGAAAACCAAACAAGGCCAGAGTGTTTCCAGAAGATGTTTATCCTCTCTGCCATTCCCTATCATAAAGATGATCAAGGGAAGAGTAGATTCAATTCACAAATCATCAATTATCGCAAATTTGTTGCGTGATGATCTTAGAACCGATAGGACAAAAGCTCAATAAAACGAAACGAAAGACAAATAACATCTCCTCATTGTCATTAAGCTACCTCAAGGGAAGAGGTAGACATTACTTCATAAACCAATCAACATCACTAAACAGTATGCAATGATTCAAGACGCAATAGGTTCGATATAACGTCCGATTGAACCTAACCCAATTTTATTACCTTTTTCACCTCTTTTATTAGCCTTTTTTACATTACCTTTTCATGTCTTATCTTTTCTTCCTTTTTGTCTAAAAATGTAAATTACGTCCACTAAGTCCGAAAGCAATAAAGATAGCAAGCACGACTTGACCCGAGAAATGAGATTTTTCAAGCCCTTTCTATGGGGGAAATTACAAAGGAAGAATCAAAATCATTTACAAGTGATAATGAATTCTAAGTCAAACCCAAAATGAGCAATAATGACTAGTCAAACTCAAAGAGAGATAATGACTAATCAAACCCAAAATAAGCGATAATGACTCCAAATCCAAACCTTGATAATAAGCTATAATGACACTTTCCTTTGTGATTTCCAAGAGTTTAACTAGAAAGTTAGTCCCTTATGAGTAATACACCTAAAGAGAAGTATCAAATGAGAGATCACACCTAGCATAGGAAAGACGAAATGCCCTAGTAATGAACCTCCAAAGAGATTAAACGATTTAGCATGAAAGGTCTCTTTCTTATGCTTTGAGTGGTGATCTTTTGTTTGATCCAACTCTTTACTCAAAAGAAACAAAGAATGGAGAGAGGTTGCAACAATGATGATGCAAAAGTGATTATTACAAAAGTGTGAGTATTTACATGAAAACTATGTAAAGAACGCTATCAACTCAAATAGATTGGTTGCCATGGCCTAAACACCCAAAACCATGAGAACTTACAACAACACAAGCATAGTATTCAAAACATAAACTAAATAAACACACTAAACAACCCCTAAATAGCACAAAATAGTGCTGAAAATCATTTTAAAAATGAAAGAAAACTTGAACAAAAATGTGAGGAAACAAGCCTAGTAAGCAAGCCAAAGAAGGGTGGCTAGCCCCTCCACCTTTGGAACTTTAAATCGCATATTTTCAGCCTTTGAAAACAGCCCAAAACAGTATCTAAGCAAAGTAAAAAAGAATGGAAAAGAGTAGTATAAACAAAGGAGAAGATGGTCAAAGCTTATACCTCTTGAAGAGATAATGTTCATTGTTAAGCAAACTTGATTCAAAACACTCTCAAGTCTCTGAAAGTAGGCTCAAAATCTCAGTAGGAAGCTTCAAGTTTGAGCTCTAAAGGTGTATCTGTCTTGTATCTATAATTGAGAGGGTAGAAAAAATGGCTTGGATTTCACTGAGCTCTTGAATCAATTTTTTCAACCCCAAAACCTGAGAGTAGGCCTTCTAGTAATAGAATTTCGCCTTCTCATGTTGAAAATAGTTGTATAGGGATAGCTGGTGCAAAGCATGGGCATGGGGACAACTAACAGCTGTAAAATATCTGATTTCGCTAAACATGGCCGGTCGGCCACGAAGGGTGACGGTCGGCCAATCAACTTTGGCCTGCCAGCCATCTGTTGGCCTGCAGTTTTTTTGGTGGTCAGGCTAAATGAAAATTGGTGTTGATCAAAAAAATAGTGTAAGGTTTAGGCTTGAAGGGTTTTGAAGCTCAAAAGCGAATTCCTTTTGCTAATGATTCGAATGATTTCTCAGTGTAATGTTTCATCATCGAGTACTTGGAACAAAGCGCCCAAGTCTTTAAGGGTGGTCAAAATGGTGTGTCTATAGTTGCCCCTTAACAGAGCTTGAAGTCATGAAATGACGTGAGTGAATGTCAATGCCCAAAGATGACCCATTTGACATGGCCGTAAGACTTGGGCAGACAAATAAAATGCAAATGCAATTGGTTGAACCCAAGGGTTGCCTACGTATCTCTTTGAAAAAAATTAGACCAACGGAGTTCAATGGCAAGATGCAAATGATATGCTCAAAAATGCACTTGAAAGCTGGACTTACACGCTTCGCGAAACCGATTATTTTTGAAAATTCACGATCATGCAAGACAATGCAATGAGTAATAACAAGATGACAGCATATGAATGAAACAAGCCTCAAGCTTAAATCAAAACAGGTCTAGTCGTGCCTCGCATCGAAAGGAGTAAGCAAAAACAGGCGTATCTACCTGTATCTCATATGGAGAGAGGAAGTTTCAAGCCGAACTACGTCTCACATAGATGAAAAATGAGAGCCAAACTACGTCTCACATAGAGAGGGATAAAAAGGTATAAACCAAACTACGTCTCACGTAGAGAGGGATGAAAAGGTGCAAACCAAACTACGTCTCACGTAGAAAGGGAAAGGAAGAACACTCTAACCATGCTAAAATCGTGAGAAGAGGTCCTGAACCGCTTAGGGTCGTGTTCCTACACGCCTTGAGATAAAAACTACTCGGGAACGCATCTCATGCATCCTGAGAAAACCGCTCAAGGTCACGTCCTTGTACGCCCTGAGATACTCTAATCACGCTGAAATCGTAAGAAGAGGAAAAGACTCCAACTACGCTAGAATTGTGAGATGAGGAAGAACACTCTAACCACGCTGAAATCGTGAGAAGAGGTCTTAAACCGCTTAGGGTGATGATCGGAAAAACACTCCAACTATGCTGAAATCGTGAGAAGAGGAAGTGTGATGATGTGATAGATGCAACGAGTATGATAAGATTGTGCAATAGATGCACATGAACGATATGATCGTACGATAAATGCACGATAGCGATTTGATCGTGCGATAGATGCACAAAAATGATGATCGTGTGATAGATGCATGAAAGCGCTTTGATCATGATGTACGATGGCAGCTAGGATCGTGCGATAGATGTACAATGTGGTATGTGTGACAAACGATGTAGGGTGGGAAAAGATGGCCATCCGGAGTTGGTGATGGCTGGGGTGGGGGTGGGGCTAAGGTTAGAATTAAGATGTTAGGAATGGGGGATAAAATAGGAATTTTATAAAATAAAAAAACAATGCCCAATTAGTACACTTTAATTTGTATTTGGAAGGAAAAAGATTGGGTATACACCTAACCTTTGGCATAGAGCACAAAATGGTTATCCCGTGACTTGAACCCATAACCTTAAGATTATTAGACCAAGATTTTACCACTGAACCAATGGTCACACCTAAAATAGGAATTTTATGTTATGATTAAATTGTAATATAAAGAAAATGAAGTAGGCAGGAGTCCTAAAAAAGAAAGGTGGATGTTATTAGCAATACTCTAAATGAATCTATGCTAATTGATATGGTAGTTACATTTATATTGTTAGGAATTGGGGATAGTTAATCATTTTTCATTCTGTACTTATTCCTTAATTTCAATTATCCTGTCTTTTTAAACCATTGAAACTTTGTTAAAGTGCAATTTTTCATTTTAATTCAAGCAGGGAATTGTATATTTCATTCTTGCTATTATGGCACTTCTCACATAGCTTTTATTGTGACTAAGAGAAATTGCTTTCTGTGTTTGGCCATTGTTTTCACCATCTCAATTGGAACATATATGGGATTTTACCGTACACAGATCAGGAAAAAGTTTAACATCAGTGTAAGCATCTCTATCTAAGTTTGTTTATGATTCTACATTATCTGACACGTGTTTTTCAGGCGGCCTTTGTTTAATATATATTTTTTTCTGTTTTTGTTTCAATCTGGGACAGTCTTCAATATTTTTGCAGTAAAAGAGAGCATGTTGTGCTTGGGCTTTTAACTTATTTTCATTACTTCACCCCAAGAAGCAATAGATTATTTGATCCATGACCTCCACCATTTCTCAATTTTTCCACAGCTTCTGCAAGTTTTTCCCGTTTGGCTACTTTGTGTATGGTTGTGTAAAATTTCTTTTATCTTGAATGGAATTAGGGTGCAATTTTTTACTGGGTTCTTAGGCATTATCAAGAAATTGAATTAGGGTGTTGTGTGTCTTTCTACTATTTGAGATGACCGAGTGGTTTTCTCAAACTATTAAAATGAGTGTTGTCTATTTTCACCGCATACAAGATTCCAATGAATGGTCTCATCCTCATGATATTTATGTTTATAATCATGTTTTTGGTTGCATCGTTGACTACATATTCTTACCAATACAATTGACTCCATATTACTTGTCCATTTTGTGCCAAGTCTACAAACCACCTTCGCTCTATGAGACTATGACAACTTTGGTGGTGGAGAAAACTTTAAAAAATAAAAATAATGAAAGGAAAGGAAAGGGAAGATAGTATAAAGCAATATTGGTTTAGTCATTTTAGAAATTCATGTTCTTGTATTAGATTTCACATTCCTAATGATTTACTTTTGTCTTCCTTATTGTTGAATTTACTCTGTTTGCACACTACATTCTTTCTCATTTAGCTTTCTTGACATTTTTGTCTTGATTAAGGACTTTTTCTATCATTTTGCCTCTTCTTCTTCTTCTTCTTCTTCTTCTTTAAATAATGAGTCAAACAATAAAAAGTCCTGTCAAACTAAACCAGCTGTTCTTGGTGGACATTTGATAGAGGGTTTGATGTTCTTCAGTTTGGCTTGACAAATTCACAAAGTTTCATGAGTGCTTTGCTGTTTGTTGCATGCCACATGTTTATCATCAGAATTGTACCAATGTTGGTTATTCGTTCTTACGAGTCCAATCCATTCTGTGTGCATAGTTGTACTCACTTTCAAGAACTCAATATCTTCGGTGTGAAAAAGTACTGGCACAAAAATCCAGGATAACAAATTATACTCCTAAATATTTATAAAAAAAAATTCTTGTTTATAAAAATTACGCTGCTTGCATTAAAAGCAAGTCAAAATTGCTTTAATTTCAATCTCTTAATAGACAGAGATTGACTCATAACTTCTTGAATTCCTAACTAAGCTCACTAACCTGTATTCTCAAATCCAATGTCCTCATAGCAAAATTTCCATTTTTGGTTAATCTACTGTCTTAATCGCACTTCAATCATGCTGACATGATTTGGTTAATCGTGTTGTTTTGCAGGGTAGTGATGGTCATTGGATGATTGTATCTACCATCTGATATGCCCTTGCTGCACATTATGTTAGGTTTGTTTGAGAGTTATGATTAAATAGCACTTCAACATGGTAAATAGAATAACTAAGTTACTTTTTCAAATTGGTTAACTTTTAGTACCTGTCACATGGACTCTTCTACTTCTCTCAACGGGCCCCTATGTCCACCAGATATGACAAGGGTAAGGGTGTGGGATATGTGTCCGACACCTATTCCTAATTTAGACACATGGATTCTATAATTTTATGATGTTTGAAGAAGAAGATACTCACATTTGCTAGTTAAAAAAACATTTTTGGCTTCATGAATGGGAGATGTAAATTCAATTTCTTAGAACTTGTTTAATTTAAAGTAAATTTCTAATAATTTACAACATCCTATGTAATAAGATTATACGATATGGCGGAAAAAGATTTATGTAACCTACCCCACTTGATTAGGACACAAGGTTTGATTTGATATGCAATATCTGACACTTGGACACACTTGCATCCTATACTTGTGCCTAAGTTTGTGTAACATAGCTTTTACCAAAACAAAATTATTTTCTCAAACATTTCAGTCATACTTCTCTCTTATCTTCTGAAATGGGTAATTAACATTCTTATAATCTAGATCAGGAATCTAGAACATTGGAGATGAACAATGTTCAAGATGGAACCTAGCACAGTGTCAAGGTGCGCCCATCCAAGGGTCAACACCTTGATGCTACACTGATTTATGCCCTTTAGAGAGCCAAAAACTTGCCTAAAAAGTTGTTGGTGCAAGTGCAAACAAAGGCCCAAGGCATAGTGCAAGATAGCTCAAGACATGCCATGAAGCATCCTAGCCACAACAGGCCACAGACTTGCTTGTCCAAGTAGCAACTTTAGGCCAACTTTTGGAGGGTCAAATGCAATCTTTTTGCCTTGTAAATTTTTCTGTAAATACCGTAGTATTAAAGGTGTTTGGGACCAAAAGTTGTAATTTTTCTCTTTTTGTAGAATTTTTAAAAATCCATTATGACTCCTCAACCATAGTGGATGTTTCCTCCTGCCAGCTAGGAAAAGGCTTAACAAGCTATATTAAGGAGGGGGTACCCAAGTGTTGAACCAAACCACTTGTGCCTTTAATGTACCCCAACCTAGCTTATGGTAAGGCAACTTTTGTAACACTTTTGGTGCATTGTTCAACTATTGTAATGCCTTCTTTTGATCAATGAAAAGTTCATTTCACCTTTAAATTGTGCAAAGCCTTTCAGTTGTTGCTTACTTTACTTTTAGCTTGTTGATTGCTATTTTGTGGCTTGTCTCCAATCTTGTGACTCATCAACTTAACTAATATTGTGTTTGCTTGTCTTTGCAAACCTTTTGAGCTTTATTGGCGGGCTAGTGAAGAGAGTTAACTAGCGCCACACACACTTGCATATCTTTGTCAAGGCTTCCGCATTGCCCGTGTGTGACAAACGGTCAGGGTGACATAATATGCATAGGACGCTATGGTGAAGGCAACAAAGCATTCTTTGAGCTACAACCACTGCCTATAGTGTCAACCAAGTCTTTTGATCCCTGCAGTCTGCAAAAAAGTATAAATGTCGCAGATCACTCCTTGAGAGTGTTGTCTTTTCTGGTTTTGGAATGGCGTCATGTTCAAAAGATTTGATATGAAGATGTTTGCACTTGAAGGAAGATGGAGCAAAAATCATGTATTTATTCACGTGTGGAGGTGATTGGAATAGCCTCTGCATCAAAATGTATGTACAGTCTGTACTGTTATGATGATGGAAGTGTATCATTGTTGTTATGTTCATTAGAATTTTGATTTAGGGTTTTCCGTCTACGTTCAGTGAATTGAGTCAATATGATAATGTAGTGTTTGATACTTCTGAATTTGTTAGCTTTAGCCCTTCAGTTGCCTGAAAAAAGTTCTACTAAAGATGCATTGATGAAGAAATTCAATTGCTGCCTTGTATGAATCGCAGAAAAAAAAGTAGGAAATTATCCCGCGCTTGGCTAAGATTTTATGACCCAAGATAACTAATTCAAAGAGGGGATGACAAAAATTATTCTAACAAAAAACTTTTCTCGCAAAATACCTTACTCGAAATAACTTATGCTATGCATTCTTATTGGTGAATCAAACAAGGCTTTTAACATGCATTGAATCCGGCAAGAGAGATTGAGATCTTAAAGCATGTGATTGTTCTAAGATGGCATGCATGGCTGTGACTTTGAGATTGAAATGCACTGCATACTTCTAAGGACTGTGTGTTTGTGTTTAACAGCTTGTGTTGGCACTCATCTGTACAAGGCAACAAGTCGTGCATAGAGCAGCTGAATGACATCCATCCCCAAACCAAACCTCCTCCAAAAAGACTCATGCCAAACACTGGCAATAGTTGGCCATCCAAAAGTGAGTTGACCTCGAAACATTCGACATCACCACTAAGAACTGGCCATGTTCAAAAGACCCAAAAATATTCAATACATTAATACCAAAAACTAGCCACTGTCCAACACTCACACCTATTCACATCTGAAACCCATGAAATATCTTTACTACCACACCACCTCACAATGAGCACACTACCAACCCAGGGCTACTACTATGGCGCCAAGTACAACCCTAGGATTTGGAAAAAGACGATGGAAACAATGGCAATACATGGTGGAATCCAATGACAATGAAGGCAGCAGACACACCTTTCAAGGAGCATATGTGAAGAACAGGGCCGGCCCTAAGGGCAAACAAGAGAGGCCTGCGCCTTAGGCCCCCAAATTTGGACTAAAAATAGGGACTCTCAAATATAGTTTTGTGTTTTAAATATAAAAAAAGGCCCAAATTCTATAGGCCCAATTGAACATGAGGTCCAAAAAAAAGCAACAAAACTAGATTTTTATTTTTTTTAAGTATTTGTAATGATTGCTTCATATCTTAATATATAAAAATAAATTTTTATTTATAATTTTAATGATTATATGTGTAAGTAAATTTTTTTGTGACTACAAACAAATAAAAAAGTTATAACTTATCGTTTTATGCATGAATTTTTTTTTTCAATATAAGAGGGCCCCATTTTCGAAGTATCGCCTTAGGCCCCCTAAATATCAGGGCCAGCTCTGGTGAAGAAACAAAAGCAAGCCGAAGGCCGAAGTTTCCTAGGAGTAGTGTGTTTTAGGAGGGTTATTATTCAGTATATTTGGTTTTAATTTTTTAAAAATTAAATTTTTTATTTTTCGTATTTTTTGTTTTTAGTGAATATTTTTAAAATTTTAAACATTTTTTTTTTTTTTTAGATGCACCTTACTTAGATATATCTAAATAGTAAAATATTTGTAAAAAAATATTTTAAAAAATTAATAAATACACAAAAATACGAAGAACATACTCAAATTTTTTATTTTTTATTTTTTGCTTTTTTGGTATTTATTGAATTTTTTAAAGATTTTTTTTCACAAATATTATACTTTTTAAGTGTATTTATATTAGGTGTGTCTAAGAATTAAAAAAGTTTCTTAAAATATTAAAAAAATTCAGTGAAAATAAAAAAAAGAATACGAAAAATGAAAAAGTAAAATTTTCTGAAAAGCGAATTCTAAAAATGGAAACCAAACAAAGTGATTAGTTTTGGGGATTATCAAAAAAATTTTAAGAAAAATATTCACTTTACTCTTTTGTGATTTTTTTTCAAAATACTTTAGTCCCTTTAGTTCAAATATAGGCAAAGAATCTCCTTATGATTTTGGATTAAAGTGCAAAGCTAATTCTGTCAAAAACTAAGGACAAAATTACCTAAGTACTCTTATCTCTTCTCTAATATATATTTAACAATAATTTATTATCATAAAATTGTCTTAATCTAATTTTTAATTTTTAACTCAATTGATTATTAACATTTTAAATAAATTTACCATAAATTAAACCATAAGATTAGGGGAGATTGACCAATAAATTCTGAATGTTAAAATTGTGATCCAGATAGTTCTAAGATTTTTCTTATGTTCTCTTTGGTCCTATTGGATGTGTAACGGCAAATTTAACCTTTTGTTGGGCATTTACAGTGAAAAGAAATAGGTGTCACAGTAGAGAAAAGAACACTATAGCCTTTTTAGAAACTTTTCTTGTGATGGAACATGCCAAACAGCACTCTCCCAATCTTTTGCTAGGTTTTTGTTGGGTGTTATATTGGGAAAAAGTAAGTGTCACCGTGAAAAAAAGTACATTATAACCCTTTTAGAATCCTTGCTTATGGTGGAACATGTCATATGCCACACCAGTTGGATTTTGTTGGGTGTTACGGTAGAAAAAAAAAAAAAAAAAGTGAGTGTCGCAGTGAGAAAAAGTACACTATAGCATTTTTAGAACCCTTCCTTGCAATAAAACATGCCACATGTCACATCAATTGGGAAAAAGTAGGTGTCACAATGAGAAAATGTACAACTGTCCAACAAAAATTACCAAACATAGAAAATAGGATCTCACGATTATATTATCAATACCAACAGGACTTATCAGAGCAATTGAAAAAATATGGGACTAATTAGAGTAACTCTTCCTACGATGGGACTTTATAGTAATTCCAACACCTTAACTTATTAACATAAAATTAAATCGTAAAATTATCTAAATCTAATTTTTAATCTAATTTCTTATTTAATAACATTTTAAAATAAACATATATATAACCAACTAAATCATAAATTAAACTAAGCACCCTAATTTATTACCATAAAATCTAATTTAATTACATTTAATAAATTAAATCATAAATTAACCTAAATACTTTAATTTATTACCGTAAAATTAAATCATAAAATTACCTTAATCTAATTTTTTATTTTTAACCCAATTTATTATTTAATAAAATTTATATTAAACATTTACATATACATATACATATAAATATACATATATATTAAATTAACCTAAATAGTCTGAGGCGAAACCACAATGGATAAAATGAATTTTGCCCATCTTTTTTAACTGTGTATTCTATCCTATATTTGAATTTGTCTAGGATTATGATTGAGGGATTAAAAAAATCTTATCAATTTTATAATTTAGCTAATTAATTCAAACCTCTCCTTAATTCTCATTTTGTATCCCATCTTGTTGGATTCAATAGTCCCTCATATGGAGAATGCTATGTTCGAACAGGCTATTAATTTGGACTCAAATTTTCTTAGTTAAATAAAAATGATGTAATTTTGTTAAATTATTAATCAAATCTCAAAGCCATGTCACCAAACCAACATGACCATATCAACACGTGTTATACATTTATTTTGTCGTTTACAATTAACTTTCTTTGCAGAGAGTGACTTGTGTTGTTGAAACCTTGTTTGGTTCCAATAATTAATGGAAAATCTTATATAATACTAATAAAAATCTCTCTCATAAGAAAGATTGAATTGCATAGGTGACCTAATCACCAGATTAATTACTTATATTGGTACATTTTTTTCAATCTTTGAGAACTTCCAACACTTGTTAAACTTGGTGTAGTCTTTGTCATGTTCCTTAATTTTCTGCAACTTGTTGATTTTTTTAATTATTTTTGGTTGTTTCATTTGTAGTCTGCACATCACTAGATGATCATAGCAAATGATGTCACATAAATAATAATAATAAGAAGAAGAAGAAGAAGAAATTATGCTTCTTTAAGCCTTAAGACCCTACGATTGAGACCATTATTAAAGAATCTTCCAATCTTGACAGTGAAACATTTAAACAAATACTCAGTA
The DNA here is from genome assembly GCA_030407325.1 of Camellia japonica. NCBI lineage: Eukaryota > Viridiplantae > Streptophyta > Magnoliopsida > Ericales > Theaceae > Camellia > Camellia japonica. The sequence goes on from JAPPVO010000014.1 coordinate 129,335,971, forward strand.
AATTAGAATTTGATATTTGTAAATCATTTTTATGATAAGTTTGAATTTACACCATATAATAAAATTCGATATATTTTTTTTGAGTACATAGCTTCTTCTTTTTTTTATTTATTTTTTATTTTTTGGTAAGAATGCCCTTGGGTTCATCTCTCTGAACAAATCATTAAATTCAAACCTATTGATGGGCGAAATTTATTTGATGGTCTTGGGTAAGATAATGTGCACTGCTGGAAATGAAGGTTTTAGCGGCGTTTACAAAACGCCGCTATAGGTTCCAAAACGCCATTAAATCCTTTTGCGACGTTTAATACCAAACGCCGAAGATGCGGCCGTCGCTATAACTTTATGGCGCTTTAGAAACGTCGCTATATGACTAAAGTTCTACTAACGGTAATATGACATCACCATACTATTTAGCGACGTTTTTAAAATGCCGTTGTATCTTTTTTCAAAAACATTCAACCGTTGGCATAATAATGTTTAGCAACGTTTTTAGAAACGCCGTGATAGCCTCTCTTTTTTTTCTTTTTTTTTTTAAATTGTGCTAATTTTATGTTATTGAACAAAAAAATACCTGCAATTAAATTGGAAAATAGCACTAATATGAAATAATAACTCCCATTCAAAATGCAACATTAATTCACTTTACCATTCAATTTAATATCCAATCACCATTAATTACAAAATAACATATCCAAAAATCATGTTTTAACAAAGACATTAGCAGATAAAGGAATGTTGAGCTATAATGATGGATCCAACTATACAAGAGATGGCAAATTACTATCAAAAAAATTATCGTCAACTCAAAAATATATTCCTACTTATAACATAAATTTCATAAATTTCAAGTTGGATGAGTTAAATTCAAATTAATGAGAGAGTTCATTGTTGGTCTTCACTTGTCTACATGCCTGCATCAGAACATAAAGTGTAATCAAATTTACCAAAATAAACATAACTTGAAAATTTTGTACCCAATACTTATGCATAGTAGACGTCCTGTTTAACCTTTTTTTCCATGACAACCACCTGTTAGATTTGTACCAAAATAAACATATATATATATATATATATATATATATTTAAATATAATGAGCAAGAAACAAAGCATGAACTGATAACATACATAATTTGCACTTATCAGTGGATAACATCTATAGGAACACAATGGATCCCATGATATGTAAGTACCAAAGCTACATACCTCAGATGGAGTGAACAGAGCACACGCTTGATCAGTTATATTCAATAAGGATGCTTCCTGCCAAATTGAAAATTTGAATGAACAATTACAAAGAAATTGCAATCAGATAGACTGTTTAGAATTCTCAGAGAAAGAAAATGAAAGAGAAGAAAGGAAAGGAAAGAAACAATCACCTGTTTGCACAAAAACCAGAGAGAAGATATATCTTGTCTTGTAAAATTCAGATTATAATGCCCCACTAATGCAAAGGTAATTTCATCCAAGGCAGGTTCCTTAAGCTTAAGAACACTAGGCTCCTGACTTGTTTATAGGCCTGCATTCAGAGATATACACAATAAAACCAAAGAAGTATCATGTGTTGTAAAATTCAGCTCATAATGCCTCACTAATGCATAAAATTTCATCCAAGATAGGTTCCTTAAGCTTATTATCCAGTAGTATAAAGTTTAATTTCAATTTCCTAGTTGATCAGAATTGAGCAGGAACAAGCTGGCAATGCTTTACAATCAATTGAATAACATACGGAACACAATGTTTTTTTAGATATCAAGATAACAAATTTTCTATATTTATTTATTTATTGGGAAGTAAACTAATGCTTGTGTTTCTGGAAAGCAAACTAAAAATCCCCCAAGGCAATGTAGGCGAAGAAACATGAATCAAGACCCCCTCTCCCCAAAAAAAAAATCAAATGTCTATAAATTTTTTAAGGAATGGAAAGGGTGATGTCGTAAAAAATTGTCATCCTCTCAAACTCAAAGGCATGCCAATGAACAAGGCATTTGTATATGACACAAGCAGCCACTGGTTTACTATCTTTAAAACCCAAATCCTCTTTAATACAGCTTGAAAGAAATTCATAATTCTCCTGTATAACAATATTACTTTTAAAACCCTATTTAGTGCTGTAGAGAACTCATCAAGTAATTTACTCTGAGCAAGCAAAGTGAGTCAGAAATAAGAAGCTGTAATATTGTAAACAATAGGAGAAGAAAACCTGTTGTCTTTCAGTGGTTATCTTTGTCCTACGAGAATCAGATAAACCTTGTGAAAGGGGTGCTATAAGTTTTGTGGGTGTAGGGGATTCCTGCATCAAAGGTAATATATGAGAACAACAACGCAAAATTAGATTTTCTAGTTATGCAAAACAATGACTGATAGGGACAAATCTTACAAATACAGGCTTCTGATCAGCATAGGGAAGAGCAAGTGCAGCAGAGTACTTCTGTTTCATCAGAAAAGAGGAACTAATCACAAAACCATAGTTCCCACTTTCCAAGTACAAAGTCAACCAAACCATCCTATACAGAGTAGAGCTGGAATTTTCTTTCTATTTTCTTTCTTTTTCTTCTCATTTGTACTTTTTTTTTTTCCCATTTTCTTACTGAAGGGATAGCTGAATATGCATCAAATTATAAACCATTTGCTATAGGTCATAACATAACAAAAATTAAAAAGGTGGAAAATCTACACATCTAGAATGATTAATGACCCAAAAAAGATTTGTTCACATAAAAATATTAAGAAAAAAACTGTGTAGTTGACAGATTTTATTCATATATTTTTGTGAATGAATTTTATGTACCTAGTTTTGTTGTAAATAACACCTTTCATAATTGTCATGCTTTTTTTATTGTAAAAAATATTTTGGTTCCTTATTACTACACAATCAACAAATATATAGATTGCTGGCAGCAGAAGAAAACTGCTTACTTGTGTACGTAAAATATGCTTGTCCACCTCAATTTGTTTCTCACCCATTCCTTTCACCCTGCCTCCGGCTTGACGCTCAAGGTGACTCCACATTTTTGTAAGTCGAGGTAACTGATTCCATTTGTGCTAATGCAACCTAAGAAAACTTCAGTCTTGTCAATGTAAATGGACAACATAAACTCAGAAAACTATCTCACAAAAAAATAATAAATTTGCCTGTAAAGCTGCTTCATGTGTTGCTGCCCTCTGGTTGAATATATCCAGGATGAGAGCAGTGCGGTCACAAACTCTAACATCTCCTCCAAAAGTCTTTTCTAAATTACGTAATTGCCTGCAAATTAGCATTATAAACATCCCTTTGTAGCTGATAAAATCAAGACATGAACAAAAACTGAGAACATTCATAAGATGCAAAAGGTAGCACAAACTGAGAAAACAAGAGAAACTTTTATATGGTGTGTGGGTTGTGTCCAACAAATATGATGATAAAAAAATCAGTAAGGATGACAGACTCTATTCCAACTACAGAAGCTAGAAACATAAGAAAAAAAGGGAGCATAAGACAGGCCATGGCAACAAGAAAATAACTAATCGCATGTAATTTAATAGAGAGTGCCACTAGATAGGACCATAGGAAGAAAATTAGCAAATGGAATCAAATTCCCAGTTCTGTTATTTTTTTACATAAGTAAAATTTCACTTAAACTACAGAGATCATAAGTAAAATTTCACTTAAACTACAAAGATCATTGGTGCAATTTATCCTTAAAAAAATTAAGCACACCAAGATAGTAATTCACAAATTTTCGTTCAAATATTATTATCTGTTTTGGTGTCCAGTGGCAGCCGGTAGTGGCAGGGGAAAATGGTAGCACAACACAGAAAGAAGTTACAGGACATAAAGTTCCAACACAACCAAATTACTTTAGAACACCAAACATAGATGATTATATATTGACATTTTCTTAACATCTACCTATTTATTAGTGGCAGCCTCGTGGGGAGAGCTCATCAAGGCGGCGGTCCATGATCAGTGACACAGATTCAAGGTATGCTGCTTCGCTTGTTTCGGGGAGCACAGCCTCTTGTGCTTCTTGAACAATCTGCTCAATCACAGATTCCTTCTTCAAGGTTTCCCTGCACATGATGCTTCCAATGGCAAAGGGAGTGAGTCCTCTCTCTGCACCTTTCTTCAGAAGCATAGTGGAAATGCGAAGCGTGCGTGCACACTCAAGTGGTAGGTCCCACCCATAAAATTTCAAGAGTTCAATATCTCGATCAGCATCGAGTGATCTTATGTAGTCGATGGTGTCCGGTGAATAAGGCTGGTGTGCTTGAGGCCAATACAGCCAGTCGAATGTACAATCTTCAAACTGCATTGAGATCAAAAAAATGAGAATATAATTAATCTGAAAACATACATGGCCTGCCAATCAATTCAATCACACTAGTAAAGGATTTCATTTTACAATGATGAAGTCAATCTAAAGCAAAAGTCAATGATTTGACAACTGACAAGCCAAGTTATCCTCATTTCCACAAGGAAATTTGTGTATTCGAAGTTTTTTTTTTTGGTTGGGTGTGTATTCGAAGTTTACTAAAAGACCATGTGACAAATGTTCTGAAACAGAAGAAATATGTTTCCTCTGAATTGATCCAAGCCTTCCAATTATAGTTCAAAGAAGCATAAACATAAATATATCATATTCAATACGCTTCCTTTGAATAGATTTAAGCCTTCCTAGTTTAGTTTGAAGCATAAACATAAAAATATCATATTCGATACGCTTCCTTTAAATTCAAGCCTTCCTAGTTTAAATTGAAGCATAAACATAAAAATATCATATTCAATAAGCTTCCTTTGAATTTATTCAATCCTTCCAAGTTTAGTTTGACGCATTAACACAAAATTATCATATTCAATATGCTTCCTTTGAATTTATTCAAGCCTTCCTAGTTTAGTTTGAAGCATAGAACTAGGAACTTCCAATCACTGTTACACAGGCTTCCTGAGCATCAAATGAATTATGTCCCAACACAGAATTTCACAGATATACATTATATACTACATTATAGTTGTGTATCTAATTAAGCATATAATTGTCATTACAATGTGATTAAATTGGCCTTCCACTTGAGACATTTAGGTTATCTAGTACTCAAAATGAAATAAGCAGTCAAATAGAATAGCTTCATAAACAATAGTATATCAACTAAACATAGTTTAAAAAAACCCATAACTAGTGGTTGCAAGAGCAATGTTTTGTGTATTTTCATACTAAACATATATTTAATGTCAACATATATGACCTCTTTGTCTCCGCTAAGAGAGCAGCAACAAACTGTCAGCTTTGCTTCTAGGCACCTTGATAGGATTTCCACATCAATGCAGCATGCTTTATCTGAAAAAAAAAATTTTAAAAATTAAAAATAAATAAATAAATAAACAACTTAAAAAGACAATGGATTCAATTGCATAAAATCAAAGTGGTATTTAGTCTACATATGATTCTAACTACATTTTTGAACAAAGCGGGGGAATAATAATAATAATAATAATAATAATAATAATAATAATAATAATTGTGAGTATTTTTTAACAAAAAGTGGTATAGAATGATAACAACAATAATGGAAAGGCTTTCACCGTTTGAACTAGCTCCAATCTGTAACTTTTTTAAGAAATCCATCTCTCTTTTCTTTTCACTCTGCATTACCCACTGCAACTTTGCAAATATTCCAATGCTGCAGAATTGGATCTTCATTAATTATCTCTCATTACCCCAGTCCTCCATGTAGCACTTTGAAAATCAATGCCTCCCCAGACAGATATTAGGGCTATTTTTAAAGATATGAATCAAGAAAATAGTTAAAGATATGAATCAAGAAAATACCTTTCTTTGGCTCTCTGCACAAGTAATCAATAACAGGACCACCCATGTGTAGCAACTTGAAAAAGAAAGAAACTCAGAGAACATACCAAGATGTAAGTTTATCAATTTACATGGGAACTACACCGAAATGATTATTAGGAGAGTTAGAAAGCAAGAAATGCCAAAATGAGATTCCAAAAAAAAGGCAAAATAATGGACTAGAGAGAGACAAAGCAGATCTGATATTACCATGTTAGCAGATCAGAGAGAGAGAGAGAGAGAGAACAGATCTGATCGAAAGAGCAGATCTGCATCTCTTCATCGTTGAGCTTCTACTCATTGTTTCCAACGATCCACATCCAACGCCACCTGCTTGTCCCGCATGATCAGAGACATTAACACCGCACTCGAAACCCTAGATAAATCGATTCACCATTGCTGCTGCTCAATCTGATGAAAGAGAAAGAGTAAAGGAACAAAATCGAAAGGAGAAAACATAAAACAAAAGCAAAAAAAGCTGGAAATCAACTAAATCGAGAGAAAACAATTCCAAATCGTTAGTTTTGGCCATGAAATTTTATAGATCTTGTGTGAATGTAGCAAATCTATATCAGAAAACCCTAACATTGAGCCCTAGATCGATTTAGATCATAGGGATTCGAACAATCAGGAAGATATACACTCAAATCACAAGTAGAACAAGATTTTTCAGATCAAACAACCGAAGAATTGATGGAGATCGAAGATCCGATGCCTCTGAAGATCCAACGCCTCGATTTCTCTCTCTTCCTGAAGTCACGCCCCTGAAGATCCAATAGCGTTGAGTTGAGCCACTGTTTTAAAGAAATAACTGGCCCACAAAACGAGATGATTTAGTTTTATTTTTTTAGAATTTGAAAAATCTGGGCCGATTTCACGACGTTTTTAAAAAACGTCATTAAAAAAAACGTCACTGTATGCCTTTTTTGACATTTATTAGTTAAACTAATCAAATTTAGTACTTTTTATTGAATTTTTAAACAATGTCTTGACAAATACAAAGTGATAAATGGTTTGAAATATTTCTACCACCAAAAAATTATATGCAAGTGATTTTTTAACATTTTTGTATTTTATATAATTGCACCTTCAAACTTAATTCAGTACTCCCAAAAAATTTAAAAGTCTCATTTTGTATTAGGGTTGTTTTTCAAAATTTCTCATAAAATGACCCTCCAAAAAATTTAATCTGATAATATAATCTATTTGATTGGTGTGAGATCATATTAAAAGAAAGTTGTTAAATATTGTTAGAGAAAAGAATTTGGCTTCTCATATAGATTTGTATAACTTTTTAGGGCTAATTACATCAATTGTCCTCTTAATTTTTTTAAAGTTTTAATTTAGTTATTGTACTTTGAATTTCATCAATTTAATTCTTGAACTTTTTGATTTGATCCAATTCCGTCTTTATAAATTTTCTAAGGTTTTGTTTATTTGTGACGCCCCAAATTTTTTGGACATCATAATAAGATTTAGAACTTAAAATCAATGTTGCCACCAAACATCACTAATATCCATTAATTAACAACCCAAAATTTAAAGTTTTCAAATTACAATTCTAATAAAACTTAAAACTTAGTCTCGGTACACAAGAAGAAAATAGAACAACTACGAACAAAAAACTAGAGAAAACTAGGAAATATAAGAAATGGTTCGTGGAATTTGGGGACTCTTCAAGCTAACCAAGGCTGAATGTCACCTTGCAAGGCCTCGGTGTTTCCTTCGTTTTCTTTGGTACCTAGCATAAAACGCCAGGGCAACGAGAATGCCAATGAGCGACGAGCTCAATAATATACTACAGCCCAAAAATACCCACCCCGATAATAATACTTACAATTAATGAATAATGCGTAATAACAGAATAACATGTAGCATTTAATAAGCATGACAGGAATGCCAACAATTAAAATAATAACAATAGATAAATAAATAAATAAAATGGCGAACGGAAATAGTGATTCATCATAAGGAAAATGCACACTTTTCTTTTTTAAATTCCCATAGATTTAGTTTATCAGATAAATTTAAGTAACTCCCCGCAGAGCACTATTTCCACTCAACCGCTAAGCAATGGCCACGGGTAATTCTGACTCTCCCTTGGTCAAATATTCAAATGTTACTTGCTGTAACTACCAATGATGCCCACACACCAGGGTTACGTACCGGAGTCGTGACATCACTGTCTGCCCCAAGGGAACGGTCTATGTTGTGACACCCGCACCACCAACCTTATATCGCCTACACTGATAAGAGCCGAAATACCTTCCCGTGCCATGTTAGGGTTCGCAACTCATTGCGCAAGATTCTAAACCAGGCTCGCCCCATCACTTTTAAATTTTTAATGTATTATCGGTTCAATTTCGTGTTTCTTTACTTCGTTGAATTCACATTTTTATACATGTGTGAGTTTTAGTTCGAGAATCACAGTGATATAATGTTTATATAGCACAACACAATCATATATGGCAACCAAAATAAATGTGATAGAGTGTCTTAGGAGTCATCACAAGATTTCTTTAGAATTCACATACTTCTCCTTTCAGCACTGTATGGTCGAACAAAAAAATATATATATGAAACCCATACCAAACGATGTTCAACCATTATAATATTTTAACTAGTGCTAGTTCATCGAGTTAGGAAAATATTTTGAGAAGAATACTAGGGCTAAAAATGATTTTAAAATAGAGGAATAATTTTTTGAAGAAAACTGGTTTGCTGGGACAGTGAGTTACATTCACCTCCAGCACAGGTGATCCGGGTTTGAAAAATAAAAAGGGGCCTCAAACGGTGTCAAAAATAGGCATGGTCAGAACAGTTTGTTAAATTTTTGAGTTTAGAACATATTTCCAGAAGGATTTGAAGACTGAAAATCAACGGAAGATGGTCAAATAATTTTTCTAAGAAAACTGGACAGATTCTGTCACCTTTTGGAAAAATTGGTGTTTCTCTCTCAATACTTACAAAAAAATTATGAAACCAGCGGTGTTTGAAAGGTAACTTAAAAATCTAACTTTTCCAATTTGAATCACTTGAAAATTCATTTTTTGGAACAAACGGAGACCTGGTAAAGTCAGCGTTGCTGCTGCCTCCAAACAGCAATGAGGTTAAAAATATATTCAGGCCATGAAAACGTTGTCAAATAATTTTCTTCAATATTCTAGTGTCATGAAAACATGCTAAACTAACTCCAGTAGTTTCGAATTTTATGAAAGTGTTCTCACGAGTTTGTTTAGGGTTTATTCAAAACGGATTAAAATCTGTTTTTGCAGGAAGTTTATTAGTTTTGCAAAAAACACACTTTGTGTCCACCATGAATCACATGCAAGACAAAAAAAATGTTTCTGTGGTGACATATTTTCTGAGTATCAACACATGGCCAAGGTGACGACGACGTGCCAACCGAGGTGCCACGTGTCCCGTTCGTAACGCCGAGGTAATCTCGGCTAGGCCGAGGTTATCTCCGAAGATATCGGAATCCGGGATAAGCGGATAAGGGACAAGAGTTCTAGAATGAGGAAGGACTTTAGCCTGGATAAGGATAAAGCTCTTAGGGAGTTTATCTTTATCTATTGGAGAGTCCAAGATAAGCACTGAGCAGAAGTCCATTGAAGCTAGGCTTCTATTGGGACTAGGATTGAGTTGGCTATAAAAGAGAGGCACCCCCATGGGTCTAAGGTACATAATTTATATTCAGAACAGTGAGTTAAGCACTATTGATTATCTTTGTGAGATATTTGATTACTGACTTAATCATCGGAGTGCAATTTGGTGCCGTTTGTGGGAACAAAGAAGAATAGATGGCCAATGACGGACAGAACGAAAAGATTGGGGATAACACTCCTACTGGGAGTGGGAGACCTATTGACCTTGATGTCGAAGAAGACAATTGTAACAAAGAAACTCGTGATCAAAATCACGAAGTGAAAGACGTCGGCCAGGAAGGCGACGTCCCAAAAAAAACAGACCAAAGCAGGTACTATAACGAAGATAACCTCCAGGTATGGAAAGAAAGATGCCTGCGGAGGGACGATGAGGTAAAGACCGTGGTGAACAAATTGGTGGACCTACAAACAATGGTCAATTTCATGATGCAAAATAATGTCATGCAGCCACCGTTCCCACTGCAGGACACGCTGATTCCAACGGCCAATGCCCAGAAAGGAGGGTAGAAAACAATCCTTGTAGCCCCCCAGCACGCCAGGAGCGAAAGACACTATCACCGGCCTTCAAAGGAGGTCGGGCGAGGAGAGCCAAGAAGGGAAGAATCTCGAAGGACGCATCGCACCAAGGAGGCAGACCCCAGAGAACATCGGCATGTTCAAAGGCAGGAGTTGTGCTTCGATGTGACCAATGGAGAAAAGTCAAAAAGGGCTCACAACGAAGCTGAAAATAGTGCACCTAAAAGACTGAAATCAGGAGATAGCCGAGCTCCTGGGCGGACCGAAGAGGACTTAAGAGATTACCTCAAGAGGAAGCAAGAGCATGCCGAGGTAACTTCAACAGTTAAACCGAGAACACCATTCTCGGTAGAGTTAGACAAAGTTGAGGCCCCAAAAAGATTCAGTATGCCGAGGTTCTAGATATATGATGGTAAGTCGGACCCCAACTTTCACGTCGGATTATATCTGAACTCGATGGCACTGTACACTGGGAACGAGCCGTTGCTCTGTAAGGTGTTCCCCTCATCCTTCGGGGAGATTGCATCGGACTGGTTTCACAAATTGCCGAAGGGAAGTGTGAAGACCTGGGAAGGCCTGGCCGAGATGTTCGTGGCCAGGTTCATGACAAACAAACTGCAGCCATTAAGGGTGGACGCCCTAATGGCCTTAAGAATCAGTGAGGATGAAGGCCTTAGGGCCTACGCAAAAAGGTATTATGAGGTGTTCAACCGAATACCCGAATGCAACCAAGAGGTGACAGTCATGTCTTTCAAGAACGGCCTGAAAGATGATTGCGCACTACGAAAGTCATTGGCAAAGACATTGCCAAAAAGTATGGAGGAGCTCATGACCAGAATTAAGAAATACGCCAGAGCTGAGGAAGACACGCCAGGGATAAAGGCGACAAAGCAGGAGAAAGCAAACGGCTCGCCGAAGCGAGGCCGAGGTAACAACGGATCCAACAAGCAAGAGATAGGGCTGAGAATTGCACAGGCAATCACAACTGTATTTCGAATCCCAATTCACAAAGTCCTAGATAAAATCCGAACCCAACCCTATTTCAGAGCACCAGCTAGGGTACCAGGAGAATTCATGGAAAGGAGCATTGGCAAGCATTGTGCTTACCATAACGAAGATAGGCACCTGACTTAGGGTTGTAGAGCCCTGAAGTCACACCTAGAAGACCTGGTAAGGCAAGGCCATTTGAGGGACCTTGTAGATGAGGCTAGGACAAGAGAGGAGCAAGCAAGACTTCCTCAGGCACCAACAGCTCCATCTCCCCCAGTACAGCAACTGCAGGCAGGCGGACCTCGGGTAGTCAATGTAATTCATTCGAAGGTCAACGAAAACGAAATACGGGGGGAGACCCAGAAGATAAAGCACCTGTAGCATGTGTACCAGGTCCGACAGAAAAGACCTCGGGCCGCGGAGTGCCAGGGACCGGTGGTGTCCTTCACTGAAGTCGACCTTGAGATGGTACAACATCCACACAACGATGCCTTGGTAGTATCCCTCCAAGTTGGGGAGTGCCAAGTGAAGCACATCTTAATTGACCAAGGCAGCTCCTGTGACATCATGTATGTCAGATGTTACAAGGAGCTGGGCCTTCACCTTGACGATATGGAGCAATCCAATGGCCCAATGGTCGGGTTCAATGGAACGCCGACATGGCCGCTGGGCACAACAAGCTTGGAAGTGCAGGCTGGCACCAAGAAGATAAAGACAGAGTTCACCATAATCGACACACCCTCCCCTTACAATATTATCTTGGGAAGGCCATGGTTGCATGCAATGGGGGCTGTTCCCTCAATATTGCATCAGCTACTGCGGTTCCCAATAGAGCATGGGATAGAAGAGGTCAAAGGGGATCAGCTGCAGGCAAAGAACTGCTCCATGGCAGCAATGAAATCTACCTGCAGCATACGAGAACCAGAAAGGGCAAAGGTCGAAGACGAGGACGTAGAAGTCTTAGAGGACGTCGGCAAGGAGCCAGCCGAGAAGAGTGAAGAAGCCCTAAAGAAAATCCTCGTCCAACAGGGGGATGAAGAACGCTTCTTTCTTCTCAGTTTGGGCTTAACCGAAGAAGAGGAAAAAGAACTGGAGGCTTTCTTGAGAGCAAACATTGAAGTGTTTGCCTGGACGCCTTACAAAATGCCAAGCATTGACCCCGAGGTCACTTGCCATAAACTGAACGTAGACAGGTTGGCCAAACCTATAATCCAACAGGCAAGAAGACCGACGTTGATACATGTTAAGGCAGTGGAAAAGGAAGTAGACAGACTTCTAGAGGCCCAAGCCATTCGAGAGGTAAATTACCTGACATGGCTATCAAATACAGTGGTGGTGAAGAAAAAGAATGGTAAATGGGGGGTCTACGTGGACTTTACCAGCCTGAACAAGGCCTGTCCCAAAGACAGTTTTCCTTTACCCAAGATTGACCAACTGGTGGATGCCACTTCGGGGCATGGAAGGATGAGCTTCCTGGATGCCTACAAGGGATACCATCAGATAGCAATGGACCCATTAGATGAGGAGAAGACTGCGTTTATCACCCCAAAAGGGCTGTATTGCTACAGAGTGATGCCTTTTGGGTTGAAAAATGCAGGAGCAACTTACCAAAGATTGGTAACCAAGATATTTAAACATCTAATTGGCAGAACAGTGGAAGTTTACATCGACGACATGGTTGTGAAGACCAAGGAACCTGAGGGTCATCTGGCCGACCTAAAAGCAGTCTTTGACATCCTTAAAACATATCGGCTCTGACTCAATGCATCGAAGTGTGCATTTGGAGTTGGACCTGGTAAGTTCTTGGGATACCTAGTGACCAGAAGGGGCATTGAGGCCAGCCCAGATCAGATTAAGGCCATCCTTGAGTTGAAGAGCCCGACGTCGGCAAAACAGGTGCAGATGCTGATTGGAAGGGCTGCAGCCCTGAACAAGTTCATAAGCATGAGCTCTAACAAATGAAAACCCTTCTTCAACTTAGTGAAGAAGGCCACAAACTTCTTATGAATAGAGGAGTGCAAAGTCACCCTGGCCGACTTAAAGAAGTATTTGACCACAGCTCCAGTTCTCTCAAATCCAGAACCTGGAGAGGAGCTGTTCCTATACTTAGCAGTTTCAGAGCATGCGGTAAGCATAGTGGTAATCCGAGAAGAAAAAATGGAGCAAAGGGTTGTTTACTATGTAAGCAAAACCCTGGCTGATGCAGAAACCAGGTATTTACCCCTAGAGAAGTTGGCACTGGCATTAGTAATGGCTTCAAAGAAACTGAACCATTATTTTCAAGCCCACAGAATTGTGGTGCTAACTGAACACCCTTTGAAGTCCCTGTTGCAACAGGGAGATTTGACAGGAAGAATAGCCAGATGGGTAGTGGCCTTGGGCCAGTATGACCTAGAGTACAGACCCAGAACGGCAATCAAAGGCCAAGTCTTAGCCGACTTTGTGGCTGAGTTCACTCCAGGAGCCACTGTACATCGGGCTCCGTCGAGCCGAGATGAACGATGTCCAAGCGAGCAAAGAGGAGCCCAGGCGAGGGCAACAGAACAAAAGAAAGAAGAAAAACTAAGGCCCTGCAGCATTTACATCGGTGACTCCTTTCGACTGTTTGTTGATGGGAGTTCAAACCGACAAGGAGCGGGGACAGGAGTAGTACTGGTATCTCTAGATGGGCAGATACTAGAGCAATCCATTCGTTTAGGGTTCAACGCCTCAAACAATGAAACAAAGTATGAAGCACTGATTGCAGGACTGAAACTGGCAGTAGCAGTAGAAGCAGATGAGGTGATAGTTTTTTGTGACTCTCAACTTATAGTCAACCAAGCAACGGGTGAGTTCGCAACCCGAGATGAACGTATGTCGGCATACACAAAGGAAGTAGGCAGATTGGTGGCCTTGTTTTAGAATTGCTGACTACAGCAGGTTAGTCGAGATAATAACAGTCACGCCATTGCCCTGGCCAACCTGGCTAGTGCAATACAACCTGGAAAGGCAAGGACAATAATGGTCGATTACTTGTCGGGCCCGAGCATCGAATCATTGACCACGGAGCGTGAAGCAATGTGTGTGGACATGGGACCAAGCTGGATGGACACAATAATAACATTTCTGAAAGAAGGAAAACTGCCAAATGATCATAAAGAGGCACACAAGATCATATTGAAATCGGCAAGATTCAGTCTGACAGCAGAGGGACATCTCTACAGAAGATCCTTCACTGGACCCCTTTTAAGGTGTGTACATCCCTCACAAATTAAAGATTTTTTATATGAAATACATGAAGGAATATGTGGAAGCCACGCTGGGGGCAGATCACTTGCTCATAGGGCCATTACCCAATGGTATTGGTGGCCCTACATACAGAAAGATGCAGAAGCCTACGTCAAGAAGTATGACAAGTGCCAAAGGTTTGCACCATTGATACACCAACCAGCAGCAGACCTAAATCCAGTATCCAGTCCTTGGCCGTTTGCCCAATGAGGCATGGATCTTGTTGGACAACTGCCCTAAGCAACTGGGCAAATGAAGTATCTACTGGTAGCAACAGATTACTTCACCAAGTGGATAGAAGCTGAACCCTAGCCAAGATCTGAGACGTGGATGTAAAGAGCTTCATATGGAAGAACATCATCACCAGGTTTGGGATCCCAAGAGCAATAGTAGCAGACAATGGAACACAATTTGACAGTAAGCTAATCAAGAGCTTCTGTGCAAAGTTCAAAATCAAGAATTACTTTTCAACCCCAAGCTTTCCCCAAAGCAATGGACAAGCAAAAGCATCCAACAAAGTTATCTTGGATGGGATAAAGAAGATGCTGCAAGCAGCAAAGGGAAAGTGGGTGGATGAACTGCCAAGTGTACTCTGGGCATATCGGACTATGCCAAGAAGATCAACTGGGGAATCCCCATTTGCCACGGCTTATGGCACAGAAGCAGTCATTCCTCTGGAAGTCGGCATCCCAGGGATCAGAACTCAGGGAGTAGAGAATGGGACTAATGATATATTATTAGCCCGAGATCTGGATCTGCTAGAAGAAAGAAGGGAGAGAGCTGCAATTCAACTGGCAGCTTACCAGCAGCAGCTTGCTAGGGCCTATAATAAGAAGGTCAACCCAAGGGAGTTTCAAATCGGTGACCTCGTCTTGAGAAAGGTCGTCGGCAACAAGAAGGATCCCAGAGAGGGCAAGCTTGGCCCAAATTAGGAGAGACCCTATAGAATTATCTCGGTGTTGGGCAATGGGGCATATCGGCTTGAAGATAACGAGGGCAAAGAGTTGCCAAGGCCCTAGAATACTTGCAATCTGAAATTTTTCTATCATTAGATTTTCTTGTTTTTTGTTATTTGTCGAAGTAATAAATAAAGTTTGAGCTTGATTTTTCTACACTTATGATTGATAAAGATACTTGACGAGGTTTCTGGAATACACGCGTAATGAGAACTCAAGTGCAACTTAAGTTCACAGTAGGGGCAAAGAGTTGAAAAATGGTTCCTGGAAAGATAGAATATACAAGATGAAATTAGTTTAACACTTGTTGAAATTTGTGAAAAATTTACAAGTTGAAGTTAAACTAAGGTTATGTCTAACACTTGTTGAAATTTGAGAAAAATTTACTAATTGAAGTTAGACTGAAATCATGTTTAACACTTGTTGAAATTAAACTAAGATTATGTCTAACACTTGTTGAAATTTGAGAAAAATTTACAAGTTGAAGTTAGACCGAGATCATGTCTAACACTTGTTGAAATTTAAGAAAAATTTACAAGTTGAAGTTAAACTAAGATTATGTCTAGCACTTGTTGAAATTTGAGAAAAATTTACAAGTTGAAGTTAGACCGAGATCATGTTTAACACTTGTTGAAATTTAAGAAAAATTTACAAGTTGAAGTTAAACTAAGATTATGTCTAACACCTGTTGAAATTTGAGAAAAATTTACAAGTCGAGTTAGACCAAGATCATGTTTAACACTTGTTGAAATTTGTGAAAAATTTACAAGTTATATATAATCGAGATCATGTTTAACACTTGCCGATGTAAACTGTTGGTGTATATAACCGAGGTATTTTACCCCGAGAAGATTACACAGTTAAAGTGTACATCGAAGATATGCAAAATAATTCTAAGTGTGGAATCATACAACAACAGTAAAGAGAAGACAAAGATACAAGCATTCAGGAAAAGAAGCTGTATTAACATTCAAAAGATGACATATCGGCCAAGCTTACAATTGTTCCAAAAAGAAGAAAAACAAAAGTACAAAATACAAAAGAAAAAGGACATCAAAATTAAGACTCTTCGGCAACACCAGATGGTTGGGTTTGAAGTTCAGAAGACTGCTGGGAGGACATCTCGGTAGCCTTCTCAGCCGCGAGCTCGGCATCTATTTCTTGAAGGGTTTGATTGAGGCTCTTGTCGGCGAGAGGCACGTCCGATGATGCCTTCTCAGGAGTAACATCCTTGGGAACCTCCTCACCCTCCTCATCTTGAGTCAAGTCTAGGACTTGCTCATTTTGAGCAGGGGACTTGGCCCCAGCAGCTTCCTTTGACTTCCTCACCAAAGCTTCCTCCTCAGACTCAGAATCGTCATCGGATTGGCTTGGAGTTAGGGGGAATGGCAGAGGAAGGATGTCGGTGTTCCTGAGGGGGGAGTCATTGGAGATTTCAAACTTTTTCAGTAAAGTCATCTAACCAAGGGTGAAACCCTTATTTCATGGTTGCTTCACATGTTTCTCGTAATCCGCCGTGACATCGGCTACCCCCTCATTGTATCCCTTCTGATCAGCGGCCTTGAGCTCGACGTCTTTTGTGGCCAAGGCATCCTGCAGCTCTTTCTGGGCCTCAGCCGTCTTTTCCTCGGCCTCTTTTTTATGGGCCTCAAGAACCTTATTTATGGCATCAGCAGCATCTGCCTTTTCCTCGGCCACGTCTTTGGCTTTGACAACAGCCTCGGCCTGGTCTGCCAAAGTCTTCATTTTTTATTGCAAGTTTTTATTGGTCTTCTGCAGACCAGCAGCCTCCCTAGTCTTGTCGGCCAACGCCTTCCTTGTCTCAAAAGATTGCATTGAGAAGGAGTAGGCGTGCTGGATTGCTTGAAGAAAAATGGACAGAACAGAAGTTATTAGAGAATTTTCTAAGTATAAAAAAGAAAGAAAGATACCAAGTGTGAAGACTTACTTGAACAGAACGCTGGAGCATTAGAGCAAGTAATGGGTGGAGCCCATGGTGTATCAGATTTCATGGAGCCCGAGACTGTTGCAGATTCGGACCTCGGCCTCTTTGACCGGGTGAATTCGGATGGTTGGGCCTCGGCGGGCCTCTTCTTGGCAGCAGAAGGGGTTTTCTCGCTCGAAGCCAATTTGGAAATTGGCAAGGTGTCCTCAGTATCAATCTGAGTCACCGTTGCCTTTGGCTGAGCCTTCTTTATTCTTTTTGGCTTTGACTTTGGTGGAGGCTGGGACTGCGCTGGTTGGGCGTCTACGGTGGATGGAATGTTGGCCAAGAGATCTTTAGCGACTGCTTTCTGGCGGCCCATCTCGGCCGCAAGAGTAGTTCGTCGCCGGCGTTGGCATTGAGATGGTGGGATCAAATATGGAGCCGACGTTGACGGCTGCTCTGTTGGATCAAAGGTCGATCCTTGATCTAGCCGAGATGTGGAGGCAGCTTGAGGAGTTGTGGCAGAAGGGGGAGATTGACTCTTCTTCTTCTTCTTCTTTGGAACGTCGGGAGGAACCGACTTGTAGGTAGGAATGAAATTGAGCAGCAGGGGGGCTCTGCGCTTGTGGACTGGCAAATCCAAAAGCTTCTTCAAGTCTTTGCTGGGGAAAAAGACTGGTGAAAGCCTTTTGGTAGCTGAGGGAGAACTACAAAAAGAATAGCACAGACATTAGAACAAAGTATTGAAGACTTTAAAAAACAAGTATAAACATTGGGCTCTTACCATTACCCTCTACAAAAACTGTTCGAGGAAGAGGGTAGAGATGAAGGTCCTCATCTGGAGCGAACTCCCAGTTCCCCGAGGTAATAAAGTAATCATCCCCAGCTCCCTTGTTGGAGTCTGGGAGGTCGGCCACGATTTTATACTTTGTGGACCTCGGCTTGAGGTAATAAATATAACCTTTCTCTTTCAGTGGACTACACATAGTATAACAGTATTGGATGTCGGCTAAGGTAACCCTAGCATTCTCTTGTCGGGCTAAGGCTATTATACCATTGATGACTCGGTAGGAATTGATGGCGAGCTGCATCGGGTTCAACTTATAGTAATGGAGGACTTCTCGAAAAAGGATGTTGAGTGGAAGCCTAAGTCCACACTCGATAAAAGCTACAACAAGGAAGGGCATAGAATCAGTTGTAGGCATGATGGAGTCATCCTCCCTAGCCAACCTCAGATAAACGTCGGCCAGGATGTCAAACTCCTGCCTAAAGTGCTCTAATTTGGTTGGGGTGTCTACCCTATGTTTCCACATTCCCATGACGTCGGCTTAGGGGGAAGGTGTATAAATTGGAAATTGTTCTGTAAAGGCTCAGAAGACCTCGGCAAAACCTAAAGTTCACGCTGGGGTAAGAATTTGTGAAGATTAGAGGGGGATTTGTTCCAGTTGTCCCTAAGATTCGTGTGTTCTAACGCAAATCTCAAACCTAAGTCTAAGCAAATGGAGATTGAACGCAAGAATCTGGAGAAAATGTAGAAAACACAAACAAAAGCAGTAATTCATAGTCAAGAACAGTGATGGATCATCAAGAAACACAAGACAAAAGTTTACGCAGGTGTGTCAGGCCAAGAACAATGGTAAAAATCAACAAATGTGTGAACAGTGTGAATTCAGTAAACAGATGGGCAAAAACAGATTCATGAAACAAACGCATGGTGGAAAACAAGATACAAGTTGCAATATCAAAGATATGAGCAGGATTGCAGAGGCAGAGCAATGGAGTTTAGTAAAGCAAGACAAAAAACTGAAACAAGAAGTTAAATCGGGAAGAAACAATAACTCACCGAAGAAAAGAAGCCGGTGTTGAGTTCGCCGAAGTCAGACAAACTGCAGCAACGAAAAAGATTAGCAAGAGCCTCGCCGGAGGAGATGAACAGCAGTGGTAGCAGAGCTTGAGAGCTTGGAACAATGGAGGATTTGAAAAAGTAAAAGAGAGAGAGAGTTTGAACAAAAACGATGATAAGTGAAAAGACGAAGAGAGAGGGAACGAGTTTTTTCAAAAATGCGAAGAGGCGGCAAAATGCAATTAAATATGCTTGGAACGACGTATCTATCAGACGACGCACGCAGGCACGAGGCGATTTAATGGCGCGTATCAAACACGGTCCAATGGATTAAAAACGCGTGGCAGAAACGGTTGAAATGTTATGCGTGACAGCTCATGCGCGTGATAGACATCTTGGAGTTCACGATTTAACGAAGATAAGACCTCAGCGAGTAGGGCGATCTCGGCTAAATAAACTTGAACAAACTAGGTTATTGATTCTAAAGCCTTGATGAGACAGACTACAGGTCCTGGTCATGTGAAGCCGACGTATTAAGACCACGGTAATGAATGATAGAGCAAGATAGCCGACATGCTATACGGTATGACGATATAGGTTCCATCACCTTAGGATGTAGAGGTAATGGAACCTAGGGGGCAGTTGTGGGGACATATTTTCTGAGTACCAACACGTGGCCAAGGTGACGCCGATGTGTCAGCCGAGGTGCCACATGTCCTGGTCATAACGCCGAGGTAATCTCGGCTAGGCCGAGGTTATCTCCGATGATATCAGAATCCGAGATAAGCGGATAAGGGACAAGAGTCCTAGAATGAGGAAGGACTTCAGCCTGGATATGGATAAAGCTCTTAGGGAGTTTATCTTTATCTATTGGAGAGTCCAAGACAAGCACTGAGCAGAAGTCCATTGAAGCTAGGCTTCTATTGGGACTAGGATTGAGTTGGCTATAAAAGAGAGGTACCCACATGAGTCTAAGGTACGCAATTTATATTCAAAACTATGAGTTAAGCACTATTGATTATCTTTGAGAGATATTTGATTACTGACCTCAGGTGGACGAACCACTGGCGAAATCTCTTCTTTCTGTTGCAGGTCGTTCGGGCTTGTCCTATTCTGCCAGTGTTCTCCAACTGAATACTAAGTTGGCAGTGTGGTCAGAAATTCACTCACACAGTTTCTTATTATTATTCCCATGTGAAACTCTAATCATTCATATTTACTTTCATTAGTGATAACAAAAATTAATATTGATGAAGAGTAAACATAAATTCATAAACATGCGAGATTGATTCAACAATGGAGAATACTTGATCACATAAAGAGCAAGATCATTAGCTAAACCACTTAACCCATATTTGTAAAAAGGACAGAAATCACATAATCATAAGATTATCATTCTATCCAAATGTAACATGCGTTGAGCATTTGTGTATTATCAATACACACTCTTGCATATTTCTAATGTGTAGGTTTAAGAAAACATCTAAGGAAGGGTAGGGTTGAGTATTTCTTTACCTCAATGAAGTAAAAAAAATCTCAAGTATTGAGCCCTTCTACTCCTCTCTTCTCTCCTTCCTCTCTTGCTTTCTCTCCCTCTCTCCCTCTTGTTAGCTTAGTTACGTATGTGTGTGCAAGGGATTGCTGAAGAATGCTCCTAAATGTAGGAGTTTGAGGCCAAATTTATTATTATTATTATTATTATTATTATTATTATTATTATTATTATTATTATTATTATTATTATCACTTTAGTTTTACTTTATTTCTCTTTTGGGCTTAGGAAATACCACCTAATAGGGTAGCTTACAGTTGCTGCATTTCGTGGCTGCTTTGGCAAGGTCTTGCAATTGGCCATCTATACATGTGAGCATAGAGTGGCAGCAAGAAAAGGCGTGCTTGGCATGCTTTGGCTGACTTTCTCTTCCCAAAATAAATTTTTGATTTGATTTGATTTTTTTTTTTTTTTGATGAATATATATATATAACCCAGTCACTCGATATTTTGCTCCCCACTATCTTCTAATTAATTCAGTTACTATTTATTTAACTCATTTAGTTTCCACAACCGTATTTTGATACAGAAATTTAATCACAGCAAGACAAAAAATTTTATTTGAAAGAATTTAATATTGGTATTAATTATGGTGCTATTAATATTATAACATTATAATTTAATAGTTTAATAATCACTATTAATATTATTTTAATAAACTAATTAGTTGTCTAAAAATTCCAGTTCTTACAACCTATCCCCCTTAAATAATTTCATCCTCGAAATTTTGACACGTACCTTTACCTTCAAACAACTGAGGGTAATTGGCTCGTATTGCATCCTCTCTTTCCCAAGTAGACTCTTCCACTCCTCGATGCTGCCACAACACTCGCACCAAGTGGATGACTTTGCCTCTTAAGTTCTTTTCTCATCGGTCCATAATCTTTATAGGTCTTTCCTCAAAGCTTGCATCTTCATTGAGATCAATCTCCCTCTAATTGATAACATGTGAAGGGTGTGGCTCATATTTTCGTAACATTGAGATGTGAAAGGCATTGTGCACTGCTGCGAGCTGTGGTGGTAGTGCTAGACGGTATGCTATCTCTCCTACCTTGCTCAGAATTTCAAAGGGTCCCACATAATGAGGTGCAAGTTTTCCTTTCTTTCCAAATCGCATAATACCTCGACGAGGTCGAACTTTGAGAAAAACATGATTGCCTACCTCAAAAGTTAAGGGCCGCCTCCTTTGATCCGCATAACTCTTTTGATGACTTTGGGCTGTGATTAGTCGTTGTTTGATCAGTTTTATCTTCTCAATGGTCTCCTGAACCAGGTCAGGTCCTAGCAAGGTTGCTTCTCCTACTTCTGTCCAACAGACTGGTGATCGACAAGGTCGCCCATAAAGTGCTTCATACGGTGCCATTCCAATACTGGCCTGGAAACTATTGTTGTAAGCGAACTCAACAAGAGGTAAGTGTTTCTCCCAACTTCCATTAAAATCCATAACGCAAGCTCGAAGCATATCCTCCAAGGTTTGTATCGTCCTTTCAAACTGTCCATCTGTTTATGGGTGAAATGCCGTACTAAAACATAAGTTCGTTCCCATTGCCTTCTGCAAGCTCTACCAAAATTGGGAAGTGAATCGAGGGTCACGATCAGACACGATACTCACTGGTACTCCGTGTAATCTGATCACTTCTTTGATGAACAATCTACTGAGTGAGTCTAACGTATCTGATGACCTGACAGGTAAGAATCGGGCTGTCTTAGTTAGTCGATCTACCACTACCCATACGCCGTCATGTCTCTGTGGTGATCGAGGCAAACCCATCACAAAATCCATGGTTATGTGTTCCCATTTCCACTCCGGGATTGGTAAAGGTTGAAGTGTTCATGCCGATCTTTGGTGTTTAGCCTTTACTTGTTGACATGTCAGGCACTGAGACACGAACTTGGCTACATCCTTTTTCATTCCGCCCCACCAATATTGGCGTTTTAAGTCTTGGTACATCTTAGTACCTCCTGGATGTACTGCGAATACTGAATGGTGAAATTCCTTAAGTACCTTTTCTCTTAGTGAGTCGTCACTTGGCACGAACACTCGACCTTGGTATTTTAAACTCCCATCTGTGTGAATTTCCCAACAAGGCATGGTTTCACTAGATTCCATTTGTGCCTTGATGAATGCCACCTCCTGATCGTACTGTTATGATTCTAATATCTCGCTCAAAATTTTAGGCATAGTAATTTGAGCACCAAGGTAAGCCTTTTCATCTTGAACCTCCATCTGTACCCCAAATTCATTGAGCGTTCCAATCATATTTCATTCTCTAAGGGCTAAGCTAACAACAATCCCTCTATTTTTGCGGCTTAATGCATCTGCTACAACGTTAGCCTTGCCGGGATGATAAGAAAGGGTAAATTGGTAATCCTCGAGGTACTCCATCCAACGTCTCTAACATATGTTCAGGTCCCTTTAGGTGAACAGATACTTCAAGCTTTTGTGGTCGGTGAATATCTTAAACTTTTCACCATAGAGGTAATGTCTCTAAATTTTGAGTGCATGAACTATGGCTGCTAACTCCAAGTCGTGAGTGGGATAATTCTTCTCGTGGTTCTTTAATTGCCTTGATCCATATGCCACCACCTTGCCATTTTGCATCAACACGCACCCCAGACCTTCTTTGGAAGCATCACAATACACATTGTACCCAACGTTACGCTCTGGTACTATGAGAATAGGGGCACTTGTCAATCTTTTCTTAAGTTTTTGGAATGAATTTTCACAAGACTCGTTCCATTCAAACTTAACTCCTTTTTGAGTCAAGCTTGTCATTGGTTTGGCCAACCTTGAGAAGTCCTGAATGAATCTTCGATAGTAGCCAGCCAACCCTAAGAAACTACGAATCTCGAATGTGTTCTTAGGTTGCTTCCCTTCTGTCACTGCCTCTACTTTAGTTGGGTCCACCGATACTCCCTTTTCAGACACCACGTGACCCAAAAATTTTAGTTCCTCCATCCAGAATTCACATTTACTAGCTTTAGCATACAGTTGTGTAACAAGTCCGCGAGGGAACTCACGGGTTACAGTTCGGACTCAATTTTGTCACGGTTCTAAATCTGAACCAAAGAGTCCGAATCCGGCAAATCGTTTTTTAGAAAACAGATTTTTGAAAGAAGTGCCAAACATGGACTGCTTTGCCAGATACAGAGTCGCCACCTAAATATTTTATTTTGGGAAATTTAGGAAACCCTGACTCGGTGCCAAGGCCACGTGTCTGTCATCACCAAAGTTGCCTCGGCTCGGGAACTTGGGTACGATTGGGGAAGGTCAGCTATGAGCATCCCCTCTCGCCCGGTCCGAAGACCGGCCTCTACTAACCATGATATCCATTTTTGAAAACGTTATGTGTTCTTATTCCGGTTATTAGCTTAGAATTACTATGTTATGCGACAGCAAACAAGTATAGACCAAATCGCCCAAATTGGAACAAAACATTTCATGTTTGTTTTGAAAATGATTTGCTACTCGCAAGTAGGCTAAAATACAGGTTTTGCCAGCCTCAAGTGGGCTTTGAGAAAAGACGGTTTTGCCACTATCGAATGAGCTTAAAACTCACAGCTTTTAATGCATTATCCCAATTTAGGTAATTCAACCTCCATCCACAGGCATTCAAGCAGTATATCACATAAGCAGCTAGCCTCATGGTAATCATACTGTTATGGCAACATTCACACGCATGCGATATGCTAAAGCATAAAAGCTTACCTAGTACTCCAAGCCAAAACAGAAACTAGTTAGTAATCATATGCATGATCCTAGTTCATGTTAAGATGGCTAATGCAACACATACAAGATGCAACTATGATAGGCTCGGCTACCCTGAACGTGGCATATGAAATGCTGTAATTAACACGTATTCAATTTGGAATTGGAATACAATGCAGTTAGCATGATACGCCGAGCCCGGTGCATGCAAGACAAATGTATGGATGCACGCATGCAGCATGAGGTATGCTAATTTAAACATGCCCTAATCTACCATCATAAGCGGGTAAATAAAAGGGAAGAAAGAAGTGGGGGTTGGAAGACATGCACACACGCACCCACACTTATTACACATTCGCCCTCGCTCGGAGGGACCAAAAGAATAATACAAATTAATTAACTACGAGCTAATTAATTATTACAAGTCACCTAATTAGCTAAGCAAATTAACTAATCTAGGGAAAACAGTAAACCGCCTCGGGAGGAGAGCCCGATGCAATGCATGCTCGGGTCCTACTCGGAAGTGCACTGCCATGCATAGACTGCCTCTGTTTTCCCTGCTCTGCCCCTCTGAAGACTGCCAAAGTCTCTGAATTGCTTCCCTGGACATTGGGAGACACCACCGGCTGAGTAGAATTGCCACCGGCAGTGGGATGTGGTCATCGGCTGTTGATGAATCCATCGGCCACCAATTGATTGCCGGTCGGCACTCCGTGCCGTCGATCGGCAAAAAGTTCCTGCAAAACCTGTTTGATAGCAGCAGAGGACAGAGCCGTGCATGGCAATGCGATTCAAGCCATGTATGCACCAACCAAGCCCCTTATCATGTGTATGACTCAAAGGGACATAGTTCTTGGTTCTCGGACCACCGAACGTGCATTTACATGCATGATGGCCCAAGAAGCCAAGTTGTGCATTTTCATGTCAAATGAAATGCAAACAAACAAGCAAAGGCCCACTCCCTATCACTTGATCAAGGGACAAGGCATGCATGCTAGATGGAATGCAACCTAGGCATGCAAACTAGCATGCAATATGATCATGAGAGCAAGCATGCAAGCATGAACATGGACAATGCACAAACATGCAACAACATATCATGCAACTCAAGCAATGCAACAAAATGCAATTACACATGGTATGCAACACAAGGTGAAATGGAGCAAACATGTGATGATATGCAAGGCATATGTGCAATAACATGAGAGGATGGTCTTACACTAATTTGGGCAGCCCTATATTAGGTCCAAAACAGTGGCCAAAGCTTAAGAAAATGGGACTAAACACACATACACACATGCACGTGTTAAGGCCTAAACACTTAAGCATCAAAGGACATCTTTTAAGCACACTTAAAAGGGAACAATCATAGACATATGGCGTGCATTAAGCTCTGAAAATCATGCAAGAACATGGTGCCAAACCAAGCAAACAAGATAGGCTAAAATACATGCAAATGACCCAAGCATTCAAGGCAAGCCAATGAAGTATTGAACTACACTTGATATAACCACACATGGCAAGACTTAAATGACCAAAAACAGAGTTCTATCATGCTAAAACAAGGCCAATAACACATCTAGATGGCATCTAAATGGCTCTAATTCAAAAGCATGCATAATTGCCAAAAACATGGAGCATACAACACAAGCTTTCAAAGCATCAAAGAGGTGTCCAAAGCAAGCATACAAGCATGTCATGGGGACTGAAATAACATGGAAAATGATCCCAACCCACTAAATCAAAGCAAGTAATGCATGCTACACTCTCACACACTTAGGGCCAACAAACCAAAAATGCAAAGGGGCTATGCAATACATGGAAAGTATGACTAAAGCGACTTGAAACAGAGCTAAAGCATACAAAAACATGCACTAAAGCTTCACAAAGCTAAGCCTAAAACATGCTAGAACAATGGTTTACAACCTAAGGCATGTTAAGGCAACAAAGTGGCATTACAAGGTAGGTATGCTAAGCATGCATGGTGTACCAAAACCAACTTAAAACCACGTTATATTATGACAATATAAGCATGAAAAACAGCCAAGGCATGATCAACAAACCCTCAAACATGGTGCTCCCTCAAGAGGCCAAAATGGTCCTTTTCAAGGACAATAAGGAGAGGGGGTGGCCCTCTCCTTCTTGGGACTTCAAGGCACCATCCTTACCACTGAAATCCCTCAAGATTTCAGTGGTGAGGATGCCCAAACACCAAAGTCCCGAAGCTCACTCAAAATAGCACAAAATGGAGCCCCTCAAGGTTTAAGAGGGGTCAAACACCTCCAAACCATAAAACACTCTAAACAAACTATTTAGAGGGCCCAAAAACAGAACTTTTTTATGTTATACACTAAGCACAAAAACAGTTCTAAGATAGGCAAAAATAGTATGCAAGAATGGGGTAAAAAGGGGTAAGATTGTTACCCTTGAAGAACCTCTTCACAAATGGTGGACCAGCCCCTTCCTTGAGCTCAAAACAGCTCCAAAGCTTCAAGAACAAACCTCTGGTCCTTCACAAACTAAG
Organism: Camellia japonica; assembly: GCA_030407325.1. Classification (NCBI taxonomy): domain Eukaryota; kingdom Viridiplantae; phylum Streptophyta; class Magnoliopsida; order Ericales; family Theaceae; genus Camellia; species Camellia japonica. The sequence goes on from JAPPVO010000014.1 coordinate 129,362,755, forward strand.
AGAAGGTGTAACACTATGTGTTTGTGTGCAATAGTAAGCCTAAATACACACAAACACAAGAAAATGAGAGATATAGATATAGGATAGATATAAAACCGTAAACCTAATCCAGAGCTTCTCTCACGACTTCTCTAACCAAAATCTCTAACCCTAATGCCAAGAGAGGAGCCCTCTTCTTATAGGCAACCAATCTTGTAAAGCTTACCAAGGAAGCTAACAAGAAAGCCATCCCTCCATACACGTGTATGGAGGGGAACAAAATGCAATACATCTATTTTAAAATATCTGCAAAAGCAGATGAACAGTAGTCGGCTGCTCAAAATTGTCATTTTGACAAAATGGACTGCCGACCGGCAACAAAGAATGCCGACCGGCAATATACATTGCCGATGGCAACAAAACACTAGCCGGTGGCCTCTAGCCATGGCCGGCGATATGTGGGGATGCCTCACAAGGCATTCCCTGCCCTTCCAAGGCAACAAACAAGTGTTTGGTGCAAAACCAGACACTAAACAGTCGGGTTCGGAGATCCTGAGGCAAGGCGCATAGCCGAGACCTCTGGGAACTCCAAACGAACACAAACATGGATGATCACCGGGTGTTCAAACGGTGACGTCCAAGTCTTGAGGACGGTCAAAAATGGGGTGTCTACAGTTGCCCCTCTTTGACAGAACTCGAAAGTCATAACAATGATGGGAGTGAATGTCAAAGCCCAGAGACGACCCATTTTTGACAAGGCCGAAGACTTAGACAAACATGCAAGACAAACAAGGTATGCGCCCGAAGGTAGGGGCAAAATGCAAGACAATGCACAGAGCCGAACATAACTTATGATCATGCGAAGAAAGCTGTAACGAAGCATACATGCAACAGTTTTAAGCTAGGATACACCAAACTACACTGCAATGCAGAAAGGATGTAAGAGAATTATACAGTTCTCGATACGTCTCACGCGGAGGATACAATACCTGTCTGGTTCGTCTAGTTCCACCAGCTGCAAATGAACCGTACATACAATATCGTGCCTGTAAAGAAAACAACTTAACAGGTACGATTTTATTATTAACATGCATGACAATGCAAGAATGAATGCAAAATGATATGCAATATATACAAAACAATGTAAAAGTAATGCAAACGAAAATGCAATGCAATTGAAACAATGCGAACTACATGCAAAGCAATTGAATCATGATCCAATCATGAGCGGTTTGAAACCACACAAATGTCAAATAGATTGATGGAGGTAACAAGTCCGTCTACCATAGAACGGTCTACTGAACTATGAGTAATGTAGACGAACACAAGAACAAGTATTGGGGGGATGACATAAGTGGGGAAACGACCCGCTGGAGAAAGGACAATGATCCTAATGCCGGATGCAAAAATTACACTACAATGTAACATCTACAATGGATATGGCATGCAGCCAAACCAAATCTTGCCTAGGAAAGGCATGTACGCATACGAGCCACGTCTAACATAGAACGGTCCACTGAACTATGCTTTGACACGAGAAGTATGGGCACATACCAGACCAAGCTCAACATGGAAAGGCGCAAGCCATAGGTGGAAGGTGATGCAATGGATGCATGCAATCTACAATGCAATACCTACAAATATGCAATGAGTTGGAAATGGATACAATGGATATGGCACGCGGGCCAAACCAAATTTTGCCTAGGAAAGGCATGTACGCATACAAGCCGCGGCTAACATAGAACGGTCTACTGAACTATGCTTCGACGTGAAAAGTATGGGCATATACCAAACTAAGCTCAACATGGAAAGGCGCAAGCCATAGATGGAAGTGATGCAATGAATGCATGCAAGCTACAATGCAATATCTACAAATATGCAATGGAATGGATATTTACAAAAATGCATGACAATGCGGTATGATGCGATATGCTGGGGAAAATGCAATGGATGCATGCAAGCTATAATGGAAATGCATGACAATGCATGTTTTATTTTCTACAATGCATGACAATGCAATATTTACCATGTATGCATGAAAATGCACTACTTACAATGGATGCATGACAATGAACTATGATGCAACGGCCATGATTGCAGCTTTCCCTATCTTACCAACAGGGTGATATACTAGGTTGGTTCAGTATCCAGAACTGAGGCGTAGACATGCTGCCTCAACCTATGGGGCTTCCATACAGATTTCAAGCCGAGGATACACCCCTGGGTATTTAAACCAGACTTTAGTCTCGGAACTCCCGAACCTTTGCGTTCTAGGCATAAGCCATTCGAACTCTAGTTTCCACCGTCCCAGTTGGTCTTCTAGGAACTCACCGCACACACAGGCAGGTGGCTTTACCAGACCACCGAAAGTCGTTCGGGCACGACAAACACCAAAGGAATTGCACCTTTAGAGGATTTAAGGTCTCCTAGACCGGGATGCAAAATGTATGCATGACAATGCATGTTTTTGTTTGTTGTTTTTTTTTTTTTTTTGGAATGCAAATGATGCATGATGTTGAAGTGCGCGACAACGCAAGTACGCAAGTTTACTTGAAATGCATGACAATGCATGAAAATTTGATGCGCGGTGACGCGCGGCTTTAGATGCATGACAATGCAAATGAACTGAGAATGCATGAAGACGTATGATCTTGAGATGCACGACAACGCGCGGCTTTTGAGGCGCATGACAATGCGACGGAGCGGGTTTATGGTCTCGCCAGACCGCACGTGTTTTTGGTCCCGCCGGACCGTGGTGTGTTTTCAGTCCCGCCAGACCCATTTTGGGGCAATGCATGAATTTGAGATGCAGTGCACAAGACAGTGCGATGCGCAAGATCACGCGATGGAATACATGCCAAATGCAATGAGATGCGCAAAACAGCACGGTGCGTTAGATAATGTGAGTGAAGGTCTTGCACCTCCCAAGGATTTTAGGTCTCCTAGACCGTGGGTTGGACAAAATAACGCGATGCGTTTAGACAACGCGAGGGCACTAGACGGTGCGATGCGCAAGATAGCGCGATGGGATGCATGCCAAATGCAATGAGATGCGTGAACCAGCGCGATGGAATGCATGCCAAATGCGATAAGATGCGCGAAATAGCGCGAAGGAATGCATGCCAAATGCGATGAGATGCGCAAAACAGCGCGATGCGTTAGACAACGCGAGTGAAGGTCTTGCACCTCCCAAGGATTTGAGGTCTCCTAGACCGTGCGTGTTTAAGGTCTTGCCAGACCGAGGCGAACAAAACAATGCGATTGAAATGCAATGCACAAGACAGTGCGATTGAAATGCGATGCACAAGACAGTGCGATTGAAATGCGATGTACAAAAAAGTGCGATTGAAATGCGATGCACGAGACAGTGCGATTGAAATGCGATGCACAAAACAGTGCGATTAAAATGCGATGCACATGGGGCAACTTTTGAGTCTTGTAAAAGCCAAAAGGATACGAGAAGGATACACCTTGCACGAATTCGAGTGCCACGCACAGAAGACATGATCCGAGGCCAAAACGGAAGCCGGCTGAGCGTCGGAAATGCACTATTTTGCACTGTTTTAAGCAATGAAGGCTCTGCATTACTCATATAACCCAACAAAAGGTGTAGGAGGCTTAAAAACCACTGTAGGAGACCACCGGATGTCCACCGGCCATCAGAATGCATCACCGGCCGTCCATCGGCCATGATACAATTCCATCGGCACAAAATACTGCCGACCGGCAAAGAGTGTGGCCGACCGACAAACTATTCCTGTTCGGGGCAGTTTTGACATTTCGGCCGTGGGTCTTTAAATATAGGGCCTCTAGCCCTATATTTCTCACATCTCCTTGTGCGAAAACCTTCCTCCCTCTCCCTAGCGTGTTTTCGTCCTTCGATCTCCTCGTTTTCTTGCGTTCTAGCCTTGATTTCGTTGTTCGATTCGCGAATACCTTCGCGTTTCGAGTGTTTTGAACCGGACGGAACTTCGTTTCGGTGTCTCTTTCTTGATTTCCACCACTCGGGGCTTGTTTCCCTCGAGTTTTCCTCGACATCTGTGCCTTTTCTACACCTCAGCTTTTCCGGCCATTTCCGGCCCTCTTGGGGGTTGACTTTTTGTTGACTCCTCGTATTCTCGCCCATTTTTCCTCCTTTCGGTCATTTTCTCATTCTCTTCGAGATGGCGAACGACCTTCCACAGGGCGGGACCCCTCCAGAGCTCGAGATGGATCCCGAGGCTGAGCCCTTGCCGCTTCGCATCCGGCCATTCGATCCGGAGACCTACAGACTGGCGGTTCACGTGATGCTCCCTGATGGACTACGCCAGTTCCGGAGCTTCGAGAGGGGCGTAGCACCCGAGCTACTACTCCGTGAGCTAGAGTCACACTTGTCGCACGGCGCCTCCGAGGTACATTCTTCCCCCGGTTTCAATTTTCCGCAATGTAGAACACTTAAACTGCTATAGTTGATTCTGTTCTTTAACTGCTTAGTTCGAATGCACTGATGCACTGTACACTATAGTTGACTGTGAATACACTTGCAATCGATAACTGCTTGAAACTGACACGCGCATACACACTGCACTAGCCCTGAATTGCTCAAACACATTGACACAACACATACTGTACTTCACTGTAAGCACACCGGCACCCGGTATCTGTTTGATTTCTGAAAAACATGCACACATGCTGTATTTACCCTGAACCACTCAAACACGCTGACACCTCATATGCTGTAATTCTTTGCTAGCACACTGACACCCAATGTCTGTTTGAATCTGAAAGACATGTACCCATGCTATATATCTGTATGTTCCTTAGAACTGCATCTTGAATATTGCTTCGCAATTGTTGTTTTTGATTACAGGGGGACTCCCATACCATCTGCGGGTATGGGAACGTCGTCGCCCGAGATTGGTACATGGAGTTGCCAGACGCGGTTCTCCAGATCGTCGACGAGACGGGTCTCGGCATCTTTTGCAGGGGGCTTTCCCAGCTTACCACCTGCAGGCCCTTGCTTGCTGCTTTAGTGGAGAGGTGGTGGGATACCACCAACTCCTTCCACTTCTCCGTCGCAGGGGACATGACGATGACCCCTTATGATTTCTCGATGCTTACTGGCATCAGGGTAGGGGGGATCTGATCCCCTTCGACACCGATATGGGTGAGTGGGACGCCGCCCAGCTGTACCTGCTCGGCACTCAGCCACCCCTTGCTCGGGCAGGATTTGTCAGATACTCGTGGTTCGAGAGCCACTTCAGGACTCAGCCAGCCTTGGCGGAGGAGGCGCAAATGGCCCCAGAGGAGGTAGATCAGTATGCGCGGGGCTTCATCATGTTTTTGCTCGGGACGACCCTTTTCGCCGACCGGGCGAACACCGTGCCTCTATGCCTGTTGAGCGCACTGGTGGATGTCAGGCGGATCCGCCGCTACGACTGGGGTGGCGCAGGCTTGGCCACTTTGTACGGTTACATGAGCTCTTCCTCCCGCCTCAGCGGACAGCTTCTTGGCGGCTACTGGCGAGCTTGGGAGGTACATCCTCTTCCCCTTTTACATTTCTGTTTTCTGCTTTACATTTTTTGTATTATGTACACTGCACGGTCTGCCTCTTACTGACTATATACTGCACACACGGCACACATATACTCTGCTTTACACTGACTGTACACTGCACACACTGTACACTCTGCACAATACACTGCACAACACACGGCTCTGCCATTTCTGCTTTATTCTGCATTCTGTTTTATCCGATAGTCATACTGATATCTGTTCTGCAGTTGTGGGTCTACGCCTACTTTCCCAGGCTTGCCCAGTACCGATGTGAGATCCCGCTCGACGTCCCCTTTTCTCATCGCTTTGATGTGCGGTGTGTGCGGAGACCCCGGAGTCTTTTATTTTCTTCTTCCGTCTTCGCCGTACTTCGACACCATCACCGCCGCGGAGGTATGTTCAACTGTAGAGTTTGCTTAAGCTTCGCATAGCACTGTATTTTTTGATAACAGATAGATAACAAACTGCATTTGTACCTGCAGATCACCTGGTAGCCTTGGGCTCCGTTGTCGGCCGTGGTGAGAGACCATTATGAGTGTGCTGAGGAGACTGCCCGTCTCCGGATTCTGTTGGAGGGCCCGGTCTGTCGGGCTTGGTACCTGGAGGAGCACTTCTTGCGTCAGACCCTGGGTTTACCGGAGCAGATAGTTCCGGGTCCGCCTCCTACACATATGAGGCATACAGAGAGGCTTTCCCTCGCGCACCTGAGGGAGTATACCACTGGCTGGGGCGCGGAGCGTCACAGAGACGAGGCCGACTATGCCGAGTACGTCCGGACCTACATCATGCGACCCTTGAGCAGTGGTCGGCGAGCTGAAAGGGAGAGGCCAGTGGCGCCGGCAGCTGGAGCGGGAGAGTCGAGGAGAGCTCGAGTCTGTGGTAGAGGTGGAGTTCAGAGAGGGCGGGGGACCGGCTGGCCTGCTCTACCCACTTCATTGACTTACAGAGGGCAAGGTGGGGCGACCTACCAGATCCCCTTTGCCCCTCCTCCGGCTGATCACGAGTTGGTTGGTGTCCCCGACTTGCCTCCGGTATGTATTATTACATTTCGCCTCTTGTATTGGCATTTCATTTCATTTTATTTGATATTCCGCAGAATACTGATGCATCTGATACTTTTGCAGGCATCCTCCGAGTGCATCCGGCAATCCCTGGAGCTGAATGCCTCCATGATGGAGATGCTACAGTGGACCTTCGACCTCCTGGCCCTTTACAGCGTTCCGGTATGTTCTTCTGACCGCTGTCTCAAACCATACATAAACTGCTTCGCATGATCTGACGCACGATACAACACTTAACACACTGTACTCATACACTGCATTCTGCACTGATTCACTCCTTACAGCATACATACATTGTACTCATTCACACGTATTCTGTACTAATTCACTGCTCACGGCACTCACAAACTGTATTCATACACTGTATTCTGTACTGATTTCTGCTGCACAGTATTCTGATGTATTTGCCTTTTATGCTTTTCAGCCTCCTTTCCAGATCCTCCGGTGGGTGGTGCTCCAGCTGGGCCCTCTATTCCTGCTCGAGGAGGGCGTGGAGATACTGGACATTCCTGTGCCAGGGCAGGGCGTGCTCATGTCGGGAGTAGCTCTCGGGCACCCATTCCTGATGATGAGGATGATGAGTCCGAGTCCGAGTCCGAGTCAGAGGCAGAGGCAGAGGCAGAGGCAGGGTCATCTGAGGAGGAGACCGGAGACGGTTCAGACTCGGGCTCAGATGATGGTGCCGATGACGATGCTCCTGGACCTTTGTCCAGGAAGAGGGCGAGGACAGATCCCCAGGCCTGAGACTACTGATGACGACCCAAACTTTTGCTGCTTTCTTCTCTCTTTTGTACTTTTTCTTTTCTTTTTCTTTTTCTTCTTTTTTTTTTTTTTTTGGTAGCCCAGTATCTTGTACCGCCGCAGGCGAGTTTTTGTTTTCTTCAAAACAATGTATTTGAAAAGATGATGAAATGAAACAAACTTTTTGTCTAAAAAAGTGTTACATTTGTATATTCTCATGCATTGCATCGCATTACGTTATGTTATGTCATATTACACCTCAATGTAAATGAAGTCGATCTGTTGTCTGAAAACTGAACACTTGTACTGGAATGATCAGATAACCAACCAGCCAATAGCAGAATAATGAAGCAACTCACTATCTAACCTGAACACACAGCCCATGCTCTGTTTGGGATTAATCTGCACACGGCCCATAACACAGCACTCGGCTCATTCTGCACATAGCAAACACTGAACAAATGGTCCAATCTGACAAGACGGACTACGGAAGCTGAAACGGTTGAAACTGAAACACACTCAGATGCCCCAAATCTTCTCTTTTCTTCTTTTGCTTCGCATAAAATATAGAGAATGGCATAGCACTCCGAGCATAAACGATTTTAACTTTTTAAGAAAGGTTCTGCAACTGGGGTATCGAGCCTAAAACTGGACATAGTGGGAAAGACTCAAACAAAAGGTACGCGACCCAAACGCAACGAGACACGCCCGGAAAAGACTCAAAACAAAAGTTGAGATAGACAAATCAAAAGACACGACACGCGGACGCGTTTGTAAAAACAAAAGACCTCAGATCTCAAAGAGCCAGTTCCTCCGGGTATTATTCCCACCCTTTCTGATTTGTGATTCTCACGTCACTCGGCCCTCAGGCTCGGTTTTTCTCTCAAAACCATCTTGCTCACTTTTCTCTCAACTTACACCTCTATATTCTTTATTCTCTCATTTTTCATCCCTCCCCAGGGTGATTGATGGGTGAATAAGAAAATGTGGGTTCACCCACAGCATTGTGGCTTACGGCTGTTTCTTCTGGTGACGTCGAGTCGGGATTCCGGATAGGGAAAGCTTCTTCCGGCGGATAGGGTGCCTTTTTGGCAAGTATGTGGACGGCGGGAGAAAGACAGAATACCTGATTCAGCTGTGCCCCTAGTTCATCACTTTGACCATTTTTGTTTTCTTCTTTCTAAAACAGTTTTGACCAAAATGAGAGCCGATTTAACATACTTGTTCAATTTTTAATTTGAAAATCATGCAAGTCGGGCTGTGAGCACTGAAAAATTTCCCTTTTTGGGTCCAAGAAAATGGTCCGGTTTTGGAAAATGAAATAGTTTTCGAGAAAATAGTCAACCTCAGTAAAAATTTTCAAAAACTATTTTTGCAAACGGTCAATGTTAAACGAGCACGGAACCTACCCTCGAGATGCGCAACCTCAGATCGGAGGCAATGGAAAATTGCCCCTGGCTTGAAGGGGGGGCATGGCAACGGAAAGTTGCCCCTGGTTTGAATGGCAACTCGGGGCAACTCATAGCAACGCATGGCAACGGAAAGTTGCCCCTTGTTTGGATGATGCCGCAGCATTTTATAAACAGTCTTTGTCAGTGATGACTAAACTCCGAAGACGATGGTCTGAACCAATATATGGACACAGTCACCTTGAAAGTGTTGATGATTGGGCTTCAGGATGAAGCTGCCTATGCGATTCCGGTTGTCACAACCGAACTATCGGATTCAGAGGAGGTAAGGATGATCAAAACCATTACATGGACCGGGGCGCTGTGAAAGCGCTGGGGGCTGGACTTCAAGATGAAGTTGCCTACGTATCCCAAACGTGGGAATCAAGCCTTACGTAGTTCCGGTTAAGTTACACTCGGGTATTAACCTTCACTTTTTTTTAGGCTCTAACTTTTGCCAAGGCGCCTGTTGCAGGTTTTCGACCTTGCGAGCTTCGTTTTTCTGATTCTCTTCTCTCTTTTTTTTTCTTTCTTTTCTTTGCATTTTCTTCATTTTTTTTCTTCTTTTTTTTTCTTTTTTTTCATTCTTTTCATTTTTCTTTTTTGTTTCTCTTTTTTTTTTTTTTTTGCTTGCTCTAACTTTTGCCTGGGTCGCCCTTCCGGGTTTTCGGCCCAGCGAGCCTCTCAAAGGTAAAAGTGTAGCATGGTCCAGAGATCCTGAAGTTATCTGAGTCCAGGAGAATGGCTGTTGTACTGATTTGCAGAAGGATCCATCACGGTCGCTTCACGAGCCTCTTCCGGTGAGATCTAATCTTCTTGATTTGGGTTTGATGCCTCTTACTCGAGGGCTGCTTCAAACCGGGTCGCACAGACCTTTCATGGCAATTGGCTGTTGAGCGTTTTGAACGGATTCCAGGTTCGCAACAGATAGGTTGAATCTTGAGACTGAGAGCGATCCTTGGCTACACAACCTCAAGAGCAATTCCACACAAGTCTTCACAGGACCGCGCAAAACATTTTGTTTTTGAAAGTTTTTAAGAAAGCGACAAATCGCTCGTGCTGAAGATAGTGTGGAACCAATCTGGATCAAACCAGGATTCTTCTCAGTACTCACGCTGACAGGCATGATTTTATTCATAAAAGGATTAGCATGCGCTTCTTCTTCTCTCAAAGTGATCAAAATTTTGCAAAAATCTGAGGAATTCCTTCCTCTTCGTTTTTATCACCGCAGTGTTTAAAAAAGGCTTTTGAAAAACTTAGGTCATTGTAATAATTTTCAGGGTACAAAAGAGCAGGTAGAACGTACTGTCATTCCATTCACTCCTCTGGCACAACTGACAGTAAGCACGAAAACGAGATAGCCACAGCTTTTCATTCAGATTTGTTGGTATAACTGGCTCCTCGGCAAAGACAGATTCAAAAACCAAAAACGGGTAATTACAAGACAAAACGGTGTTCGAGGCAACAACCCCGGAATCACCTAGCATCCTATACAAAAAAGGGGGGGTTGACTCGCTACAACAAGACAGACCCGTAAGCAAAAGGACTGACTCAAGACAATGAGACAGACTCAAAACAAAGCAAAAGACTGACTCGACACCCAAGCCAGAATTGACAAAATTAGTATTCGCAGATGCTCAAAAATGCGTGCCAGACGCCACATCCAAAATGCACCAGGCACACTGCCCGCAGGCGGTTCACTCTCTGATTACATACTCGTAGTATCAGTGTCCTCAAGTCCAACAGCTGAGTAGTAACGGACTTGGCTGAGGTGGTGGGGAGGATAACCTCGTTGTCAATCAAATCCTGTACCTCATGACGGAGGCGGAAGCAATTATCGTAGCATGACCAGTTTACTGGTGGTACGCACAGTACAAAGCAGCATCATGTGTAATAGGGAGATTCTTCAGGAGGGCCGAGGCTCCAAGGGCTTAAGGTGTCCCCTCTCAGCAAGGATCTGGAGTGCCTTGGACAACGGCATGTGAGAGCATGGAAGACCCTGCGCCCTCGGGCAGGTACTTTGAAGGTTGAGCACTCTTGCTAGACGCACTAGCGAATGGGTTGGCAGGTGCTGCCTTGGATTTCTGATCCTTCCCGGGTATAAGGTTGGGGACGGGAGGAGCTGTTCTGGCGTGACGGGCCTATCCCAGTTTTCTGACTGACTTGAACTACCCTCAGGTGGGGTGGGGAAAGCATTCTCCACAGCTTTTGTCACAACTGCAGATACCTGTTGCTTGTTCATCCCCGCGGCTTTCAAAGCCTCGACTGCCCACAGCAGTTGTTCAATAGGATCAGCATCTACCTTCATTTTGTCTTTACCTCTGGCCTCGGCCTGATCAAGGGTTTGGGTTGACGTTGACATGTCATTGTTATAGCTGGAGGGCATCTCCGGTTGGCTAAGTTCAATCACAATCCGTCCCAACAGCGAGGGCTCCTGGGGTACAAAACCTCCGGCATATGGTGCGGCTGGTGGCGAAGCGGACATTCCATAGGCGACATCCACCACAGACCTCTGGAGATCACCTATCATCCCCATCAGTTCAAATGTAGTAGGCTCACGAGCCTGATATAGTTGGGGGGTCCAGACTGGGTGCGCAACCGGCGATCTGGGTGGATGCGGCATGTCAACAGTGGTTTTCACTTTGCAGAGTGATTCCTTGATCTAACGCGGCTGTCATAACCACGATCTCTTCTGAATTCTGCATCATCATAGGTCTTGCCTCGGCAAGGGGAACACTAACTATTCTGGAACTCTCTGAACCTTGAAAGGAAAAACAAAGCAGCATTTCAGCCCAAACGGATCAAACACAGGTGCAGCCAAACAACTGTACTCTACTACTGATCACTTGTTCCCCAGAAATCACTGTCTCACAAAACACTGAATCGGATATCCACAGGCATAACTCTTCTCGCAAACTGATACTGATGCCCTTAGGCTTGACACTCAAACTTGCAGACTGATATGTGCATTCCTGTAGAGATACACTCTAAAAGCACATAGCAAATAAATGAGAGCCAATACACCCCTATGTTGGGGTAGGGTTTCCCTGTCCTATTTTGTCAAGAGCTAGGGTTTTAACTATGCACGCAGCGGTTTCAAACAACCTAACATCGGGTAAGCAACCTGTCCTAGTTTGGAATGGTCACTATGGATTCCAAATATGCACTAGGTCGAATGGTCGAAAGGGTGCCCCGATAAAATCGGGGTTTGTGTTCCCATACTGGCAGAGCCCGCAACCGGTCAGCCTTATGGCATGCTTTGACAAAGTCAAGCCTCCGGCAAACCGCTCAGGAATAGCAGATGGCCAACACGGTGTCCTAGGCGCACCAATGCACATGCAATGCAAAGAGACACATAAATGAAGTCAAAACAGGATATCATGAGTTTGAGTCAAGCTCTCTAAAAATCCCCAGCAGAGTCGCCAGAAACTGTAACAAGTCCGCGAGGGAACTCACGGGTTACAGTTCGCACTCAATTTTGTCACGATTCTAAATCTGAACCAAAGAGTCCGAATCCGGCAAATCGTTTTTTAGAAAACATATTTTTGAAAGAAGTGCCAAACATGGACTGCTTTGCCAAATACAGAGTCGCCACCTAAATATTTTATTTTGGGGAATTTAGGAAACCCTGACTCAGTGCCAAAGGCCACGTGTCCGTCATCACCAAAGTTGCCTCGGCTCGGGAACTTGGGTACGATTGGGGAAGGTCAGCTATAAGCACCCCCTCTCGCCCGGTCCGAAGACCGGCCTCTACTAACCATGATATCCATTTTTGAAAACGTTATGTGTTCTTATTCCGTTTATTAGCCTAGAATTACTATGTTATGCGACAGCAAACAAGTATAGACCAAATCGCCCAAATTGGAACAAAACATTTCATGTTTTGTTTTGAAAATGATTTGCTACTACTCGCAAGTAGGCTAAAATACAGGTTTTGCCAGCCTCAAGTGGGCTTTGAGAAAAGACGGTTTTGCCACTATCGAGGGCTTAAAACTCACAGCTTTTAATGCATTATCAATTTAGGTATTCAACCTCCATCCACAGGCATTCAAGCAGTATATCACATAAGCAGCTAGCCTCATGGTAATCATACTGTTATGGCAACATTCACACGCATGCGATATGCTAAAGCATAAAAGCTTACCTAGTACTCCAAGCCAAACAGAAACTAGTTAGTAATCATATGCATGATCCTAGTTCATGTGTTAAGATGGCTAATGCAACGCATACAAGATGCAACTATGATAGGCTCGGCTACCCTGAACGTAGCATATGAAATGTTGCAATTAACACGTATTCAATTTGAATTGGAATACAATGCAGTTAGCATGATGCGCCGAGCCCGGTGCATGCAAGACAAATGTATGGATGCACGCATGCAGCATGAGGTATGCTAATTTAAACATGCCCTAATCTACCATCATAAGCGGGTAAATAAAAGGGAAGAAAGAAGTGGGGGTTGGAAGACATGCACCACGCACCCACACTTATTACACATTCGCCCTCGCTCGGAGGGACCAAAAGAATATACAAATTAATTAACTACGAGCTAATTAATTATTACAAGTCACTTAATTAGCTAAGCAAATTAACTAATCTAGGGAAAACAGTAAACGCCTCGGGAGGAGACCCGATGCAATGCATGCTCAGGTCCTACTCGGAAGCGCACTGCCATGCATAGACTGCCTCTGTTTTCCCTGCTCTGCCCCCTCTGAAGACTGCCAAAGTCTCTGAATTGCTTCCCTGGACATTGGGAGACACCACCGGCTGAGTAGAATTGCCACCGGCAGTGGGATGTGGTCATTGGCTATTGATGAATCCATCGGCCACCAATTGATTGCCAGTCGGCACTCTGTGCAGTCGATCGGCAAAAAGTTCCTGCAGAACCTGTTTGATAGCAGCAGAGGACGAGCCGTGCATGCAATGCGATTCAAGCCATGTATGCACCAACCAAGCCCCTTATCATGTGTATGACTCAAAGGGACATAGTTCTTTGGTTCTCGGACTCACGAACGTGCATTTACATGCATGATGGCCCAAGAAGCCAAGTTGTGCATTTTCATGTCAAATGAATGCAAACAAACAAGGCAAAGGCCCACTCCATCACTTGATCAAGGGACAAGGCATGCATGCTAGATGGAATGCACCTAGGCATGCAACTACATGCACAATATGATCATGAGAGCAAGCATGCAAGCATGAACATGGACAATGCACAAACATGCAACAACATATCATGCAACTCAAGCAATGCAACAAAATGCAATTACACATGGTATGCAACACAATGCAACACAAGGTGAAATGGAGCAAACATGTGATGATATGCAAGGCATATGTGCAATAACATGAGAGGATGGTCTGACACTAATTTGGGCAGCCCTATATTAGGTCCAAAACAGTGGCCAAAGCTTAAGAAAATGGGACTAAACACACATACACACATGCACGTGTTAAGGCCTAAACACTTAAGCATCAAAGGACATCTTTTAAGCACACTTAAAAGGGAACAATCATAGACATATGGCGTGCATTAGCTCTGAAAATCATGCAAGAACATGGTGCCAAACCAAGCAAACAAGATAGGCTAAAATACATGCAAATGACCCAAGCATTCAAGGCAAGCCAATGAAGTATTGAACTACACTTGATATAACCACACATGGCAGACTAAATGACCAAAAACAGATTCTATCATGCTAAAACAAGCCAATAACACATCTAGATGGCATCTAAATGGCTCTAATTCAAAAGCATGCATAATTGCCAAAAACATGGAGCATACAACACAAGCTTTCAAAGCATCAAAGAGGTGTCCAAAGCAAGCATACAAGCATGTCATGGGGACTGAAATAACATGGAAAATGATCCCAACCCACTAAATCAAAGCAAGTAATGCATGCTACACTCTCACACACTTAGGGCCAACAAACCAAAAATGCAAAGGGGCTATGCAATACATGGAAAGTATGACTAAAGCGACTTGAAACAGAGCTAAAGCATACAAAAACATGCACTAAAGCTTCACAAAGCTAAGCCTAAAACATGCTAGAACAATGGTTTACAACCTAAGGCATGTTAAGGCAACAAAGTGGCATTACAAGGTAGGTATGCTAAGCATGCATGGTGTACCAAAACCAACTTAAAACCACGTTATATTATGACAATATAAGCATGAAAAACAGCCAAGGCATGATCAACAAACCCTCAAACATGGTGCTCCCTCAAGAGGCCAAAAATGGTCCTTTTCAAGGACAATAAGGAGAGGGGGTGGCCCTCTCCTTCTTGGGACTTCAAGGCACCATCCTTACCACTGAAATCCCTCAAGATTTCAGTGGTGAGGATGCCCAAACACCAAAGTCCCAAAGCTCACTCAAAATAGCACAAAATGGAGCCCCTCAAGGTTTAAGAGGGGTCAAACACCTCCAAACCATAAAACACTCTAAACAAACTATTTAGAGGGCCCAAAAACAGAACTTTTTTATGTTATACACTAAGCACAAAAACAGTTCTAAGATAGGAAAAAATAGTATGCAAGAATGGGGTAAAAAGGGGTAAGATTGTTACCCTTGAAGAACCTCTTCACAAATGGTGGACCAGCCCCTTCCTTGAGCTCAAAACAGCTCCAAAGCTTCAAGAACAAACCTCTGGTCCTTCACAAACTAAGAGAAGGTGTAACACTATGTGTTTGTGTGCAATAGTAAGCCTAAACACACACAAACACAAGAAAATGAGAGATATAGATATAGGATAGATATAAAACCCTAAACCTAATCCAGAGCTTCTCTCACGACTTCTCTAACCAAAATCTCTAACCCTAATGCCAAGAGAGGAGCCCTCTTCTTATAGGCAACCAATCTTGTAAAGCTTACCAAGGAAGCTAACAAGAAGGCCATCCCTCCATACACGTGTATGGAGGGGAACAAAATGCAATACAGCTGTTTTAAAATATCTGCAAAAGCAGATGAACAGTAGTCGGCTGCTCAAAATTGCCATTTTGACAAAATGGACTGCCGACCGGCAACAAAGAATGCCGACCGGCAATATACATTGCCGATGGCAACAAAACACTAGCCGGTGGCCTCTAGCCATGGCCAGCGATGTGTGGGGATGCCTCACAAGGCATTCCCTGCCCTTCCAAGGCAACAAACAAGTGTTTGGTGCAAAACCAGACACTAAACAGTCGGGTTCGGAGATCCTGAGGCAAGGCACGTAGCCGAGACCTCCGGGAACTCCAAACGAACACAAACATGGATGATCACCGGGTGTTCAAACGGTGACGTCCAAGTCTTGAGGACGGTCAAAAATGGGGTGTCTACAAGTTGGTTCTCCTCAAGGTTTGAAAGTATTATTCTCAAATGTTGTTCATGGTCTCCTTCAGACTTGGAATACACCAAATATCATCAATGAAAACTACCACAAATTGATCTAAGTAAGGCGTGAATATTTTGTTCATAAACTCATGAACACACCTGGTGCATTGGTTAAGCCGAATGGCATCGCTACGAACTCATAGTGGCCGTAACGGGTTCGAAATGCAGTCTTAGAAATATCTTCTTCCCGAATACGCAACTGGTGATACCCAGATCTGAGGTCTATCTTTGAGAAATACTTGCCCCTTTAAGCTGATCGAAGAGGTCATCAATCCTAGGTAGTGGATACCGATTCTTAATGGTGACTCTATTGAGTTGGCGGTAATCAATGCACAACCTAAGTGTCCCTCTTTCTTTAGCGAATAAGGCTGGTGCTCCCCATGGGGACATGCTTGGCCTTATAAATCCTTGTCCAACAATTCTTGCAACTGTGTCTTTAGCTCTCTCAGTTCAGCTGGTGCCATACGATGTGGTGCCATTGAGATCGGTGATATGCCAGGTTGTAGTTCGATGGTAAAGTCTACTTCTCGCTGTGGGGGTAGTCCTGGCAATTCCTTCGGAAATACATCAGTATACTCGCGTACCACACGAGATAGCCCTAGTTCCATACGGTCTCTATCTTCCAGAACTAAGCTGGCTAACCATCCAGCTAGGTGATCATGCCACTTTGATTTTCGAAGCGTCAGTGATAGGGAATCTTGTCTATCCCCCTTAAATTGGAATCGCGTTCCGTCCTGAGAGTAAGCAGTCACCGTCTTTTGATAGCAATCAATGGTGGCTCTATGGGCTGATAACCAGTCCATTTCTAGGATAACATCAAAGTCTGACATTTCCATGACTCGTAGGTCGCAAGTCAAACACAAACTGGAGACTCCTAGTTCACATGATTTGCATACAAGATCTACTCGAGTTTGACCTCCTAGCGGTGAGGCTACACTCATAGGCGTTTCTAATCGTTTAGGTTCTAATCCCAAAGTTGTAACACATATAGCAGATATGAAAGAGTGTGATGCTCCAGAATCAAACAAGACTTGTACACACACGTTCATAAGAATGAGTATACCTTGGATCACTGAAGGATTTCCATTGTCTTCTCCTTCTTGGAGTGCAAAGACTCTCCCGGGGGCACCTTGATTTGGCACCCAAGGTTTCCTTGCATTGGCATCTCCTGGTTGTTGAGTTCTCGATTGTCCCACATTCTAATTAGCTGGCGGTTGACCTCTGCCGGATTGGGAATTTTGCACAGCTCGTGTTCCCTGGGTTGGCGCGCATTTGTTCCGTTGAGCAGCTCCTCCTTGATTGATATAGTAGCCTAACCTTTGAGGGCAGTTGTTCCTGAAGTGACCTTCTTGGCCACACTCATAGCACCTTCTAGTCCTTTCCCCATTACGCTGCTCAGCATTGTACCCTTGCTGTTGTTGTGGCCCCCTAGCATAAGGTACCGAAGTGGCAAGGGTCCTATTGTTCCTTGAGGGTCCTCCGCTTCTTGGCTAGTTGGCTCTAGACTACTAACCTTGAGTCTTTGCAGTGTCCATCTTCTCTCTTTCTAGAGCAAGAGCTCTATCTACTACATGTGCATAAGTAGATAGTTGCACTGCGACCAGCTTGTCCCGGAGTCCCGAGTTGAGTCCCCACTCAAAGCGCCTTACCTTGTCTATTTCATTTTCCACTATAGTTGTGGCATGGCGAGAAAGGGCCTCAAACCGATTGGCATACTGTGTCACAGTCATGCCCCCTTGTTTCAGTTGGAGGAATTCTTGGATCATCTCTTGCCTCACCGAGTTTGGGAAGTACTTTTCCATAAACAATTCCTCGAACTGTCTCCAAGATAGTTCTGCCACTTGACGACTTTCCTTGATCATTGTCCACCAGAAATCAGCCTCCCCCTCAAAGAGAAATGAGGCGAGAGACACTTGGTCTTGCTCATTCTGAATTTCTAGCGTCTCCAATATTTTCTTCACTTGCCTAATCCATGCCTCCGCCGAGTAGGGATTGGGTTCTCCGTAAAATTTTTGGGGCTTGAGTTTTTGAAATTTCGCTATTAATTCTGCCTTGTTGTTTTTATGCCTAGGTTGGTTTCTTAGTTCATTAGTAATTGCCCGAACGAAATTCATGACGTCACTGTTGGTGTTGTTGTCATTGTTGTTGTCATTGAATCCATTTCCCGTAGTTCTTCCTGTCATTTTCTGCATGAAGGATATTAATTGTTTACTATCGGTACGATGTAAGTACTTATTTAATTATTTATTTTATGTGAACAAGCATTCACTAAGTTTAACTAGAACTGAACTTTTCATTGCAACAAAAGATCGGTTACATGACCAAAAATTACATTTATTACCAGACCGAGGGGATTATTTCACCCCATTTCATAACCACTATTAGACTAGGATTTTACAATGAAATTCCAACAAAATTGTTTATCCGCCTAGTCTACCCTCTTCAGTCTCTCCTCCCCTCAAACAAAAAGCCATGGGTAGTGCTGATGCATTTGCCAGGCATACTCCTAACTCTCATCATACAGCCCATAGCACTTTTAATCGAACTAGCAGCTTGAGCCCTCACATTCCCGCATGTTGGCCCAAGATCCGTATAGGGACTTCTTCATAGGTGAGTGGGTCGGAGAAGTCAACTATCCCGTTTGTGGGTACGAGCTTTCCATTCTGTGGGGCTGCCAGGAAGATGTCTTGTTAGTGGAAGAAATTGGTGTAATTGTCTTCCAAGGCTGGTGGTAGCAGTCCTACTTCATACATGGCCATTGCCAACTCCCGGATAACTTGCACAGGCCCCAGATATTTGTCGTCCCCCCTTCGGTGTTTCCATTCGCAAGGTATTAGGGGTTCTAGCTTAACATACACCTCTAGCCCTATCGGGAATGCCCCCATCTGCACTACGTTCCCCGAGTCCGCTTCACCTTTTTTGAAGGCATATTCAATTGAGGAGATGGGTCAGACTCAGTGTCACTTCCCGCCCAACCAAACTCTTCCAGCGGAATGGCAGCCAAACGTTCAACGACTTCCACTTCCGCGTCTACCTCTGCGTCTTCTTCGTCTAGCGGCTCTTCTTCTGGATATTCCTTCGGATCTTCCTCTTCAGGCTCGGGCTCCTCTTCATCCTCTTCATCCATCATCTCCTCTTCCGGATCCTCATCCGGGTCCTCTTCCTCATGAACTAACTCTGAAGTTTCCGCCCCTACCTCTGGGTTGGTTAATAAGGGTTCTTCTTCAGGTTCGGGATCCAAGAGCCAGTCCTCGTTACACTCTCAGTATGGTCTTAGGTCATTAAATGTTTTTAATTAAAGTGTGGTAAATGACACGTGCTTAAGCCTACCTAAGGTCTCAAGGGTTTTTAGACCTAAGCTTTGATACTATGTTGTGACGCCCCAAATTTTTTGGACATCATAATAAGATTTAGAACTTAAAATCAATGTTGCCACCAAACATCACTAATATCCATTAATTAACAACCCAAAATTTAAAGTTTTCAAATTACAATTCTAATAAAACTTAAAACTTAGTCTCGGTACACAAGAAGAAAATAGAACAACTATGAACGAAAAACTAGAGAAAACTAGGAAATATAAGAAATGGTTCGTGGAATTTGGGGACTCTTCAAGCTAACCAAGGCTGAATGTCACCTTGCAAGGCTTCGGTGTTTCCTTCGTTTTCTTCGGTACCTAGCATAAAACGCCAGGGCAACGAGAATGCCAATGAGCGACGAGCTCAGTAATATACTACAACCCAAAAATACCCACCCCGATAATAATACTTATAATTAATGAATAATGCATAGTAACAGAATAACATGTAACATTTAATAAGCATGACAGGAATGCCAACAATTAAAATAATAACAATAGATAAATAAATAAATAAAATGGCGAACGGAAATAGTGATTCATCATAAGGAAAATGCACACTTTTCTTTTTTAAATTCCCATAGATTTAGTTTATTAGATAAATTTAAGTAACTCCCCGCGGAGCACTATTTTCACTCAACCGCTAAGCAATGGCCACAGGCAATTCTGACTCCCCCTTGGTCAAATATTCAAATGTTACTTGCAGTAACTACCAATGATGCCCACGCACCAGGGTTACGTACCCGAGTCGTGACATCACTGTCTGCCCAAGGGAACGGTCTATGTTGTAACACCCGCACCACCAACCTTATATCGCCTACATCGATAAGAGCCGAAATACCTTCTCGTGCCATGTTAGAGTTCGCAACTCATTGTTCAAGATTCTAAACCGGGCTCGCCCTATCACTTTTAAATTTTTAATGTATCATCGGTTCAATTTTGTGTTTCTTTACTTCGTTGAATTCACATTTTTATACATGTGTGAGTTTTAGTTCAAGAATCACAGTGATATAATGTTTAAATAGCACAACACAATCATATATGGCAACCAAAATAAATGTGATAGAGTGTCTTAGGAGTCATCACAAGATTTCTTAAGAATTCACATACTTCTCCTTTCAGCACTGTATGGTCAAACAAAAAACAAATATATGAAACCCATAGTAAATGATGTTCAACCATTATAATATTTTAACTGGTGCTAGTTCAACGAGTTAGGAAAATATTTCGAGAAGAATACTAGGGCTAAAAACGATTTTAAAATAGAGGAATAATTTTTTGAAGAAAACTGGTTTGCTGGGATAGTGAGTTACATTCACCTCCAGCACAGGTGATCCGGGTTTGAAAAATAAAAAGGGGCCTCAAACGGTGTTAAAAATAGGCATGGTCAGAACATTTTGCTAAATTTTTGAGTTTAGAACATATTTCCAGAAGGATTCGAAGACTGAAAATCAACGGAAGATGGTCAAATAATTTTTCTAAGAAAACTGGACAGATTCTGTCACCTTTTGGAAAAATTGGTGTTTCTCTCTCAATACTTACAAAAAAATTATGAAACCAGCGGCGTTTGAAAGGTAACTTAAAAATCTAACTTTTGCAATTTGAATCACTTGAAAATTCATTTTTTGGAATAAACCGTGACCTGGTAAAGTCAGCGTTGCTGCTACCTCCAAACAGCAATGAGGTTAAAAATATATTCAGGCCATGAAAACGTTGTCAAATAATTTTCTTCAATATTCTAGTGTCATGAAAACATGCTAAACTAACTCTAGTAGTTTCGAATTTTATGAAAGTGTTCTCATGAGTTTGTTTAGGGTTTATTCAAAACGGATTAAAATCTATTTTTGCAGGAAGTTTATTAGTTTTGCGAAAAACACACTTTGTGTCCACCATGAATCACATGCAAGACAAAAAAAATGTTTCTTACTATTATTCCCATGTGAAACTCTAATCCTTCATATTTACTTTCATTAGTGATAACAAAAATTAATATTGATGAAGAGTAAACATAAATTCATAAACATGCGAGATTAATTCAACAATGGAGAATACTTGATCACATAAAAAGCAAGATCATTAGCTAAACCACTTAACCCATATTTGTAAAAAGGGCAGAAATCACATAATCATAAGATTATCATTCTATTCAAATGTAACATGCGTTGAGCATTTGTGTATTATCAATACACACTCTTGCATATTTCTAATGTGTAGGTTTAAGAAAACATCTAAGGAAGGGTAGGGTTGAGTATTTCTTTATCTCAATGAAGTAAAAAAAATCTCAAGTATTGAGCCCTTCTACTCCTCTCTTCTCTCCTTCCTCTCTTGCTTTCTCTCCCTCTCTCCCTCTTGTTTGCTTAGTTATGTATGTGTGTGCAAGGGACTGCAGAAGAATGCTCCTAAATGTAGGAGTTTGAGGCCAAATTTATTATTATTATTATTATTATTATTATTATTATTATTATTATTATTATTATTATTATTATTATCATCACTTTAGTTTTACTTTATTTCTCTTTTGGGCTTAGGAAATACCACCTAATAGGGTAGCTTACAGCTACTGCATTTCGTGGCTGCTTTGGCAAGGTCTTGCAATTGGCCATCTATGCATGTGAGCATAGAGTGGCAGCAAGCAAAGGCGTGCTTGGCCTGCTTGGGCTGACTTTCTCTTCCCAAAATAATTTTTTGATTTTTTTTTTTTTTTGTTGAATAAATATATGTAACCTAGTCGGTAGGGACCTGTTTGGTAACGTTTACGTTTTCAGTTTATATTTACAAAAATTTTATAAACTAATTTTTGTTTATTTTTTGTTTATTTTTAGAAAAACATAAACTACAAACGCGTTTGGTTTAGACAAAATGTTTTAAAAAATTTAAAAATATAAAAAAGTGTGAGAAATGGCAAGTGGTGGCGGGTGGTGGGTGGTGATGAGTGGTGGCGGCGGAAGACGGTGGTGGAAAATGATGGCGGGTGGTGGTGGCGGAAGACGGTGGTGGAAACTGGTGGTAGGTGGTGGGTGATGGTGGCAGAAGACAATGGTGGAAAGTGGTGGCAAGTGGTGGGTGGTGGCGGCAGAAGACGGTGGTGGAAAGCGGTGACGAGTGGGTGGATGGCGGTGGCAGGTGGGTGGTGGACGGCGGGTGGTAGTGGGTGGTGGCGAGTGGGCAGTGGTGGCGGTGGATAGGTAACAGTGGCGGGTAGTGGGTGGTGGCGAGTGGGTGGTGGTGTTGGTGGCGGGTGGCGGGTGGTGGTGGCAAGTGGGTGGTGGGTGGTGGTGGCGAGTAAGTGGTGGGTGGTGGTGGTGGTGGTGATGATGGGTGGTGGTGGCTGGTGGTGGTAGGTGGGTGGTAGCAGATAGGTGGCGGATGGTGTTGGCGGGTGGATGAATGGTGGTGACGGGTGGGTGACAGGTGGGTGGTGGCTGATCGTGGCGGGTGTAGATGGTGGTGGCGAGTAGGTGGCGGGCGGATGGATGGTAGTGGCGGGTGGTGGGGTGGTGGCAGGTGATGGGTGGTGGGTGGTGGTGGTGGCAGGGGGTTTGGTGGTGGCGGCGGCGAGTGGGTGGCAGATGGGTGGTGGCTAGTGGGTGGCAGGTGGGTAGTGGTGGCGGTGGCGAGTGGTTGGTGGCAGGTGGGTGGTGAGTGGTGGTGGCAAGTGGTGGTGGGGGTGGGTGGTGATGGCGGAAGATGGTGGCGGAAAATGGTGGCGGGTGGTGGCTAGTGTTGGATGGTAAAAAAAAAAAAAAACTCAAAACTCAAAACGGAAACACGTTTTTTGAGTTTACATTTTTTGGCCAAATTTATAAACTGAGACCACTGATTTATAAATAAAAAATTTACCAAATAAGTTTTTATTTGAGTTTTTTAAATTTTTGTAAATATAAACTGAAAACTGAAAACATAATTGTTATCAAACGGCACCTAGATATTTTGCTCCCTGCTATCCTCTGATTAATTCAGTTACTATTTATTTAACTCATTTAGTTTCCACAATTGTATTTTGATACAAAAATTTCATCACAGCAAGACAAAAAAATTTATTTAAAAGAATTTAATATTGGTATTAGTTATGGTGCTATTAATATTATAACATTAAAATTTAATAGTTTAATAATCACTATTAATATTATTTTTAATAAACTAATTAATTGTCTAAAAATTTCGGTTCTTACATTATTATACTATTGTCCCTTAAGTTTTATCATATTATCAAAAAAAAAAAAAAAAAAGTATTTTTTCAGTTAAAATCTATAAATACAATTATTGATATAATATTAGCAATAGCTTTATTTATTATTATTTGTAAGTTATATGTTTTATATCTTAAATTATGTTATAACGTAATAGGTATATGTCATTTGTTTTACTTGAATTATTATATTAGGTCTATTAAATCCAATTTAGCTATACTTTTATCATTATACTAGTATTTTAACGAAATGTTGCTATATAATTCTTCACACCTTTTTTGTTCTTCTTTTTAAATTTCTTCTTGAATAGTGAATTCTTTAATACTAATCTCGTTGATACTATGCAGTTTCTGTAATTGGGGACTAATTTAATAATAAATCTTGTAATTCTACCCCTGCCTTTTCTAAAGCTATTTGCACCTTAATGCTAGCAATTCTCTCGCTACAAGGCACCATGGACTATTCAGAAGCAATAAATAAAAGAAAATTTAATCTATTTAATTGATTTTCTATTTATATATATATATGCTATACTACTGTTTATTTCAATTCTAATTTATGCAATTAAAAGCATACAAAGGAGTGAGACAAAATTAACCTAACAATTTAAGGGTTGATATATTAAACTGCTAAATGGATAGGGCCTTAAAGTAAATAATCAAACTTTTGGGATGATGAGTTATAAATATTCTAGGCTTAAGGACTAAATTGATTTGAAATTGAAACTTGAAAGATTTGATTGACACAATTGAAACTATAAGGACAAAAATGAAACAAGTATCAAACTTGAGCGCCTATAGTTATAAGAAAAATGTTTGGGAGTCCTAATTTTGTGGCTCAAAAGTGGCTCAAATGGCCAAAACGACGTCGTTTTGGTCATTTGAATGTTGTTTTGTACTCAAAACGACGTCGTTTTGGCCATTTGAGGCACTTTTGAGCCACAAAATTTGGGCCTCCTACCATTGTTGTAGTTATAATTCACCCAACCTTTTAATTAGACCACTTATAAAGCTTTATAGAACTAAGTACATTGGCCTCGTTTAGGAATTAGTTATTTTAATAAGTTTTTAATTTTTTATGAAAAAAAATGTAGAAAAATAAAGAATGTAATGTAACAACATGTGACTTTTTTGATTTTTTTATTAAAACTGAAAGTTGTTATTTAAAGTTGATAATAAGATAATAGAAGCTAAAATAATCTATCCCCTAGCTTTCTAAGAAATATTTGTTTTAGATTATTTAAATTATTTTTATTTATAAATTGTAAGATAAAATTGATCACCACACTTTTGCACATATTCGCAAAAGAAAAATTTTATTCATACACAAATTTATACAAAAATTTACAAGAATAATATAATATTGTCATTATTATAAATAAATATATTTTTATAAAGTAAATTATTCATAATAAATCATATCATTATATATAAATTTTTTATTTATATAACGTTACTCGAGAAGCCTAACCCTATACATATATATACTAGTGGATGACCCGTGCCTACGGCACTCCAAGTTTAAAAAAAAAAAAATCACATTCAAGTTAATACACTTTTGACCAATGAAAAATAAAAGTTAAGACAAACTAATGTAGCGCTTCCATACTGGTAAAAATTCACCACATTGTAGTTACGATCTATTCAATCCATTAATAATTCTTCATATTCAAGGTTAAACTCCGTGTCACAGTGTATACAAAACTTTCAGTATACACATAATTCTTCATTTTTAATTCCCTTGTCCTTTTACTTTGTAATTACAATATGAAATCAGGAGAGATTTACTTAATACATACAGTTCATGAATTAATTTGAAACTAAAAAATAAATAATCATGCATTCTATATGTATAGCCTCAAGTGTAGTCTCACTTTAAACTTGGTTCAACATCTCTATATGCATTTTAGATCTGATTATTTCTTATTGCCAGTAGCACACCACCATAAATGCATGATGCTTGAAAAATATCAAAAGATCCATTTGCAAATCCAGTTGATCTTTCAAAGGGAACTATAGTCTCACAAACAAATATCTTTCAAATGGAACCATTAAATCTTTTCACGTTAAATAAATTCATTCTATCCATTACATACTCATTCTATCCATTACATTATACGCATACATATGTGTATGCATTTATAGTATTTAATGAAGGAATGATAGTAAAAAGAAAAAGGCTTTTTACGTTAGATACGCGTTGTCTCCCAATTGTGCAATCCATGTCACCCACTTGTATATTCCATCACCTAACAGCCTGTAATTCAAGTGATGAAAATAAACAATAGAAGGGACGGTGTAAATAATATTAGGATTATAATATAATTGTAATCGCAACACTACTTAAATTTAAGATTAAAATGCAATTATAAAAATATATTTAATAGACTACACTCTACAATTCCAAACAAATCAAATACAAAAAAAAAAAAATTAAATATCAAATAATTCTGCTTTTCATTTAGGTCTCACCTGACCAGCATAAAGTTTCTTGGAGGTGCTCATCACAAATATCCATTTCATTCCTTTGTTTGTATTAAGAAAATTTCCAGTTTGTTTGTGCACTATTTTCCCCTCCACAACAATATATTCAAAATATTCTCTCTTGCTGATTTTCCCCAAAAAAAACCCACCACATAAAAAAAGAGAGAGTTAGAGAGAGCACGTATTAGGATAAAAATTAATAGCTAACAGTTCAATACAATTTGAAATACGCAATCCGAATATAATTTCAAAATGGAGATCGAGAAAAACTGATTCATGAGAGCACATACTGGTCCAAGATACTTGATGCATTGTTGCCGAAGCTTTGATCTTGGACATTCTTTAAGATCAACCTCTTTGCCATCTCCAATATCCAACCTGCAATTAGCAGAATTAAGCTTTGATTCTCTCAGAACACCGAATGAGAGAAAAATATAAGCCTCTGAAATTTGTTGTTATCACTTCCATCTATTCCTGAATTACAACATATTTCTCCAACAACAATAAGTGGCATATGAATGATATGCAAGCAAATTTGTTATGTATTAATTTCCTGTCTTACTTCCATCAGCCTGTAAATTGGAATCAACTAAAAAGGTAAATAAGCTTTTGTGTTGGAAAAATGTGAGGTGCCTTCAGATGGTGTTCCCATGTGGGTTCATGACAGACCTGTCACTGGCTAATTGATTGTCTAACTGATCCAAACACCCATGTCTTCATCCCAGATGCTTCCTCTGTGTGGTATTGCCAACGAATTTGATTTACTGTCAATCTGGATTCTGTAGTTCTGAAAGTAATTTGGGACAACACTAAAAACATACCTATAAAACCCATGAAGAAAAACACCTTTATGGAGTGTTCTTTCTTTGGCCATCACATTATTAAATTCGATTAACAGGGCAACAAACTTCCATTCAGCAAACAATCTTTCACAGGTCCCATTAGAGCCAATGGAGACCAAAGTTATCATCCCAGTAATATGTTCATACCTTAAGGCATCAAGTCCTCGTCCACGATAAAAAAAACACAACGCAGGTATTCAACCCAAAGGCACAACAAATCACTAAAAATAAAGGGGGATGTGCAGAAAGGCTAAATAAAATTACCCCTCTCTAAAACAATTAAGCCTTTAAATGAATTGGTCCCAAATAACTTCACATGGTATCATAGCAAACATCATTTAGTTTTAATTGATTAAATTAATAATATCTCAATACCTAACATTTAATTTATAACACATGGGTCAAACTATAACGGATAATATTAATGGGCTAAAGCAAAATAACTTCATTACACAGATAATATCTCAGGCCATGGGACTCCATTATTGGCCTAAAGGATAATATCTCAACATATAATCTCTCATGTGTTAGGAAGTAGCTAGGGAGAGAGATAACTTCAATTAGATACTTAGTTATGATATACCATTATTCTGCACGTTATCATAATTGAGACTCCATTATTCTGATATACCCATTACCGGACCAATAATATCATAGCTACTTAGTTGAGATATACCCATCCAGATAACGGGCAGAATATACTTTTTGATATATCGGAATATTATTTGTACAATATTACTTTGGATTATATCCAAATGCATCAACGTTATGTAGTATACTTTGTATCTCAATCAGTTATTCTCAATACCATGGGTTATGATTTACTTAGTCTCAATTATGGGTATAACCATCCATTATTACTTTGCATTATTCTGATAATTGAGTCTCAATTATCCAATAATGGGTATATCTATACTTAGTTACTTAGTTACAATTATACTTTTTTTCAACATAATATATCCTACTCCAATATTCTGATATACCCATATTCTGATATATCCATTATTCTGATAATTGCTTTGCATTATTCTGATAATGGAGTCTCAATTATCCAATAATGGGTATATCTATACTTAGTTACTTAGTTACAATTATACAGATAATGGAGTCTCGTAAGACTGTATATATTGGATATACCTTATTTTGATATACCCATATTCTGATATACCTTATTAGGCTTTGGAGCAGCCAAGAAACCCCAAGAATTCATCATTTTCAGCCCAGATGATGAACTCTCCTCTTTCTTCTTTCCCTTGTAATAAAAGACATAAAACACAAAGCACTGTCAAATACACAGAGAAACCAAGGGAGTTACCTGGATTGAAACCAATGAACTCTCTCTCTCTCTCTCTCTCTCCCAACTTTTTAATTTATTTAAATTTTATCCGTCTTATACCAAATACTTTGATATTAATAAAAAAAGTTATAAGCAACAACCAACATGTAATATATATAGATTTTTTTTTTTCACTATTTCTATCAATATTGTATCTTCAATAAGTTCATAAATTATAAATTAGTTCAAGAGAAAGAGAAGGAGAGAGTTTGGTTATGTAATAATCCACTTACCAAATAATTGAGAGAAGTTTCAATTTCAATCCATTTACACCACCAAAACAATCAAGATCTAATTCCCTGGTAAACAACAATACAAAACATTTTAAACATCAGATTTTATTCAATTAAGACTAAAAAACAAAAAATATGAGTGAGATTTGTTTTTCTTCTTTTGTATTTTAATGGACAAATCTCCAGATTATAAAAAGAAAAAAGAAAAAAATATAACCAATCAATTTGTTTCACACCAAATCTCAAAAAATAAGAGAGTTCTCTCACTCTTCTTCATTTCTAATCATTTCTTACCAAATCACCCAATCCAAACAGACAATTAGAAACAGGAACAATCAATCATATATATATAGTGTGTGTGTATGTACGTCTAGGAAATGGGATGCTGAAGTAAATTCATAAAATTAAAATAAGAAATATATGAAACCATTTCTCGATAGAAGGATCATGGTGAGACCAGTGGTGCATGAGGAAATACCTCATCTTTCAATTTGGGACATGATACTCAAATAATACGTGTTGATTCCTTATCCTTAAGCCATAACACAAAGAAACCTCCTACAACTTGGCAAATGACAATTCTAAAGGAACAACTAAATGATTTTAATTAATTCAACTCTTGCCAATGCAATACAGATTATTAAGAGCATGATGAAACATACATAACCTCACCAGTGAAAGCACCTCCCTTTTTGACCCAACAATTTTGAGCAGCAATGTGAAAATCAGGCCTCAACAAATCTTTCACCAATGGTAGGAACACATACGGAGGGCTCACAACCACCTCTGAGAAGAAAAAAACCGTCAAAACATCAATAATTTGAAGAACCAAAAGACAGCATCAAATACTTCGAATTTGTACTTAAATACCAATCAATTTATTATTGCCTACGAAAATTAATAGGATAGAAACTATGGAAGCAAAAATAGAAAGTTCTCCGAAATCCTAATTTTAGCCTCTAAACAATCCTAGTACGAAATGATAGCCAAAGGATAAAATATAAAATAGGAATGCTGCTTCCATGTGAGATTTCCCATATTCTGAGACCAACATAGCATATGACAGAAACATTCTTAAAACTCTGACCCTTAATTTTCTGCAAGATAGTTTAATGAAGTTTTATGTGCAAATCACCTGTGGTGTACTTAATAAAAATAGTAACAGGTGAAAGCATAGAAATTAGAATAGAAACACACCATTTTAGCTGTAAGTTTCATTCTGCATTTACTTACCCACAACATCCTGAGAAGGCACTTCACCAGCATTAAGGACCGAAACTATCTTCTTCACCTCTTCTGAGGTTCCATTCTACATAAACATTCAATTCAAATCATGAATCAGTTTCATCCTCTAATCATAACTCATAACCAAGCAATCAAAAAGTCAATGAGTCATCAAATAATATTGATTATCTCCGTCTTTTTTTTTTTTTTTGATAAGTAACTGCCAGTCAATAAATTGTGCCACATATACAAAATTTCCAATCAACAGAGTAATGCTTTTTGTCAACGTTTTCAACATTAATAATCGAAACCCCTTTTCAAAACAATCAAGATCTAATTCCCTGTAAACAACAATACAAAACATTTTAAACATCAGATTTTATTCAATTAAGACTAAAAAACAAAAAATATGAGTGAGATTTGTTTTTCTTCTTTTGTATTTTAATGGACAAATCTCCAGATTATAAAAAGAAAAAAGAAAAAAATATAACCAATCAATTTGTTTTACACCAAATCTCAAAAAAATAAGAGAGTTCTCTACAACAACAGTTTCAAAAAAAATCACGTTTACACATTTCAATTTTCAATTTTAAACTCTACAACAACAACAACAGATTTAACTTTTCTTTTTTTTGCCCCCTTAAAAAAATCCTAAAAAAAAACCTAATTCTACAACAACAACAGATTTCAATTTGTAGTTATATACCTATAGGTTGGAGTCGCTGGTTCGGGTCGGAGACAGAATCGGACTGGTCGGAGAGAGAGAGTCGAGAGAAGACAGATCTGTTGACAAAAGACAGAGCGTCGATAGAAGAGAGTCCGGCGGGACTGAGCGGTGAGAAGCGAGACAGGCGAGAGACACGATCGTCGGAGAGAGAGACTCGACTCGATCGTCGGATGGAGGGAGGCTCGGTCGGTGACAGCCTCGGTCAGGTCGAAGAGAAGGGTTGTAAGGGAAGGAGTAGCGTAGCGAAGAGGGAGGGTGGGTATCGAAGGGTTGGGTATCGAAGAGGGAGGGTGGGTATCGAAGGATCCAAGGGTCTTCAATGGCTGTGGTGATGAGAGACACTGTGACAGAGAACGTGGGAGAGAGGGAGCTGAAGAGAACGTGTAGAGAGAGGTGTTTGAAATGGGTTTCAAAATTGAAGGGTATATCCAACGGTGAAGAGCAAAGTTTTTAAAGGCGAATGCGTACCTTAAGGCGTTTTACCCCTCATGAGGCGAGACGTAAGCCTCAGGGCGTTGAGGCGTAAGCATTTCAAATTTCAAATTTTAATATTTATTGAATAAATTAAATATTTTTAAATAGTTAAAAAAATAAAAACAAAATTAAATATAAATATGTAAATACTTTTCGCTTTAATGTGTTGAACATTTACTGCATAGAAAGAAGTTTTCCTTCACTGAAAGAGAAATCGATATTCTTAACTTCAGTGATTGAGCTTCTCACTTGACCATTAATTATGTTTTTCTTAATTGATCATTTACTTAATTTTTCCTGTAGAATATAATTATAAAAATGGATTCTTTTTAATTTTTTATGTTTAAACAATCTAATAGACTAAGCTTAACAAATACCCAAGGCAACTTCTGCATGTGCATAGTCCTCACATGCTTATGCGCTGAAAGCGTAAAAAGAGCACTTAAGGCGCACGTCTCAAACTATGATGCGCAAGCCTTTGGGGAGTAATGCCTAAAAATCAAAGTCTTGATGCGTTTTACCTTAGCCTCAAGGCGAGGCGAGCATCGAGGCGAGCCTCAAGAAAGCCTTTTAAAACTCTGGTGAAGAGAAGCAGTGAAATGGGTTTGAAGAGAGAGATGACGAAAAGGCTGAAATGTGTTTGAAATGGGTTTCAAAATTGAAGTATATATCCAACGGTAAAGATAAAAAGACACAACCCTCAAATTAATCTCAGCCTTTCAATCTTATTGCCACCTAAGATAGATGTCCCATCTGGTTTGAAAAACAGAGCTTCCTTCTTATATAGATATAAAATTTTATTTACGACAAACAAAATACAAAAAAAATTAAATATAATTATCATACTTTTATTTTATCTTGTACATAGCACGGGTGATATGCTAGTTAATATAGTAATCAAAATATACATTTTAGTTGAAAAGATATGTCGATATTATTTTTTTATTTATACACTAACGAATTATTGATAAAAAAATAACGTAACTATTATAAGAATTAAAATCTTAAAAGAAGTCAACTATATTTTCCCAAATCTCGGAAGTGAATGTAATTTATCTTTTTTTTTTATTACTATTATTATATGTCCCTAAAAAGTGTATCTATTTGCACTATTGTGAAGGCTTAGGGTTTTCAATCTTATAGTATGTGAATTGGACAACTCAGCAATTACATTACAGTCATGTTTGATGAGAAAAATTGAATTAGTAATTTTTGAGTTTTACGTTAATTATATTTAGGGGTTGTTTGGGATGACCTAAATAAGTGCACTTTTTGTCTTTTTACAAAAAGATGTGCAGAAAAGTAGAGAAGTGATGTGATGGAAAAAAGAGGTGAGTTGGATTATTTTTAGGTTGCCAAACTTGGCCTTATTAGTAAAAAAAAATTATGAGATTAGTAGTGTTGTAGGATTAAAAATCCTTTCAATAGTGAAATTAACGTTCTCATAAAAGAGGTGAGTTGTTAATTCGATGCCATGGAATTGGACTTTATTAATCTCATTTTACAAAAATAACAAACTCGCATTTTATATAATAAAAAGATGTTATGAAATTTTTATATATTTAATCTCAATTAGCTAATATTACCACACTGGTGCACTCAATTTCGAGAAAGAAAATCAATATGAACATATAAGATTTTTTAAAAGTAGACCACGTTAACAAACTTTGTAAAAATTTGTTCATTCATGTGTATTTTGTATCTGATTCTATGATTGGTTTTTGTGTTTCTGAATGTGACAACACAACGACCAATCAATTAAAATTAGTGGTGTCAAATGAATATACTGATACAATGGATGAAGGCATGGTGAACAGGGCAATTTTTTTGGTACATCGGAGGCTGCAGCCTAAGGAGAGGGAGTCTTGCCTATCATATGTAATAATCCTGTTTTATTGTGGAACAATAATTCAAAAATAATCTTTGAAAGGGGTAGGTCTTCTATGAAGACAAAAACCGATCACAGAACTTAACACAACCATCTCACCATTGGTTCTTTGATAAATTTCTGATGTGTGAAAAATTCTTTGATCGGTTTCTGTGTTGTTAGATTTTTTGTTAAAAGGACAGATAGATAATCCTGCTTACCATTCCCCAAACAATGAAGGGAAGTCCTCCCATTGCATAGAGCAGAACTGCAAGTGCAATTGGATGTACAACATAAGTCCTCTGTAGAAACCTATAGAATGGCTGCTTCTCTAAATCCCCAACATTGTTGGGCATTCCACACTGCAAATACCCCATTACATTGATCAGCAAAAACATGCACGCCATGTGTTTGTCTGAAATGAAAGAGAAAGAGAGAAACAGAGAGTCAAATTCATACCCTTTCAATGACAGTATCAGTAGCAAAGAGCCAACTAATGTGACTAAACCAAAACCATTCAACAGGGCTATGTGGGTCTCTCTCAGAATCACAAAACTGGTGATGAGCATTATTTTAACTTCATTGCTTTTTAATGGCTTAATATTATTTTCATTCCTTTAAATATGTGATCAGCATTTCAATTCATCCAAATGCATGTTTTTTGACAACTAAAGTGAGCCGACAATGTATTGCAGGATCTAAACCTAACGGTGCTAAGCCAAATAAGGGAAAGAGTGTTATATCTTAAGAATCGAAATGAGAT
This sequence comes from Camellia japonica, assembly GCA_030407325.1. Taxonomy (NCBI): domain Eukaryota; kingdom Viridiplantae; phylum Streptophyta; class Magnoliopsida; order Ericales; family Theaceae; genus Camellia; species Camellia japonica. The sequence continues at coordinate 129,396,389 of JAPPVO010000014.1, forward strand.
GGACTTCAAGAGTGTTATAATCACTCAAGATGAGCATAACATTTCAAAACTGTCGCCAGGTCCAGTGATAATTGTTTCCAATGCAAAATCTAAAGAACCGAAAAAAAATGGGAGTCTTCAAAATTTGGAGAATCGGTTTATTTGAAATAACTCTTGCTCCAATGCAAATTGATTCTAAATGCAAGTTAAAAGAAACAAAAGAAGAGGAGAATAGCATCATCGGCATTTCAGAATCTTCTTCATATATAATACACACAAATACATACATATTGGCTTGAGAGAGAGAGAGAGAGAGAGAGGGAGTAACCGTAGCTGGTGCAATGGACGGCGACGATCTGACCGGGGACAGGCTTAGGCTTGGGTCTGGTTCTGGCAGTGAGGACTTCCTTTTCGACTCCCATCTCTGAATCTTTGATCTCTTTTATTCCGGCATTGAGGACTCCCTTTCCACGCAGTCGTTAATCTGAGTAAAATAACAAAACACACACACAGTCGTTAATCAATCAAACAAACAAAAGCCCTAAAATTTCCAAAATCCCAAATGCCTAAAGCTGCTGATAAACACATACATACATACATATATATATATATATATATATACGTATATAGAAATTGACAATGAATAAAAGGTACCTGAAAGACGGCGAGAGCGACGAACTGTTCGAGGTTGAGAGTGAGCTGGTGCAATAGCTTCCGCTGGTACAGATCCGAGAGGGTATTGTACCATTCGCCGAGCTCTAGGTGGGTATTGCGAAGGGAATCCAGGTATTGCAGAGCCGCCGTTGCTGATGAACCCCAAAATGAGAGAGAGGGAGAGAATTTGAAACCAGTTTTGGATAAAATAACTGTGTGTGGGCTCCATCCGATGGAGAGAGAGAGAGAGTTCAAAATTTGAAAACAGAAAGAGATGAGAGGAGTAAGAGAGAGAGAGAGGGTGTGTGTTAAGAGACGGTGTGTGTTAAAAGAGATGTGAGTGAGATGCTTTCAGCCCTTAGATTGAATTAATCTAATGGTTTAAATTTTGACAAATGGACAAAAGTCCCATCAAGAGTAAAAGTGTGAGCTTCCTTGTTATATAGATGTGTATATTTTAAATTTTACATATATATATATATGTATATACACATATACATATATATACCATAAACAGTTAACATTTCAAACTGTTCTTGAGAAACATTCTTGAGAAACATTTCAAGTTGATTGGTTGTAAAATGTTTAAAATACAAAGCAAAGAAAAGAAATTGCACTCATATCCCATCATAGTGAGAAAACAATATTATTATTTTTGGGAATAACTATCACAATTCCAATTCCAATCAGACCCAACAAACAAACGAAAATTCCTATAAAATAACAAACGGAAAAATACAACTAAAGTTTTCCACTTTTCCAATAATTTTACCCAAACCAAGCAAATTCCAGAAGAATTAAATCCAGAATACATTTTTTTCCCGGGAAAATCAAAGAGAATAAATTGGGGGTTTAAGCAAGGGAAAATAAATTGGCTTCTCAAGAAATATATATAGATATATAGATATATATAGATATATTTTTATACACACTGAAATCATACATAAATAGGGGGTTTTGTTTTATATATATAGATATATACATCCATATATATATATATATATATATATACATATTGGAATCATTCGGTCTCATATATAAAATTATGTATATAATCACATTCACATTCATTCGGGTCATCCACACACATTTATCATATATAATAGTTTAATTTATATACATGATTTGCATTTGAGGCAACCACACACATTTGAGGCACACAATATTGAAGTTTATAAACCCCTAATGCATCACAGAACCAATACAAAGAGCTCCACTTTTGATTGAATCCAGAAACCAAAAATTATTCACAGAAAATGCTAATGAAACAAATATATGGAATTGAGATAAGATATGCATATATGTAACTGAATGAAATCGAAAGGGCTTGAGAAGACAAACCATTGTTCTGTTAGTGAGATCGAAGACAAACCATTGAATGAAATCCTTTTTAATTCCCTATACAATAATACATATCCCATCATAGTGAGAAAACAACATTATTATTTTTGTGTAAAACTATCACAATTCCAATTCCAACAAATTGGGAATCAAATTTCACTTTCTAATTCCCTATACCAATTAGACCAACAACAAACAAACGAAAATTCCTATAAAACGAAAAAATACAACTAAAGTTTTCCACTTTTCCAATAATTTTACCCAAACCAAGCAAATTCCAGAAGAATTAAATCCAGAATACATTTTTTTCCCGGAAAATCAAAGAGAAAATAAATTGGGGGGTTTAAGCAAGGGAAAGTAAATATACCTGTTGGGTGAGGTGTAGCGAATCCGAATAATTGCACCAGCCAACAATACCTTGTTCCTGAATGGAAGAACAGGCAACAATACATATTTTAAACTGTTTTGGTATGCACATATATATACATACATAGTGTTGGATATATACATACCAGATGGGACATATGTATTCATATATATACATACACATATACACAAATTAACCATAGCAAGAAGAGTTAAATAAATTTTTACATATATATATACATACATATATACACATATACATATATATACATCCAAAATGCAAATTATATATATTATACACACAAATACATACAAACTTCGGTCCGGGGACAGTGACGCTCTGGCCGGGGACAGACTTCGGTCCGGTTCTGGCAATTAAAAAAAAAAAGAATAATTTAACTCCTATCTATATTGGTTAAATTTGAAACATTAGATAAAAAGTCAAAAACTAATAAAAAAAATAAACTCATTCAACACAAAAAACATGCCCTAAGAGGCAGAAGAAGGTATATTTATTTTCTTCTTCCAATTTTTCATTTTTTTATATAAAAAAAAAAACGCCCTTTTGTTTGGTTGCCTAGAAAGCAGAAACCCACTTGAATTTGTTAATTAAAATTGGCACAGGTTTTGTTAGACATGGCTGCATAGACATATTTATACTGTTAAATCATATATATAGATATATAGACAAATCTCAGGTCAGGAGTTGTATGCCAGAGTCATACTCATACATACAAATGGAACATTTTCTTTTATCCTCTCCTAAGAAAAGCAAGTTTCAAGTTGTTAGACAGACTTGATACATTAATCACTGTTAAAACTAACAACATTCAATTATTTTCGGTGAAAAAATAATGTTTTTAACAAAAAAATAGAAAAAAATGAAAAAAACAAAAAAGAAAGGAAAGAAAGAAGAGAAAAGAAAATAGTAGCAAAAAACAAAAAAACACAATTATTCAGTAATCAATCCAAATACCCAAATCATTCAACATTCTGAAAGGGTTAAAAGATAAATATCCCAGGTGTTCAAGTTGTTTGTAAACATAAAGATACATCCCTAATAGTTGAGAAAAACATACTCTAAAACATGCTATCATAGATTTTCAGTACACAACAATACATAGTCCTTTTAATCATTACTACATGGTGTTAGATCAAGATTTTTGCAATTTTAAGGAGATTAACAGTTAACCAAGTTTTTCTAATGAAGTCAATCAAAAGAGTCACTAATGAAATCAATCAAATTTGAAGAAAGCCACTTAATTCTAACATCAACCCTTGATAGTTTTAATTTCAACTTACAATTCATCGAAAGAGTCTTTTAATTCATCAAAATACCAACACACAAAAAAATGCGAGATTCAAACATATTCTAATAGACATCACAAATTCGACATGGTTTTCAAAATATGCAAGTAGCAATCAACATGTCCAGAAGGAAGTGAGAAAAAGTCTAATCTTTAATAACGCAGAATTAAAAAATCAAATTATTATGAAACCACTCTTTTTTATTAAATAAAAGCACTCTAAGGCAACCAAAATTTGGGCATTTTGAAATGAAATTACTGTTAAATTTTATTGGGTCATTCTATCAAACACTTGCAATACATGACTTATTTGGTCATTTTATAAGATGAAAAAGATGAACAAAAATTAAGATGAACAAATTAAGGGTTTAAAAACTGTCTAACCTAGAACAGAAATAAAAAAAAAACAAAGCAAACCTTCCCTACCAAAACAAAAAACTGTCTAGTTGTAGAGCTCTTGATCTAACACCTATCCAAAAACTGTGACTCTGGTTTTTGGATGATACAAAACTCTGTTTTTTGAACAAATTAAGGGTTTAAACACCTATACAAAAATCTGTAACCCTCTCCAAAAACCAGAGCTCTTGATAATATGAGAGAAAACAACAAATAAAATGGTTGTAAAATGTTTAAAATACAAAGCAAAGAAAAGAAATTGCACTCATATCCCATCATAGTGAGAAAACAATATTATTTTTGGGAATAACTATCACAATTCCAATTCCAATCAGACCCAACAAACAAACGAAAATTCCTATAAAATAACAAACGGAAAAATACAACTAAAGTTTTCCACTTTTCCAATAATTTTACCCAAACCAAGCAAATTCCAGAAGAATTAAATCCAGAATACATTTTTTTCCCGGGAAAATCAAAGAGAAAATAAATTGGGGGTTTAAGCAAGGGAAAATAAATTGGCTTCTCAAGAAATATATATAGATATATAGATATATATAGATATATTTTTATACACACTGAAATCATACATAAATAGGGGGTTTTGTTTTATATATATAGATATATACATCCATATATATATATATACATACATATTGGAATCATTCGGTCTCATATATAAAATTATGTATATAATCACATTCACATTCATTCGGGTCATCCACACACATTTATCATATATAATAGTTTAATTTATATACATGATTTGCATTTGAGGCAACCACACACATTTGAGGCACACAATATTGAAGTTTATAAACCCCTAATGCATCACAGAACCAATACAAAGAGCTCCACTTTTGATTGAATCCAGAAACCAAAAATTATTCACAGAAAATGCTAATGAAACAAATATATGGAATTGAGATAAGATATGCATATATGTAACTGAATGAAATCGAAAGGGCTTGAGAAGACAAACCATTGTTCTGTTAGTGAGATCGAAGACAAACCAATTGAATGAAATCCTTTTTAATTCCCTATACAATAATACATATCCCATCATAGTGAGAAAACAACATTATTATTTTTGTGTAAAACTATCACAATTCCAATTCCAACAAATTGGGAATCAAATTTCACTTTCTAATTCCCTATACCAATTAGACCAACAAACAAACGAAAATTCCTATAAAACGAAAAAATACAACTAAAGTTTTCCACTTTTCCAATAATTTTACCCAAACCAAGCAAATTCCAGAAGAATTAAATCCAGAATACATTTTTTTCCCGGGAAAATCAAAGAGAAAATAAATTGGGGGTTTAAGCAAGGGAAAGTAAATATACCTGTTGGGTGAGGTGTAGCGAATCCGAATAATTGCACCAGCCAACAATACCTTGTTCCTGAATGGAAGAACAGGCAACAATACATATTTTAAACTGTTTGGTATGCACTATATATACATACATAGTGTTGGATATATACATACCAGATGGGACATATGTATTCATATATATACATACACATATACACAAATTAACCATAGCAAGAAGAGTTAAATAAATTTTTACACATATATATACATACATATATACACATATACATATATATACATCCAAAATGCAAATTATATATATTATACACACAAATACATACAAACTTCGGTCCGGGGACAGTGACGCTCTGGCCGGGGACAGACTTCGGTCCGGTTCTGGCAATTAAAAAAAAAAAAGAATAATTTAACTCCTATCTATATTGGTTAAATTTGAAACATTAGATAAAAAGTCAAAAACTAATAAAAAAAATAAACTCATTCAACACAAAAAACATGCCCTAAGAGGCAGAAGAAGGTATATTTATTTTCTTCTTCCAATTTTTCATTTTTTTATATAAAAAAAAAAACGCCCTTTTGTTTGGTTGCCTAGAAAGCAGAAACCCACTTGAATTTGTTAATTAAAATTGGCACAGGTTTTGTTAGACATGGCTGCATAGACATATTTATACTGTTAAATCATATATAGATATATAGACAAATCTCAGGTCAGGAGTTGTATGCCAGAGTCATACCTCATACATACAAATGGAACATTTTCTTTATCCTCTCCTAAGAAAAGCAAGTTTCAAGTTGTTAGACAGACTTGATACATTAATCACTGTTAAAACTAACAACATTCAATTATTTTCGGTGAAAAAAATAATGTTTTTAACAAAAAAATAGAAAAAAATGAAAAAAACAAAAAAGAAAGGAAAGAAAGAAGAGAAAAGAAAATAGTAGCAAAAAACAAAAAAACACAATTATTCAGTAATCAATCCAAATACCCAAATCATTCAACATTCTGAAAGGGTTAAAAGATAAATATCCCAGGTGTTCAAGTTGTTTGTAAACATAAAGATACATCCCTAATAGTTGAGAAAAACATACTCTAAAACATGCTATCATAGATTTTCAGTACACAACAATACATAGTCCTTTTAATCATTACTACATGGTGTTAGATCAAGATTTTTGCAATTTTAAGGAGATTAACAGTTAACCAAGTTTTTCTAATGAAATCAATCAAAAGAGTCACTAATGAAATCAATCAAATTTGAAGAAAGCCACTTAGTTCTAACATCAACCCTTGATAGTTTTAATTTCAACTTACAATTCATCGAAAGAGTCTTTTAATTCATCAAAATACCAACACACAAAAAAAATGCGAGATTCAAACATATTCTAATAGACATCACAAATTCGACATGGTTTTCAAAATATGCAAGTAGCAATCAACATGTCCAGAAGGAAGTGAGAAAAAGTCTAATCTTTAATAACGCAGAATTAAAAAATCAAATTATTATGAAACCACTCTTTTTTTATTAAATAAAAGCACTCTAAGGCAACCAAAATTTGGGCATTTTGAAATGAAATTACTGTTAAATTTTATTGGGTCATTCTATCAAACACTTGCAATACATGACTTATTTGGTCATTTTATAAGATGAAAAAGATGAACAAAAATTAAGATGAACAAATTAAGGGTTTAAAAACTGTCTAACCTAGAACAGAAATAAAAAAAAAAAACAAAGCAAACCTTCCCTACCAAAACAAAAAACTGTCTAGTTGTAGAGCTCTTGATCTAACACCTATCCAAAAACTGTGACTCTGGTTTTTGGATGATACAAAACTCTGGTTTTTGAACAAATTAAGGGTTTAACACCTATACAAAAAATCTGTGAACCCTCCTCCAAAAACTAGAGCTCTTGATTAATATGAGAGAAAACAACAAATAAAATCAATAAATTTATAAATGATTAAACAACAAATAAAATTCTTTACCTCTGTGGATTTGGAGGAGGGTTCACAGATCTGACTCTGGTTTTTGGATGATTGAGAGAAATTCTTTACCTCTGTGCCAGAGCCACGTTAGTTGTAGAGCTCGGTTCAAAGGGATTGAGATGGGTTTATTGTGACGGTTCAGAGGGATGGAGGAAGAGAGAAGATGAAGAGAGTGATGTAGAGAGAGAGAGAGAGAGAGAGAGAGATAGGGAGAGATTCTGAGCGTGTGTTTTCAAAATTTGAAAGAGGAGTGTTTGTGTGTTTTCAAAATACAGATCTGAGCTTCCATCTGAGATCTGAGCTTTCAAAGTCAAAACGTTGTAAGCCATTGGATTGGATTGAATTCAATCTAATGGTCCATGTATTGACAAAGGGACAAAAGTCCCATCAGGAGTAAAATTCTGAGCTTCCATGTTATATAGATAAGGGCAGAGCCAGAAAACTTTTGCTGGGAGGACCAGAAGTAAGGCATGGGATAGAATTGAATGCCGACACTGGGTTGGATCGAGCAGACAGGATTAAATAATTATAAAGATAAAAATTAATATAGGCTAATTAGCTTATAATAAAAAAAATATAAGAGATTAATTTAAATTTATACAAGTGATCTACTTCTTATAGGTCTAATTTGCTAAGCTTGTTTACAGTTTACTTTTCTTTGTTTCACAGTTTACTTTTCTTTATTTCGCATTCGTAATCTATCCCATGCCTTACTTCTGGTCCTCACAATAGAGGGTTTCTGGCCCTATCCTTACACGCACACACACACTCACACACACACACATATTATCTAATAAAATTTTTAATATGTATCATTCATAAAAAATAAAAATTAATTTGATTCAATAATCGTAACATTTTCAATTTATTGTATTAATCTTTAAAAAAAAATGTATGACATATATTTTTGAAAATAGACCACTCATTTTTTAGAGACAAATACGATAAAATAAAAATATTATGATTATCAGATCAACTTAATTTTTCATGAATGACATATATTGAAAACCCTATAAAATAGATTATCGAAATGAGACCCATATTGGACCTCACTTAACAAGTTGTATCATGTTAAGATGCAAAAGTCCGACCCATATATATAGGCTTTGTTTAGGGAGTGGGTTGACTTTTTAGTTTTTTCGAACCTATTTTGGAAACTTGGCTAAAATTCACTTTTTGACTTTTAACATATTTTAGCTCACATTATTTCTCTACTTTTTTTACACATCTTTTTTTAAAAAAAAGCCAAAAAAAGAGTGAAAAAAACAGCTTTTAACCTACTTTTCAAAACAAGCCAGCCTGGGGCTAAAAAGTTTGCTTGGGTTGAATTTTTTAGTTTTTTTTTACTTTTGTGAGAGAAAAAATAAAATGATTATAATTTGGATGTGACATTTTATCTTATTAATTTTTTACCTTATTTTATCTTTTTGTGATTAAATTAGCCTCCAATCTCAAAAATATCTCATGCCAAACGAGGCATGTATACTTATTGTTGTATTATTTGTAGCAGTCCCTACACTTGAGCTGCGAATGGTTCAAAAATTTCTGAGGTTGAATAATGAATTCGAAAAATTTGTAATCCGAATCGATCAAGTTCAATTCGATAGATTTGAATTGATTTTTTAAATTTTTGATTCGATTTTGGTTTGAAAAATTAGGAAATCGGTCTCCACGGATCAGTTCCGGATTTGAGTTCGCGGTTTTGAATTAGAACTAAACCAGACTGTATGTAACATAAACCATATACATATCATATATTCTGCTACTGTTATTGCTGCTATTCTTGTTATTTTTTAAAATTACTTAGCATAATTTTAGTTTTGTAATTGTTGTTGTCACGATAAAATGTTATTTGATAAGAGTTTATGTTTACTACATGTTGAATAATATATTTATTTATTAGATATTATATGTTTTTTAGTCATGTTTCGATAAATTATGGATAGATTAATATTGAACAATTTATGATAAGTTGAATTCTTTTGAAAATATTATATGATTTTTTTTGTGAATAAATTATGTGTGTTAGCTGTATATTATTATAGCTGTTTCTTATCTATTTGTATCTCTCTCCATCTCTTGTATTTGTATCTCTCTCAATCTCTATTTCCTTAATTATCTAGGTTTCCTATCTCCTTACTTATCTAGGTTTCCTTTCTGCCTATATATAGAGGCTTCTCCTATTGTATTATTCATTCAATTCAATATACAGAGTTTCTTCTTTCTCTTCTCTCACTACTTTCATAACATGGTATCAGAGCTAAAAATTCTCTCCTAGTTTTTTTTGCAGTTTGCTTCTGTCCTTGGTGTTGTTTTTACTGGCTTCTGCGTATTTTGTTCATCCGTATTTTCACGTTTGAACTATACCAACCTCTTCGTCTCCTCACGACGAAGCCATCGCCACCAAAATCACTACCATCGGCCTCTACACGCGCCCTCACGCGCGTCCAAACGAGTGGCGCGTCGTTAATCCGCGTTCTCACTCTCACCACGCTCCGCACGCATTGTCTCAGCCGGCCTCCGTCCGCTACAGCCCCGCGGCTTTCACTTCAGCCCTCGGCTTCCGCTTCAGCCGCTTCGCCCTCAGCTCGTCATCGGCTTCCGCCTCAGCCGACTCCCCTTCGGCTTCCGCCCCAGCCGATTCTCCATCGGCTTCCGCCCGGCTTCTCTTAGCCGCGTGCTGCCTCCGCCCGGCTTGCCCAGCCGTTTGCCTGGGTTCTCAGCTGCTGACGTCAGCTCTCTGCAGCCGCTGACGTCAGCCCTACACAACCTGCCTGCTGACATCATCCAGCCACAAGGCTGACATCAGCCCTACTTGTCCCTAAGGTTTTCCAGCCTTCTGAATCTGTTGGTGACCTCCGTTTTGACAGTTATGGATCGTACAGAGCACATCCAATCTGTCTCTGTTATCCTTGATGGGTCCAATTATGTTAGTTGGGCTCAAGCTCTCTCTAGCTTCATTAAAGGGAAACGCCTTTGGCGGATTATTACTGGTACTCTTTCCAAACCCACCAAAAAGGAGGATGAGACCGACTCTACATTCGACGACCGTCTTGACGACTGGGAAAGTAAGAATTATCAAATCATCACATGGTTCCGGGCTACCTCAGTTCCTTCCATCAACCTTCAATTTGGACGCTTTCAGGACGATGACTCCCTTGTCTCTCCTGCCAAAGCAATTTGGGATTTTTTGAAGGAACGTTATCAGACCACTGGCCATGCTCATCAATATCAACTATTGCAGACTCTTCATCACATGCGTCAAGCACCCGGTCAGTCTCTCAATGACTTTCTATTCCAGATGTCGTCCGTTTGGGACCAGCTCGCTCTTTCTGAACCTCCATGGGCTCATTCTGATGATGCACAACTATTTATTACTTATCGGAATCATCAGCGACTATTACAGTTTCTTATGGCTCTTCATAGCACTTTTGAGCCCGTACGTGCTTCTTTGCTTCATTTGCCTTTGCCCACTTTAGAGCAAGCCATTACCGAGCTCCTATCAGAGGAGACTCGTTTTAGGAGTCTCAGATCTCACGACACGGATTCTGTTCTTGCTACTCCATCTTCTCAGAGTTCCTCATCTTCACAGCCACTCATATGCAGTTATTGTCGCAACCGAGGCCTGCCAGCCACTCATTCTCTTGTTCACTGCCAGGTTCGCGAATGCTTGACTTGTCATAAGACTGCTCCGGGCCATCTCCAAAGCCATTGTCCTCGAGCTCCCTCTACTACTTCATCTAAGAAAGGGGCTTCTCGTTCTGGGTCTCAGTCCAAATTTAACCACGGTTCTCGCTCTGCTGCTGTTGCCTCTGAGGGTTCTTCTGCTCCTTCTTTCTCTATGGATGATGTTGAGTCCCTTATCCACCAGGTTCTCAACAAATCGGGTACTCCTCCTTCTACTGCTCTTTCAGTAACCTCAGGTAACTCTTCATGGTATTTTGATTCCGCTTGCTGTAATCACATGACTTCTGACTCCACTTTATTTTCTTCTTTGTCCTCATCCTCTTCTGCTCCCACTATACACACTGCTGATGGTTCTCATATGCCTGTTAGTCATATTGGCCAAATCTCTACTTCCACTGTGACACTTTCTGATGCTTACCATATTCCTTCTCTTAAAATGAACCTTATCTCTGTTGGTCAATTATGTGACCTTGGTCTCACTATTACTTTTTCTGCTAATGGTTGTTTGGTGCAGGACCCTCAGACGAGACAGATCCTTGGGATAGGCCGTAAGCATGGACGTCTGTTCGAGCTTGTCCACCTTCGCAGTCCGCACAAATCATCTCCTGTTGCTGCTGCATCTACGATGTCTCCTTTTCATCTTTGGCATTGTCGCTTAGGACATGTCTCTTTTAGTCGCTTAAAAAATTTAGTTTCTAGTGGTCAGTTAGGTCGTGTCTGTGTTGACGATGTCGATTGCTTATCTTGTCAAATTGCTAAACAACCTGCATTACCTTTTAATAAAAGTAATTCTATTTCTACTGCTCCTTTTGATCTTGTGCATTCAGATATTTGGGGACCTTCCCCACACCTACCATGGGGGGGTCTAGATATTTTGTGATTTTTGTTGATGATTTTTCTCGCTATACTTGGCTTTTTCTTCTCAAAAATCGCTCTGAACTTAAACAGATTTACTATGATTTCTCTGCTATGGTCCACACTCAGTTTTCTTGTACTATTAAGCTTTTTCGTTCTGATAATGCTAAGGAGTACTTGGATTCTGATTTTCTTTCTTTTCTTCAGGCTCATGGTACTCTTTCTCATCGATCTTGTGCAGGCACTTCCCAACAAAATGGACGAGCCGAAAGAAAGCACCGTCATATTCTAGACACTACTCGGGCTCTTCTCCTTTCTTCTTCTTGTCCTGAAAAATTTTGGGGGGAAGCTGCCCTCACTGCCATCCATACCATCAATCGAGTCCCTACCCCTGTCATCGCTAACACAACTCCTTACGAGCGTTTGTATGGTTCTCCTCCTGATTATACCACTCTTAAAGTTTTTGGTTCTGCTTGTTTTGTTCTCCTTCAGCCTCATGAACACACTAAACTAGAACCTCGTTCTCGTCTTTGTTGTTTTCTGGGGTATGGTATCGAACATAAAGGGTATCGTTGTTGGGATCCTATCTCTAAGCGTCTTCGTATTTCTCGTCATGTGGTCTTCTGGGAACACAAAATGTTCTCCACTCTTTCCAAGTTTCACCTACCACAGTCCACCCACTCACCGGTCTTCACTGATATTTCTATCGATTTGTTTTCTGATGACTTTGATGCAGATTCTGGCCCCATGCTTCCACAGCCGCCTACGCCTATCGTCCATCCTGAGGATCCTGTGTCAGCTGATGGCCCTCCGCCTTCTCCGGCTCCGGTGGAGGTTCCCCCGGACCCTATTTCCATTGAGGTTCCTCCTCCACCTGAGCGTCATTCTACCCGGGTAAGGCAACCTTCTGCTCTTCTTCGTGATTATATTGTTGGTTCCACTGCTTTTTGCTCACATGAACCTACTTCTTATCAAGAAGCTTCTTCTCACCCTCTTTGGCAACAAGCTATGACTGATGAACTGCAGGCTTTCGAACAAACTCATACCTGGGATGTAGTTGATCTTCCTCCTGGCAAGCGTACTGTTAGTTGCAAATGGGTTTACAAGATCAAAACTCATTCTGATGGTTCCATTGAGCGTTACAAAGCTCGCCTTGTCCGGGGATTTAGTCAAGAATATGGGATTGACTATGAGGAAACATTTGCTCCTGTTGCCCGCCTTACTTCAGTTCGCAGCTTACTGTTGTTGCTGCTGCTCGCCACTGGCATCTTTCTCAGATGGATGTCAAGAATGCATTTCTCAATGGTGATCTCACTGAGGAAGTTTTTATGCAACCTCCTCCTGGTTCTTCTGTTCCCTCAAACAAGGTTTGCAAACTCCGCCGTGCTTTATATGGTTTGAAACAAGCTCCACGTGCCTGGTTTGCCAAGTTCAGCTCTACCATTCGTGACTTTGGTTTTTCTTCCAGTGCCCATGATTCTGCCTTGTTTATCCGTAAGACGAAGCGGGGTACTATTCTTCTTCTCCTCTATGTGGATGATATGATTATCACTGGAGATGACACAGTGGGTATTTCTAGTCTCAAACAGTTTCTCCATCGCCAGTTTGAGATGAAAGATTTGGGTGCACTTAGCTACTTCCTTGGCTTGGAAATTTCTCAAGATTCCTCTGGTTATTTTCTCACTCAGGCCAAGTATACTTCTGATCTTTTGGCTCGTGCTAACCTTTCCGATTGCAAGACTGTCACTACTCCAGTTGATCCTCAGACTCGTCTTACACCTCTTGACGGCCCCCTATTGTCAGATGCAACTTTATATCGTCAGTTAGTTGGTAGTCTTGTCTATCTCACAGTTACTCGTCCCGATATTGCTTATGCTGTTCACATTGTCAGTCAATTTATGACTGCTCCTCGCTCTCCACACTATGCTGCTCTGGTTCGCATTTTGCGCTATCTCAAAGGAACCTTGTTTCATGGTCTTCACTATTCCCCTCACTCTTCTCTACAGCTGCATGCCTTTTCTGATGCCGATTGGGCAGGGGATCCTACCGATCGTCGTTCCACTACTGGGTTCTGCTTCTTCTTGGGCACTTCTCTCATTTCCTGGCGTAGCAAGAAGCAAACCCTTGTTGCTCGTTCTAGTACTGAGGCTGAGTATCGTGCTCTTGCAGATACTACTCAGGAGCTTGTGTGGCTTCGTTGGCTTCTTTCTGACATGGGTGTTTCTCATTCCGCTGCCACTAATCTTTATTGTGACAATCAAAGTGCTATTCAGATTGCTCATAACGATGTCTTCCATGATCGCACCAAGCATATTGAGATCGATTGCCACTTCATACGACAGCATGTTACTAGTGGCCATGTTCGTCTTCTCTTTGTTACCTCTGCTGATCAGACCGCCGACCTCTTCACCAAAGCTCATCTTCCAGGCCGCTTTTCTGATCTCCTCTCCAAGCTCAAATTGATATCTGACTTACCACCTTGAGCTTGAGGGGGGGTGTTAGCTGTATATTATTATAGCTGTTTCTTATCTATTTGTATCTCTCTCCATCTCTTGTATTTGTATCTCTCTCAATCTCTATTTCCTTAATTATCTAGGTTTCCTATCTCCTTACTTATCTAGGTTTCCTTTCTGCCTATATATAGAGGCTTCTCCTATTGTATTATTCATTCAATTCAATATACAGAGTTTCTTCTTTCTCTTCTCTCACTACTTTCATAAACAATGTGAAACCGTAGTTCCAAATTGACCCGAATCGTATTTAAATGGTTTGATTCTGATTAGTTTCATGATTTAAATGAAGAGTAATGATTGAGATCCCTACATATATAACACTCTCACAAATCTAGATCACGCATGATGTGGACCTCACACATACATGAGTAGACTCCACACATACATGAAGGGTCAAGATCACTTTAAGGGTGTAGGGATCATCTCCAAAGAGAATCTCAAACATTTTCCTTAAATGAATTGGTTTGATTCCAATTTTTATCAAACGTAAACAACGAATTAATCTTCATTTTATCTAAAATTGAACCAATCCCGGAAACAAAGCATTGACGTTGGTTGGATGGCGAAAACAATCTCTATAGAAACACCTCGGCATTGACTGTGCATTGTAATTTCTCATTGCAATGGGTGATAGTGTTATTTAAAGGTATCAATAATATAATTAAATTGACAAAATATTTTTTTTTTTTAAATAGTGAAAGAAGATAATATATATATATATATAGTGTAGCCAGCCAAATAAAATAAAGGGTGAATTATTGTAACAACCCGATCCGTGATTACGTACTAATCTGTAATTAAGAATGTTAATGAAGGGATTAAAATGAATTATGTGTTATTATGTATTTTGTATGTTATTTGACTTTCTATCTATTACTCGTAGTAATATCTATCAGAAACTCTGTTTTGATCTGAAAATTGGAAGCCTTATCGATATCCGAAATTGAAATTGGTTACATTAATATGTTGTTTAGAATTTTTAGAATGTTATGGCAAACTTTATTAAAAATTGATTCAGTCTAATTAATTAAGTTGCATTTGGCAAGCCTTATGTTCTAATTAATGTATTAAGGCATTATAACTATATGTACAACACATTAAGCTCACTGGAGCTCATTTCTTCAACACTTTGAGCTCCCAAATCTGGATCAACATTTGAGAGAGAGAGAGAGAGAGAGAGAGAGAGAGACTCCATTTTAGAGAGAGAAAGTGTACATTCAAGGTAAAAGTTGAGGATTTTGCTAGAGCAACTCAAGTTTGGCAAGAATCTTGTGTATTTGAAGGCTTTTGGTGAGCATCTAATCCATAATTCATGAAGATTATGTGTTGTAGAGATGCATTCTTGAAGTTGTCATAATCATTTGCATGTATTTCACATGAGTTTGTCAAGAAGATGAAGAATTTGCTTATAATTCTTACATGCATAGAAGTATGAGTGTTACATCATCATTTTGATTATAAGCTTTAATATTATGTTGAATTGAGACCATGAAATTAACATGCATGCATATTAGATCAAGTTTTGTAAGTAAATTCCATGTTTGAGGAGTCTTCGGAAAGAATTAAGAAGATAATTCTACTTGCATGCCTAAACATGTTGGGTTTTGCTATGTCAAGTTTGATTTTGATTATTCATGTGGAAATTATGAATAATTAGCACATGCATGTTTGAATCATCGCATTTTACCTCTTAAATTGTATTTTGAAAAAGAGTTTTGTATATGTTAGAAGTCTTAAGCTCAATTTTGCTAAAAATATGGACTTTGAGAAAAAGAGTTTATGAAACTTACATGCATTGAGGTTTTGAACCTAACTTAGGTTAAATCCATGAGTTTTGAGCTAAAGGTTTGTAAAGAATCATGTATTCATGTGTGTGGATAAGTTTTCTAAGTTTTTGAGCACGACATGCATGAGTTTGCCTTTGAAATTGCATTTGGAAGCTCAAAACTCCGTTTTGAAAACCCAGGAATTTTGCAAGTCGCTCGAGCGAAAGATTTTGCCACTCGAGCGGATATTTTGAGCATCCAGTAGCTTTGCAGTCTATTGCAAAACGCTCGAGCAACCACTTGGTGGCTCGAGCGAACTGTTTGTATTTTTTTTGAACCGCTCGAGCGCGGGAGTTATGGCTCGAGCGTAGGTTGAGATTATTCAGTACTTTTTCAAGCAGAGTAGTCCACTCAAGCAACCAAAGGTGCCCTCGAGCGGCCATGTCAAATTCATCATATTTTTCAAAGACATTCAGTGTTCATATTTTTGTTCCCATCCTTTTCTGAGCATATTTAGACATGAATTATGAGTCATTTAAGAGTAATGAGCTAAGAAATAGCATGAGTAATTGAATTAGAAAATATGAGACCAATCTGAAATCCGAGAATGTGATTCACGTGTAGAAATTATGAGAAATGGACTGAATAAGAAACCAATGTAAAGAAAGCTAAGCCGTGATGGCCAAGTACATGTGTAATGATAAGATATGTTTGTGTTATGTACTTTGTGGTTGTAAGTCAAGACTCGAAGATTGATTGACCGTTTACAAGAGCCCACAGTGAGTAACCTTATTGTAAAGATATATTTATATGAATTTTGTTCCAAATGTGATTTAATAAGTTATGATTTCTGAAATGATATTTGTTTACGTGAACAAATGTCCTATGTTTGAAATCTATTATGGCATCCATAGATAGTCCCAAGTCATGGGGGACAGCATATTAATGTGGGTCCATGACATATATGTCATTATGAGATCTCATTAGCCACTTCTTTGTGGTGATATGTGTTTTATCGGTATCTGGAACCAATTACTCTAGTCGGAAAACGATATGTGATGTGTTCTATGGGTGTACCATTATTATGTTCAAGTATGAGAATGATTATGTTAAGATCTGTTTTATGATTATGAAATGTTCGGAATTCGTTCACTAACCCCTTTGCCCTAATGTTATTCACTGGGTTTTAGCTCACGTGTGTATATATATGTATAGGTGAGCGTTCTGGAGATCAGGCCTGAAGACTTTTTTCTAGATCTATGTTTTGTTGTCAGCCAACCATTGTGCCTCACGTGGAGGTTCCTGATGTGTCGCATTTTATAAGTTTTGGTTGTTTCTGTATATGAGACTTGGTTGTTTTTGTTGGCTATACTTAAGATGCTATAATATGTGTGGGTAAAATGCAAGAATGACTTTTAGATATGTATGTAAAGTTTTAAATATTCAGTTTCATACAAGTCAGCACAGCTCATTGGACAATTATATTTATGTTTATGCTTCCACTAGCCCTTTATTTTGTGATTCTGTTTCAAAGGCCGCAGGTAATCTTAGGATTACTAGCCGATTACGGCACTAAACCTATAGGGGCGGGTTTGGGTCGTGACAGAGTAGTATCAAAGCACGAGTTATACCGCACACACGAGTCCATATGAGCTATAGGATGTCCTAGAAAAGAAATAGGGACATTACATTATCATGAGTGAGTATGTGTAAATTTATTTATTTTTTTCTGTACATATTTGATAAGAAAATGAGGATGAAAACTATAAGCATAAACAAAGAAGCTATGTGGAATAACATGTAATGTTGATTTCAATATTGAATTTGTAATTCTTGTGAACATGACCATATAAACTTGGAAGGCTACGTGACCGATGTGAACATATTTGAGTTGAAATAAAATGATGAGCTGATTGATTAGAAGTGAAAATGAAACATGAAATCAGTGAGAACTATTCCAATGTTAATGATTACCCTGTTTATGTATAGACAAATGGAAGAAATGAGAAACGTTGATGGATTTGAATCTTCTGACGCTAGAATTAACTGGCTAGAAAGAATGGTCGAAGCCTTAACCAAATCTTTGAGACAACAACAACAAAAGCAAATATATGTAACTGAACCAGTTAATTGTGATATGATAACACTGACACAGAAATATAATAAGATAAAGCCACCAGAATTTGTGGGGGGTACTGAACCGTTAAAAGCCGAGGCTTGGGTTTTAGAAACCAAGAAAATATTTGAAGTATTTCCGTATGCTAAGACACAGAAAGTTTTGTTGGCAACATTCACACTCAAAGAAGAAGCTAGGAAATAGTGGATGTTGGTACGGAATGATAATGAGGGTATGACATGGGATAGATTTAAAGAGATTTTCTTCGAAAAATATTTTCCCCAATGCATCCAAGATAGGAAGGTATCCGAATTTGAACAACTAAAACAAGGCGACATGACTATGGCCGAATATGAAGCAAAATTTACTGAACTAGCCCAATATGCACCATACATGATAGACACTGACTACAAAAATGCTAGAAAATTTGAAGGTGGACTTGACTTGGATGTGTTTGACCGAGTTGGTGTTTTAAAATTGTCAACGTATGTGGATGTTCTTGATAGGGCCTTGATGTCTAAGGCAGACATAGCAGCCTTGAAAATATCAAAGTCGTCATCATCAACTGAATAGGAGAGTAAGAAGCAAAAGAAATAAAAAGTTGAACTAACCAGTAATTCAATGACTTCCACGAATGAAAAATCTAACGCAAGAACTTTTGGCAATGTAGGTCAAGGAAGCAATGTGAACAATGATATACCTATCTGTAGAGAATGTAGGAAACAACATTGGGGCATTTGTCGCCGCCTATCTGGAGCCTGTTTTAGATGTGGACACAAAGGACACTTGGCTAAATCTTGCCCACAAGCCCATCCGAGCAACAATAGACCGAATACTAGTATGACTAATTCCCCTCTGATTCCAAGAACAAAAGCAATTTCTATTCCCGAGGGAAACAACCTTAGGCAAGGAAGGGTTTACACCCTAGTTCCAGAAAATGTCTAGAACACTGAGACGACTGACGCAAGCACCATTTTGATTATGTGCAAATGTATGTGTGAAAATAGATTTGAGAATTCGTATGACCTTTGGCGTGAGATGAATTATTAATATGTTGACTAAATCAACTGAATTATTCGAATCATGAATTTATGCTTCATGCCCTGATTTTTACTAATGTGTGAAATATGAGATTATTTCATTTTTACCCCTATACTTTGTCACAATTTTCAATGACCCCCCAGACTACTCTTATTTTCACGCGTACCCCTATACTATTTAAGTTACTATCAATTTTTCCCTTGCCGTCAGATTTGAAACGGAAAACGTTAAAAAAAATTACAATTTTGGCCCCAAATTTCAAAATAAAGATGCAAACCCACCCTTTCCTACCAGCAAACCACCACTAGCATCCACCACTTCAAGCCCTTCTATCTCCTTCATCATAACTTCGTTTCGCCTGATTTTTACGTCGTTGGATTCAACTCACGGTCTAGTTTTCGTATCACATCTCATACGTCTCATTCTTCCTCTTTTTGCATGTTATCGAAGCTCCGAAAGTTGGTAAAAAAATAAGATTTTTCTTCTCATTTTTTACTTTTCTTCGAGCCATCTTCGGACTTCATATCTTTCTTGATTCTTGACGGTTCTACTTCATTCTTTCGCTATTCTCTTCACCTCACTTTCTACCTCGCCCTACACTAACCTCGCTTTCTCACTTCTTCATGTAATGGATGGTTTTTGGTATGCCGAAAGTTGTCCGAAAACTAATTTCGAAAATTTCAAAACATTCACCATTTACTCTTCTCCATCTTCCTCATTCTTCTTCTTCTTCTTCTTCTTCTTCTTCTTTTTCTTCTTCTTCTTCACTTATAACATGATGTGGAACATAGTTCTAGGTGGTAATGGTGGTGGTGGCGGTCTGGTGATGGCGGTGGGTTTGGTGTTGTAAGGTGGCGGTGGTGGTACTGCTCATGGTGGCGGTAATGGAACTTGGTTATGAAAAAGGTGGGTTTGGTGTTGTAAGGTGGTGGTGATGGTAATGATCATGGTGGCGGTAATGGAGTTCGGTGGCGGTGAAGTTGGTGGTTCGGGTGGTGATGTTGGTGAAGTTGATGAAGGTGATGAAATTGATGAAGAGATATATATCATCTTTTTATATACATACATATCAAGAATCTATCTCCAGATACAACAGAAAACAAGTTGATCGCTTGATCACTTTCAAACCCATTTTTATTTTGTCTTGATTTCTTTACTGTTCTTTTTTACTAGTTACCGGAACATAATTTACTAATTTGGGTATGATTTTGTTACTAACGATTATAAACCTATGAGGACTACTCAGTTTCATGGTAAAAATTGGGACTTATTTGAATCTGAAGTTAGGGTTTACAGTTTGAAGTAGAATTCATGGCGAAGAATTCAAGATTTCCCTTGTTATCTAAGGGATAGTTTTTGGCATGGCGTGTATGTCGGTGGTGCTTTACATTGGGTTGTGAGTCGAAACTACGAGTTAGATAGTGTTAATTTTTTGGTGGCTGCATTTGATCTTACTAATGAGGAGTATCGATTAGTACCACAGCTGGAGTTTTCTGATGAGGATTTTTATATTTGTGTAAGGGAGTTGGATGGGTGTCTATGCATATTTTGCAATTATGACCAAGTCCGGGTTGATGTGTGGGTAATGACCAATCACTATCCAAACCACCAACTTTACCGCCATCAAACTATATTACCACCACCGCCACCATCACCAGTTCCGTTACCACCGAGAACCATGTTCCACATCATGTTATAAGTGAAGAAGAAGAATGAGGAAAGAGAAGAAAGCAAACGACGAATGTTTTGAAATTTTTAAATGAGTTTTGGATAACTTTCGACATACCAAAACTATCCATTACATAAAGAAGTGAGAAAGTAAGGTAGTGTAGAGCGAAGTAGGAAGTGAGGTGAAGAGAACAACAAAAAAATAAAGTAGAACCGTCAAGAATCGACAAAGATATGAAGTCCAAAAGATGGCTCGAAGAAAAGTCGAAAATGAGAAGAAAAATCTTATTTTTTTACCAACTTTCGGAGCTTCGATAGCATGCAAAAAGAGAAAGAACGAGACGTATGAGATGTGATACCAAACTAGATCGTGAGCTGAATCCGACAACGTAAAAATGAGGCGAAACGGAGTTATGATGAAGGAGATAGAAGGGCTTGAAGTGGTGGTTGCTGTTGGTGGTTTGTTGGTAGGAAAGGGTGAGTTTGCATCTTTATTTTGAAATTTGGGGCCAAAATGTAATTTTTTTAACATTTTTCATTTCAAACCTGACGGCAGGGGCAAAATTGATAGTACCTTAAATAATATAGGGGTACGCGTGAAAATAATAGTAGTCTGGGGAGGGTCATTGAAAATCATGACAAAGTATAGGGTTAAAAATGAAATAATCTCGTGAAATATTGTTAGAACTGATGGGATAAAACTCTAATTATTGAACATTTTTTAAGCTCTACGGATTTGACAAATTACCTGTGTTATGGAAAATATTTGGACTTGTATATATATACCTTTACTTGGGATGTAAATTATATATACCTTTACTTGGCCCATCCAACCCCCGAATACCTCCTAAGCCTGGGCCTTAATTTTTTTGGCTCTGAATTTTAGCAAGAGACCACGCGACCCAATATGGGATAGACCGGGCCAAATTTACACCCCTATACAAATATATCCACGT
The DNA here is from genome assembly GCA_030407325.1 of Camellia japonica. Classification (NCBI taxonomy): domain Eukaryota; kingdom Viridiplantae; phylum Streptophyta; class Magnoliopsida; order Ericales; family Theaceae; genus Camellia; species Camellia japonica. The sequence goes on from JAPPVO010000014.1 coordinate 129,418,351, forward strand.
GAAACATGTTCTAGTTTGACCACATTGCATTGTCTTGACCATTAATTAATTATTTGAAAATTTTGTTACTTCCCATTTTATTTTGAGTGTTTGGCATTAGACTTTTTTTGGCTTTTTAGATTAAAATAACACAAGATAAAATAGGTTAAAATAATTAATAAGACAAAATATCACATCTAATTCATAATCATTTTACTTTTTCTTGGGTTGTAAACAAAAGTAATGCTAAAAATACTAATTAGGGTTATTTTGGAAAGATGATTTATTAGTCAATTGTTTTGGTTATTATAAAAAGGCATACAAAAAGTAGAGAGGTATTGTGACCTAAACACCGGGTTATTTTGAAAAATGGTTTTAAAGTAGCTAACTTCCCAAACACCTCGGGTTTTAAACAAGAGTAATGCTAAAAATACTAATTAGGGTTATTTTGAAAAGTGATTTATAATTCAATTGTTTTGCTTATTACGAATAGACATACAAAAAGAAGGAAGTGTTAATAAGCTAAAAAGTCAATAAACTAACTTATAAATCATTTTTCAAACGAGACCTTAGTATAATGATTAACATACTAATAAGACACTAGGACATGAGTTTCACTACTTAATGATTGTTTAGAATGTTCTAAATAAGTGTACTTTTGAATTTTTATAAAAAAGATGTGTAAAAAGTAGAGAGAAGATATTGATTGATGTAACCCAAAAAAGATTATTAAAAAAAAAAAAAGTGTAGTCTTCCCAAACCAGGCCTTAATATAATTTACCTAATATTATATTTAATTATATATTAATTGATACATTAATTAGTATTTGGGTAAATTATAAATACACCCCTTAAAATTTGATTAAAATACGAATCGCCCCCTGTGATTCTAAAAATTACATTCCACCCCTTAAAGTTTCTAATTTCATAACAAATCACTCATTTTATTAATAAATCATCAAGTTGATTAATAATTTTTAATGATGTTAAAAAATATGTTTCAAATTAATAAAATTTAGATAATTTTATTATTGTGTAGGAGAGTAATTATAATTTAATTTTTTTAATTAATTTTATTAAATAAAAAATTTTAATAATAAATATTTATAATTTTTTAAATTATAAAAACAATTTATATTTAAAACAAAACTCAAAAACACTGCCTTAATATTTATAGCATTACTCTTGTCTTGACTAATTGATGATTGTCTGCAAGCAAAGAATATATTCCAATTAAACAATTGCCATGCTCTTCATATCCGTACAAGTTAAAAGACAAACTAATCTTTATTAAGGGATTTAGCTGACGTAACGGTGGCTCTTGGATTTTTATCTTACATAATGCTTCACGTCCGACAGTTTTAAGTGTAATGGCGTGAATTTATGATTATCGGACGACCGGTCATATGATTAACTCGGACAATCGAGTGAAGCCACTTATTGACCGCAGCAGTCACCTTGGTCGATCGCGGTGTCAACTTCTTTGCCAGACGACGACTAGATGACGCCGAACGACCGAATTAAACAAATTCGAGACAGATTCGCTCCTCAATATTCGACGGCCTATAGCACGACTGTTTATCTTATGTCATATAATAATAATAATAAATATAATATAATAAAGTTTAATAAAAAATAAAAAAGCAATTTTGTAAATAAAAAAATCTTCTTTACTCAATTTTTTTTTTTTAATTTTCTTTTGTCATAATTTACCACTTTATTATTACTAAATGCGAAATATTCACACCTAAATGCAAATGCATCATAGTTAGAGATAAAGAGCCAATGATAAATGTTGCATTATTAAAATAAATAAATGGGTGGGTCATGGTTCTTTAATGCCGAGACAAGGAGTAAATACATATAATATGACACAATAATATAATTTATTATTATTATTATTATTTAAGTTGCAAGCAATAGCCCATAAAAAATACAGTTTGATTGGTTAACATATAGTGTAATCGACTGCATTTAAAATATATGACCTTAGTATTTTGACTAATGAACAATTATTTTTTTATTTATACAGCTTATTAGGTGTATAAACAAAATGATTAAGAGTCTAGCCAATGGGTGCAAACAATAGCAGATGGGTGCCAACAATAGCAGATGAGTATACAAATAAATATTAATATTAAAATAATATTTTTATTATTAATTTTTCAATTGCTAATGGGGTCAATTGACCCATTGAGTATAACGGGGCTACTCCTTTGATGATGTAAGACAAGATTTTAAGATTTTTTTATTTTTTAGTTTTAATATTTTGATATATATTTTATTAGGATTCTTGTAATTTAGTATAAATAATTTAGAATTATTAGGTTTCTTAATTTTGAATTATTAGGTTTCTTAATTTTTTTGTTTTTGAATTAGATTTTGACTAGGATTTTAAATAGTTTAGAGTTCTAATTTCCTATTCTCTTAGTTTTCCTAATTTGTGTTGATTTAAGTTTCCTAATTATTTTAGAATTACTTTTCCTACAAGTATTTGGTTTAGTTTATTATAAATAGCTATGTAAGCCTCATGACAAAGACAACTTTTATTCATTCAATTAATAATATTAAGATATTTTATTTTCCTTGTGGATTCAAGATTCTATTTTTCTCGTGAATTCGAGAGCCCCTTTCGTCTACTAGAACAATATCTAATCCCCGTGTATTTCGCTACGTCAAGTGGTATCAGAGCAAGGTTTTTCCTGGCTCGATGTCATTTATCGAAAGAGGAAGCACAAGCTCTATTGACGATGATCGTAGAGAAAGATCTAATAGGATTCTAGTCAAGGGACTTGCCTAAGGCCAACCTATTAGTCACAACGTTAATAGGAACCGCGTTATGAGATTTGCCCAAGGTCAGCCTATTAACCACAACATCTTGAGACGATCTTCTTGTTATCAATATGATAGTAAGGATGAATCTGAAAATGAGTTATTTGAGGATTATGGTGAATACCAGTCGGTAAGACGACAACGAAGATTCAGTGATGTGTTCAATAGCAATAATTGCATCAATCATGACTTTTCAAATTAAGTACCACTAGAAATTCCCTATTTTAATGCTTCTTGTCATGCCAAGGATTTTATTTATTAGTTTCGCGAAGTTGACAACACTACGCCAAAAAATCAGCATTAACGGCGGTTTTTTTAACGGCGGTAACGAAAACCGCCGTTAAATAGTACTTTTAACGGCGGTTTCGTTACCGCCGTTAAAAAAACCGTCACTAAAAGTGTCTTTAACGACAGTAATGAAATCCACTTTTAACGGCGGTAACGAACCGCCGTTAATGCCCACTTTTAACGGCGGAAAAACCGCCACTAATGCCCAACCATTACCGCCGTTAATGCCGGCGGTCTTTGCCGGCGGAGCTCCGGCGAAACTCCGGCGTGCTCCGGCGACACTCCGGCGAAACCATCTACAATAAAATAAAAGTAATGTTTAAATATTTATTTAGGTATATATTTCATGAAGAGTGGCTGTGGCAAAGTGGTTGGTGTGGGTGGATGAGAGGTCTTGGGTTCAAAACTTGGGGAGTGCAAGAAGAAAGAATTATTTTTGAAAAATTCGAACCTATTTACGGCGGTAAAAAACCGCCGTTTTTGGTCCTATAAACCGCCGTTTTTGGTCGACTTTTAACGACGGTAATTTGCCTTTTTACGACGGTTTTACTTTTTCCGACACGCGCATAAACGGCGGTAACGAAACCGCCGTTAAAACCGCCGTTAAAGGCTTTAACAGCGGTTTTACAGCCTTTAACGGCGGTAAAAAACCGCCGCTAAAGCCCAATTTTGGTGTAGTGCAAATTCCTTGAGTGTATGGAAATCTCTGAAGAAAAGCAAGCCAAATATATTGCACGTAAGTTACAAGGTTATGTTTCTACATGGTGGAAACAATTGCAGTATGATCAAAGGCGACAATACAAACAACCTATTAGGACATGGCATAAGATGAAGAAGTTGATGAGTTCTAGATTCCTTCAAACAAATTATGGGAAAATATTGTATCTACAATATCAAAGAAACTTGAATCAAAACAATTGTTCCAAGGTAATTTTGATTCACAATATTCTTCGCAATTCAATAATTATTATGGAATTGTGGATACAGATTATTCGAGGAACATGGCTATGGTTCCGCCAAGTTTGGGTCAATCAAATCTTTTAGGTCAACAAATTTGTCACGCACAACCACGTATTAAAGAAGAAAATTTTTTGAGTATCACAATGTTTCAAAATTTTGAAGACCCAAACGGGCATTCAATTAAAGTAGAAAATCAAGTTGATTTCAACAATGGTAAGAATGTTGAAATTGATGAAAGAGAGGCCATTGAAATTACTTTGATCAAGAAGTTTGAAGAAGACAATGAAGAGGTGAAGCACAAGAAAAACATTGAAGTTAACCAAGAGCTTCTAATGACGGAACTATCATCTCTTGATTATTATGATAGTTATGAGATCGCAAAAGGAGATCAAGTGGAACTCAATGAAAAAGAAGAAATAAAAGGAGAGGTAATAAAGTTGACATGTGTATCAAAAAAGTTGATTGAGGATACAATTGATATTCCAAGATTGATAATTGAATGTCCAACTAAATCTAAGACAGGGAAGAGCCCAGAGAGTATCCAACATCAGCATAAAATACACTTTGTTGATTTTCTTGGTGTGGAGCAATTTAATTTAATTTTCAATGTTTGTCTAATTAATCTTGTAAACCAGTTGAAGTATATAGAGAAGAACTTTCATAAAGAAAGCTTTTCTACATACAGCTTTTGGAAAAGGGGCAAACAACTGAAATATTCAAAATATCTCTTTATTTGGCATGGAAGATGGCAGATCTCTAATATGAACTCGAAGACGAGTTCTTTCAAAGAAGAGAAGTCTAATGTAGAACAAGATTTTAAGACTTTTTATATTTTTAGTTTTAATATTTTTGATATATTATTTTATTAGGATTCTTGTAATTTAGTATAAATAATTTAGAATTATTAGGTTTCTTAATTTTGAATTATTAGGTTTCTTAATTTTTTTTGTTTTGGAATTAAATTTTGACTAGGATTTTAAATAGTTTAGAGTTCTAGTTTCCTATTCTCTTAGGTTTCCTAATTTGTGTTTATTTAAGTTTCCTAATTTATTTTAGAATTATTTTTCCTACAAGTATTAGGTTTAGTTTATTATAAATAGTTATGTAATAAAGACAACTTTTATTCATTCAATCAATAATATTAAGATATTTTATTTATTGTCACTACAAGAAAATGCAGCATTGGCGACTAAAATAATTATTTTCGTCGCTAAAAGTCGTACAAATGGCGACTAAAATCAGTTTTGTCGCCAAACGTCAGCACTTTTGCCGACTAAAGCAGTTTGGTCGCCGAAAATAGGATTTTACCGACTAAAGGTCAGTTTAGTCGCCAAATATATCACTTTTAGCGACTGAAAAACATTTAGTAGCTAAAAGGCACGGTTTTTTGGCGACTAAAATCATTTAGTAGCCAAAAGTGATGGTTTTGGCGACTAAAAAGCAGTTTAGTCGCCCATTACAAGTGTTTTGCCGACTAAAATGCATTTTAGTCGCCCAAAGTTGAGGTTTTGGCGACAAAAGTTCTGTTTAGTCGCCAAATGTGTAATCCTTAGGCAGGGGGACTCATTTGTTTAGCGACAGAAACACAAATTAGTAGCCAAAAATTGGAGAATTGGCGACTAAAATTGAGATTTAGTCGCCAAAAGTGCTACCCAATTTTTTTGTAAATATTTATTTTTTTACATGAAATATATTAAATAAAATAATTTATTTTTATATATACAATTTTTATATATACCAGTGAATATAGTATATAAATAATAAATGTTGCATTAATAATCATGAGATGTGTGAGTGGCGTAGTGGGGACAGGTGTTGCTGCAGGTACAGGGGCGTGTTTGGCTGTGACGTCCCAGGTTCGAGTCTTGGGAGCTCCAGCAGAGGCAAATTTTTTTTTTTTTGAAAAACTAGTATTGGCGACTAATGCATTTTGGTCGCCGAAAGATAAATATAAAAAAAAAAAATTAGTATTGGCGACTAAAGGTTTAGTCGCTAAAAGTAGAATTTCCCAAAATGGAATGGAGTATTGGCGACTAATTATTTAGTCGCCGAAGACATATGTATTGCCGACTAACAAATGTTTAGTCGCCAAAGCTTTGCGCGACAATTGTTCGGCGACCACAGTGGCGACTAAAGATTTTAGTCGGGGAAATTGAAAAAATTAGTATTGGCGACTAAAAATGGGGCTTTTGGCGACTAAAACTTTAGTCGCCGAAAGTGTTTTTTCTTGTAGTGTGTGGATTCAAAGTTCTATTTTTCTCGTGGATTCGAGAGCTCCTTTCGTCTATTAGAATGATATCTAATCCCGTGTATTTCACCGCGTCACCTGACGTGAGATCAAAACACATTTTGATAAACATTAGATCTTAATTGATTTTCCTGATAATCAAAGCATATGAAAATGGTTTTTATACTTACTTATACATATGAGTAAGATTTCGACGAACCTGAAAGGGCACTTGATCCTCTCCCTCAAGTTTCACTCTCCCATGTATTCACAACAATTTACTTTTGTTTCGAAGTTCTAATACTTAAACATTCTTAGAAAAGAATTCTATGACACTCAAAATTTGAAGAAAGCATTATTCCAATGTACTGAAAAAAAAAAAATAAATAAATAAATAAAAAATTTGAAGACAGAGACGAGAATTTCAGGACAAAAAAATCCTAAGCCTTGATAACAAAGCTATGTGAACATTAAAAGTTTTAGTTACATCCAACTAGTTGGTTTATTTTCTTCATTACTGGTTGAACATATTAAAAATAGGACTTAGTTTTTTTTCTCATTCATTATTTTGACTGCTATTGGCCAACTTTGGACCCATCACAGGTCCAATTTGATAATCCGATCACTCAACTTATAGGGTCTTCTAAGAAAATCATTCAATAAAAATTCAGGTTAATTAGACATCAATAACAACAAATGAAGTACAAGTATATTTTAATAGACTTTTTTTTTTTTTTTTTTAACATGAATATATGATCCAATTAGATGGTTACAACTATTTGATCAATTTGATTTCTTACATGGATAATCTTTTAAGCGGGCCCTATAAGATGAGCGGTTGGATTATCGAAAATGATAGGTCTATAATGAAGTGAACAACAACTCTCTAGTCCAATTAATGGACTAGAGAGAAGCTATGTCCAAATAACAAAATTACCAATCTCTCTTAATTGTACATATTTGGCTCATTTATAAAACACAATATAATTCCAAACGAGAAAAGTATTAAAGATATGAAAAATAAAATAAAATTATTCATCGCTAACAACTTAAAGTTTTTAGATAAGAGTTGCTTAACAATTGACATTTTTATCTTACATCTGAATCCTTTATTCAGTAGGTGTTGTGCTGGTCTGGTTTTCACCATTTTGGTTTGATGGTAAGAAGTAGAGATCTTGGGATTTACACAAACATACATCTATCTATCTATCTATCTATCTATAGTTGTGATGTGTGAATAGAATAGATACCTCATATGTTGAAGTGCCTGTAGTGTTCAATTTGTCAATCACTCATCTTCATCTTCAACTTATCAAACTCATTAGCTAAGATAACAAATCTCAACGTGAACATAAAAGCAATGAGTATTGGCACCAAAATGTTTCATTATTCATGTTCCTTGGATTTTTTAGAGCAGTGATCTAAAAAAAATTTACACATTTGATGGTTCACACTTCAATTTTTTATGAATATTATTTCTTTCCTTCATCTGTCAACTCATACATTTTGACTACCTCACTTATAAAAATGATTTACTCTTTAGATCATTTCCAAAAGTGATGTATTTGTACAATTTTCGTAATCAAGAGAGTCAATATATGCATATTCATAAATAAGAGAGTAAAGTGATATTCACTAGTAATTGAAGGAGTTTTTGTGTAATTAATCCAAATCTTAACTACAATCCCTTCAAATGAAGATGGCTCCTAAATTGGATGGCCCAAAAAATTAGATGGTTTGATAAATAGTTTTGAACTGATAGTGTTATATCATATATGTGGGCTGGTGTGAGGTTAAAGAAGGAAAGAAAGATATGGAGAGTCATTCCCCTGGCTGTTTTGTGGTCCTTACGAAAACATAGGAATGAATGTGTGTTTAAGGCAACTACCCCTAATCTGGCCGAGTGTGTGAATTGATCAAAATTGGAGTTCCATTATGGATGAAGTCATCCACTAAGGAAGGATGTCAATTCACAACCCATGATTTTCTTGGTAATTTGAGGCAGATAAGAGTTTGCTTAGGAGGAAGAGGTGGAGTAGTGACAGAGAAGAATCCTTGGCTGCTGCTACCTGATATGCAGGGGTTTTGATTGCTATGGTGCTGTTGTCTGATATGCAGCTGCTTTTTGCTAATGTTGGCTGTTTTTCTATATTGTGTGGGACTTGGCTGCTGCAATTTCTTTTTGCTGCATTGGTGTGTATTTGTTGGTTGGTGCCTCACCAACTTACTGTTGTGCTAGCAAATGATTAGGTATATTGTTCGTGTCGGGGATTGTTTAGTTTTGTTGTGATATTATTTGCACTCACCCGCTTTATTGATGTATGTCATTTGTATTGAACTTGATTACAATCAATAAAGTTTTACCTTATTGCTAATATATATATATATATATATGTATGTGTAGGGCCAATAATGACATTTTTTTATTGGAAAAAATAATATTATATCAATGATTATACAACATTACAATAAATAGAGAAAAAAAAAAATCAATTAAACAAATCTTTCAAACTCCCCTGCATAATACAAAAGAAAGTTGTTCTATACTCAGACACACTACTATAACCTTTCAATAAAAATTAACGGGGTGTTTGGGATTGAATTTTTTTTTTTTCTTTTGAAACTTATTGAACTTTGTACAAATATTAAAAAAAATTATATTTCTCCACTAAACGGACTAAAGAGTTTTAAAATAATTAAAAATTTAGAAAATGTGCATGACAAAACATGGTGGCCTTTTGGTTTATTTATTTTGTCTAGTGAACTTTTTTTGAATTTGAATTTTTTTTTACTTTCCAGATTTTTTTAACATGAAAAGTAAAATATCATGATACAAATTAAAAAAATAAAATAAAATAAAATGCTTCTTTAAGTTGATCCCAGACTCATCTTAAACGTACAAAATGACAACTAAACAAAGGAAGTTTCGACTGTCACCTCTCTACACATGGCAACTACATAACCATATAAATTAATAAATTTTTCTAAACTTTTCTATATAAGTTGTGTTTTCTTGCATATTTTTTTGGGTTTCTGTTGTTTCAATTTCAAAATTTGCTTTGCATCAATTGAGTGAGTAAAAAAAAATTATAAATTTTATTAGTTTATATAATATTTACTAGTAATGGTATACTAACAGAAAAAAATATTAAAAAAATTCTATAAAATGATGTGAAAATTTTATATCCATTCATTTCCAATCAAAACACATTAAAATGGCTTATATTTAAAAATATCACTATGACATCTTTCTGTAAGTTTTTCTCTATAACTTTTTTGTAAGTCATTTTATATTTCTTAAACAAATAAGTGATGTTCTAGGAGAGACCCCATCTATGTTTGGTCTTGTCTTTGAAAACAATTGCACCCATTAAAAAATGTTAGGTAACTTTAAAATTTAGCACGTTTGATCATATCAGTGCTTATATACAAACTACCTTTTCTGAGGAGCTTTGAGGTTTTGGGAGCTCAAAATTTAGAGATGGTGAGAACTCGGCGCTGTGAAAAGACGGGTTTAAAGAAAGGCATATGGAGTCTTGAAGGAGATCAGAAGTTGATAAGTTACATCAGGAGACATGGCATTTGAAACTGGAGTGAGATGGTGAAACCCGCAGGTAGGAAACAATTATGTCAATGGGCGATATGGTAATGAAAACCCTTCTTACTTCTTTTACTTGTTCTTTTTGTTTCTGGGTACATAGTATTTTTGTTTTTAATTTGTTTTGGTGCACGTGTTTGTTCGAAAATTAGTTTTTATAAGCTTATTTTGGGTCAATTTTGAGTTTAAATTTGTGTGAATCCCAGGCGTCTTTTCGGGTAGGTCTGAAGAGGAGACGTGTTCCTTACTGCATGGCAAGTCACACGGTGAAGACGATTCATCAAAACCATTTATGAGTGAATGGAAACTTGACATCATTTTCGAGTTCGTGGAATAGACATTTAAAGAATTAAATGTGGGGTTCTTTAAAATGGATTGTCCCACATTGAAACTTTAAGAGAGCTTTTGTAAGTATATAAGCTCTAAGTGTACAACCGTGGATTGGACCCCAAAGGGCACCCAAGTTTGTAGAAGGGAAGAGTTATGAACAAATGAAACTTTAGCCCAAACCACCACATGCGCGCCGCCGCCGCCGTCCGGGTGTGGATTGTGGGTCAGGTCGGTTCTAATATTAATTTTTTCAACAAAATTCATTTGAATTTTTTCAAAAAAATTTGCAGGAAAAATTTATTTATTTAAATTTTGCGCCCATTTTTTTTGTCCAAACTGTGCTCGTTTTTCAGTCCATTTTTCAGCAATTCAACAGGTTCAAACTGTCCAACAGATTGGGAAAATTGCGCAACAGTTTCAAGCAGTTTTAAAACTACCAAACAGTTTGTAGATCTGTTCAAAAACAGCCTATACCTGTTCAGCAAATTTCACACATGTTCGGACAGATTATTTGCCTATAAATAGAAGCCATTTCCAGCAGTCTTTTGCATCCAAAAAAACAATCGGAAAAATTCATTTTCTTGTAGTCCAGATTTTGCTCTGTTGCATATTTCTTCATATTAATTCTTAGGGAATACTTTGAGAGTATAGAACACAGGTTTGGTTCGCCGTACAAATTGTTCGGAGTGCTATTACAATTTATGAATATCATTATATCTTGGGAGATAGATGCCTTTTATCCGTAAGCACCGTAGCAAGGCAAATCTGTCTTAATGACAGAGTGTCACACACTCGACTTGATCTGTTAAATATTCATTCAGTTTGGTAAAATAAATCTTGTAAGTTATTTATTTTATTTGTTTGATTTGGTTTCAATTTATTTATTGTACATAGAAGATTGTTCCAACAATCTTAAGACATATTCGAATTATTCTGTTTATACAGAATTTTTCGTTTGTTTCCTTTTCTCTTTCTTCTTCTAATAGAAATTATTTTCTGTGGTTTTACAAAATAATGTTCTGGTTGGAAAAATAAATAGTAGTAATATACTGTCTATTTTTTTTTGACAACTAGTAGTAATATACTGGTGTCATTAACAATTCAAATATTTATTTGTGAAATTTGTCAGAAATTAATTTTGGTTTTCAGAAATTTTTTCCAAGTGTTCATTAATTAAAATTCTATTACAGTATTTTAATTATTGAAGTGTTACAGAAATTTAATTTTCTGTGTGGAATTAATTTGGTTAAATAAAATTTTATTTTATTTTCAAATTAATTGAAAATAAAAGTTATAATTCTTGTTTCTTTTATTTTAACGGAATTTAATTATGTGGTTTTGGTTTAAATTTTCTTGTAGTATAAAATTCTAATTATAATTTTGTTTTATAATTTAGAATTTATGGCTACTGAAACTGATCAAACAAGTACTAGTGTGGTGGCTGCTATTGCTCCAACCCCTCCTATTGTGACTGTGCCAGTCAATCACGGTGAGAAGTTCGAGAAGTTCTCAGGAATTGATTTTAAAAAATGGCAGCAGAAAATGTTGTTTTATCTTACTACTCTCAACCTGGCACGTTTTCTCCATAAGGATGCTCTTATTCTGAAAGAGGATGAAACTGACCGGCAAATGGTTGCAGCGGTCGATGCTTAGAAACATGCTGATTTCCTTTGCCGGAACTACATCTTGAACGGACTTGACAAACATTATACAACGTCTACAATTCTATCAAGACAGCAAAGGAACTCTGGGAGTCTTTGGGGAAAAAAAAGTACAAAAAGAAGATGCTGGCTCAAAGAAATTTGTGGTTGTCAAATTCCTGGACTTTGTGATGGTTGATTCTAAGTCTGTGATCAATCAAGTTCAAGACCTCCAACTCATTCTGCATGACATTCATTGAGAAGGTATGTCTCTCAGTGAATCCTTTCAAGTTGTTGTCTTAATTGAAAAATTACCACAAGGTTGAAAGGAATTCAAGAACTACTTCAAATACAAGCGCAAATAAATGTCTTTAGAAGAATTAATTATGCGTTTGAGGATTGAGGAGGATAACCGCAATTCTGAAAAGCGGATTGGTAAGCATCCAATGAAGTCTAAGGCAAATGTGGTGGAACATGCTCTAAAAGCAAAGAAACGAAAGTTTTTTGGAGAAAGTTCATCACAAAGCTCTTAAGGAGGGGAAACTAAAAAGTACAAGTTTAATGGCAAGTGTTACATCTATGACAAAGAGGGACATCGAGCCAAAGATTGCCGCAGCAAACGGAAAGGCAAAGGAAGATCAAGCAAGAAGCCTGCTCAAGCCAATATGACCGAAGTGGACAAAATTTCCAATGGTGTCAATGAAATAAATCTTTCTGTAATTGTTTCCGAGACAAACCTTGTTGGAAATCCTAAGGAATGGTGGGTGGACACTGGTGCTACTCGCCACATCTGTGCCGACAAAAAGAAGTTCACATCTTATTCTATAGTGGATAACGGTGAACAACTTTTCATAGGCAACTCTTCGACTTCTACAGTTAAAGGACAAGGAAATATTATTTTGAAGATGATATCTAGAAAGGAACTCACTCTCAACAATGTGCTGCATGTACCGAACATTCGCAAGAATCTTGTTTCCGTATCTTTGTTGAGTAAGAATGGGTTTAGGCTAGTTTTTGAAAGTGACAAGTTTGTACTTACCAAAAACGGGATGTATGTAGGAAAATGTTACATGTCTGATAGCCTTTTCAAAATGAATGTAATGACTGTTGTACCCTCTGTTGTTAATAAAAATACATCTTCATCTTACTTGCTTGAGTCTTTAAATATATGGCATGATAGACTTGGACATGTTAATTATGGATCTTTGCATAGATTAATTAAAAATACATCTTTTTCTTACTTGCTTGAGTCATTAAATATATGGCATGGTAGACTTGGACATGTTAATTATGGATTTTTGCGTAGATTAATTAATATGAAATGTTTACCTAAATTTGACATTGATTTAAATCATAAATGTGAAATTTGTGTTGAAGCAAAATTATCCAAAACTCATTTTCATACAATTGAAAGAAGTACGGAACCACTTGAATTAATTCATAGTGACATTTGTGATTTTAAATCAATTCAAACTAGAGGTGGGAAAAAATATTTTATCACTTTTATAGATGACTATACTAGATATAGTTATGTTTATTTAATTCAAACCAAGGATGAAGTTTTGGAAACTTTCATTCAATATAAGAATGAAGTTGAAAATCAACTTGGTAAGAAAATTAAGAAACTTAGAAGTGATAGAGGTGGTGAATATGAATCACCTTTTGGTGAATTTTGTAAAGAACATGGAATAATTCATCAAACCACTACTCTTTACTCACCTCTGCAAAATGGAATTATTGAAAGGAAAAATAGAATTTTAAAAGAAATGATGAATGTCATGTTAATAAGTTCTGGATTACCTCAGAACTTGTAGGGGGAAGCAATACTTTCTGCTAATTATATACTTAATAAAGTACTCCGAAAGAAAGTGAATCAAACACCTTATGAATTGTGGCATGGGAGAGTACCATCCTACAAATACTTAAAAGTGTGGGGGTGTTTGGCTAAAGTAGATATTCCTAGTCCTAAGAAGACTAAGATAGGTTCTAAATCTGTTGATTGAATTTTCATTGGTTATGCCATGAATAGTAGTGCATATCAATTTTTTATTCATAAGTCAGAACATTCCGAAATGCATATAAATGCTATTATTGAATATTGGAATGCGTCTTTCTTTGGACATGTGTTTCCAAACAGAACTGGACAAGAGACTAGTACTAATAAAGATCTTATGATGCTATTACTAGTCATGATCAAGAACAAGATCAAGAACAAGAGCAAGAGATAGATCAAAATGAGGAAAAGGAACCTAGGCGTAGTAAACGTGCTAGAACCTCAAAATCATTTGGTCTAGATTTTCTAACATTTTTGTTAAAAAATGAGTCTTTAACTTTTAAAGAAGCTATGTTTAGCCCTGAAGCTCCTTTATGGAAAGAGGCTGTCAATAATGAAGTTGAATCTATCTTGCAAAATCACACTTGGGAATTGGTGGATTTGCCACCAAGTTGTAAACCTCTTGGATACAAGTGGATTTTCAAAAGAAAAATGAAAGCAAATGGATCAATTGACAAATACAAGGCAAGACTTGTGATCAAAGGTTTTAGACAAAAAGAAGGTCTTGATTACTTTGACACATACTCACCGATTATTAGAATAACGTTCATTAGAATGCTAATTGCTATTGCATCGTTGTACAATCTAGAAATTCATCAAATGGATGTGAAAATCGTTTTCTTAAATGGTGAGTTAGATGAAGAAATTTACATGGAACAACCAAAAAGATTTTCTATTCCAAGAAAAGAAAAGAAAGTGTGTAAATTGGTTAATCATTATATGGTTTAAAACAAGCGCCAAAGCAATAGCATGAGAAATTTGACAAAGCAATGATGTCAAATGGATTCAAAATTAATGAGTGTGACAAATGTTTTTATATTAAAAATACAGACAAAGGTTATGTCATTGTATGTCTTTATGTAGATGATATGCTCATCATAGGTAGTAATAATGAAATGATTAAAACTACCAAGAAAATATTAAATAAACATTTTGACATGAAGGACATAGGGATTGTTGATGTAATTCTTGGTATGAAAATTACCAAAACATCAAAATGTTATGCTTTGTCACAATCACATTACATTGAGAAAATACTTGACAAATTTAGCAAAAATAATGATCATCTTGCTAAAACACCTGTAGATGTTAATTTGTTTCTTTCTAAAAATGTACAGGAAAATATTTCTCAATTAAAATATGCCCAATTTATTGGAAGCTTAATGTACTTGATGAACGATATAGCCTATGCAGTAAGTAAATTAAGTAAATATACGAGTAACCCAGGAATAGAACACTGGAAAGCAATTATAAGGGTTCTAAGATACCTCAGATTTACTCGTAACATTGGACTTAATTATACTAGATATCCAATAGTACTTGAAGGATACTGTGATACAAACTGGATATCGGATATTAGAGACTCAAAATCCACCAACGAGTATGTCTTTGGTGGTGCGACTATATCATGGAAATCTTCCAAACAGACTTGCATTGATAGGTCCACTATGGAATCAAAATTCATACCTTTAGATAAAGCTGGGAAAGAAGCAGAATGGCTTCGCCACTTCCTTGAAGATATTCCAATGTGGCCAAAACCGGTGCCTGCTATTTGCATACATTGTGATAGTAAATCAGCAATAAGTAGAGCACAGAGTTATATGTATAACGGTAAGTCGCGACACATTCGTCGTCGACATAACACCGTGAGACAACTCCTCTCTAATGGAATTATTTCCATTGAATATATGAAGTCTAAAGACAACATAGCAGATCCACTAACCAAAGGGTTAACAAGAGAGCTAGTTGAGAATTCATCGAGGGAAATGGGACTTAAGCCTATTAAATAAGAGTTACCACAATGGCAACCCAACCTAGTTGACTGGAGATCCCAAGATCTAGATTCAAAGGGACAACCGAGTTGTGTATGACTCAGAAGGATCACTGGGGAGTCAAACTCCTACCTATTTCTATGATGAAATAGTGATGTTTGCAGCGTTTTAGGTTAAGTAATATTTTAATAATTCTTATATCTAGGTATACCTAGTGGAGTATGGCAAGATACTCTTCATAAGAATCACCTATATGAGTGTGAACTGGGCCGGTTCTATGAGATTTGTGAAGGGCTACAAGTCTCTAGAGCACTCATGAAAGACCAGGTTGTTCAAGGCCATAATGAACGCAATAGTGAGAACTAAACTGGGTAGTAATATACTGTGTGAGTTCTATTGTCTTGGTTTACACAAATGGCTGAACAGTTCGATACATCATGTTGACTGGTTAGTTAGTAAATCTGATAGTGTCTTACAAAGAAAGGTTCAAAGCCAAAAGCTACCTATCCTTTGCAGAATATTTCCAATTTATGTACTCTCTGTAATTAGATTATGTTGTTGCATTTTCTCTCCATCAAATTCTATTCATGTGGGGGATTGTTGGAAAATTGGTTTTTATAGGCTTATTTTGTGCTAACTTTGAGCCCAAATTTGTGAGGGTACCAAGCATCTTTTGAGATAAGTCTGAAGAGATGACGTGTTCCTTGCCGCATGGCAAGTCACACAGTGAAAACAGTTCATCAAAACCATTTATGAGTGAATGGGAAGTTGACGTCGTTTTCAGGTTCGTGAATGGACATTTAAAGAATTAAATGTGGGTTTTCTTGAAATGGATTGTCCCACATTGAAACTTTAAGAGAGCTTTTGTGAGTATATAAGCTCTACGTGTATAACCTTGGGTTGGGCCCCAAAGGGCACCCCAAGTTTGTAGAATGGAGGAGTTATGGACAAATAAAACCTTAGCCCAAACCACCACACGCGCACGTGCGCACTGCCACTGCCGTCTGTCCAGCCGAGCCGTGCCAGGTACAGGTTGTGGGTCGGTTCTAATATTAATTTTTTGAACAAAATTCATTTAAATTTTTTCAAAAAATTCAAAAAATTCTTGCAGGAAAAATTTATTTATTTAAATTTTGGGCCAATTTTTTCTGTCCAAACTGTACTCATTTTTCGTCCATTTTTCAACAGTTCAAACTGTCCAATAGATTGGGAAAACTACCCAGCAATTCTGAGCAGTTTTAAAACTGCTAAACAGTTTGCAGATCTGTTCAAAATTTGAATTGAATTTGTTCAAAAACAGCCTATACCTATTCAGCAGATTTCACACCTGTTCGGACAGATTATGTGACACCCTAAATGTTTAAGTAAATACCACATAAATATTTATAGTTATATATAATTATGATTGCATGTGATTATAGATTATTAAATAAATAAATTTATAAATCTAAATTGGCGTTGGGTTATCAAATATGAGATTAATTAGGAATTATTATTTGAGGCTAAATTAACACAAATATAAAATTTATAATACAAATTAGAGTTAAAGATAGTAAATAAATAATAACTTAACACCAAAACAAATAAAGAAATGAATAAAAAGAAAAGGAAATGAAAAAAAAAAATTAAGACACAAGTTGCCCAGCAGGGTTGTCAACCTCGGCCCAAAAAGAAAGAAAAACAAAAAATAAATAAATAAATAATAAAAGCCTAAACCAATATTGGCCCAAACTAAACAAAAGCCCAAGTATATATAGATATATATTGGAGAGATTTAGACTTATCCAAATCTGTGAATTGATTCACAATTAAGGCACAAATCTTCTAGCATCATAATGCCTCCATAGAGAGAGGTTACGTGTCATACATCACTGGGCTCAGAAAACAGTATATAAAGGGACTAAGAGTTGTGATTAAGAGAAAAGGAAGAAAAAAAACAAAGGAAAGGGTGGGAAACTGAGAGAAGTATATAAGTTGAGAGTAAGGAAAGGAAGTTCTGATAGTAAAGTAAGGCTAAGGGTTATAATTAAGGTGAATTATATTATACCTTGATTTACCATTATATGTTTTATGAATGTTTTGAGTTACCATAGCTTATTTTATACAAGTTATATTTATTAGGTTATATAAATAAAAGTTATGTTTATAAACATTTCAGTTACGTGGATTACTTTCTAAACTCTATTTATTTAAAAGGAAATCCATGGATATGTTTGTTTAAATTTTAGTATATATTTGACTATAACCTTATATGAAAATATGTTTTGTGAACACCACCACAGGAGTCCCACGCCTTGGGGGACTTAAATAACCATTGGCTTAGTGATTGACCACTCTGTGGTCCTCTGGTTGTCATGGATCCATTGACCTCTGTTCTGACTGTCACTTCTGTGACCTCTGTTCTGTTCTGTTTTATACTGTGGTTACGATTATTATGGTTTCTGTATTCTGTCACTTTAAATAAATTGTCATTTTAAATTAAAATATGTAAATATTTTAGCCTAACTAATTATCTATGGATATTTTGTACCCTCTTGGCATAATATTTCTCACTTTGCTGTGTGCTTATAGCTGTTACCTTTTTAGGTGACGAGATGTAAAGGAAATCCATAACCCCACGAAATGGAACCTGCTCATGGACTGTTTTAAACCACTATTTTATCTTTCTTTTTTTTATATATTTTTGCTTCCTTTTGTCTCTATTCGGGGCTGGTCACTGAATAATAAAATAATGAAAGCCCTAGAAATGTATTTCTTTTTTTAAAATAGTAGTATGAAATAAAATTTCTGTCTAAGTATATTTTTTTCGCTTGCGCAGTTTAATTTGTTTGAATAAGAATAAGTTAGTAAGTCACGATTCCAACTCTAAGCCTCTGGGGTTGGGTCTTGACAAATTATTTGCCTATAAATAGAGGCCATTTCCAGCAGTCTTTTGTATCTAAAAAAACAGTCTGAAAAATTCATTTTCTTGTGGTCCAAATTTTGCTCTGTTGCATATTTCTTCATATTAATTCTTAGGGAATACTTTGAGAGTATAGAACATAGGTTTGGTTCGCCGTACAAATTGTTTGGAGTGCTATTACAATTTGTGAACATCATTGTATCCGGGGAGATAGACGCCTTTTATTCGTAAGCATTGTAGCGGGGCGAATCTGTCTTAAGGACAGCGTGTCACACACTCGACTTGATCTGTTAAATATTCATTCGGTTCGGTAAAATAAATCTAATTGTAAGTTATTTATTTTATTTATTTGATTTGGTTTCAAGTTATTTATTGCATACAGAAGATTATTCCAACAGTGTTTGTGTGACACATGTTAACGTTGTCCTTTCTTTTCTTTTCTCATTTTTCCAGGTTTATTAAGGTCCGGAAAGAGTTGTAGACTTCAATGGATGAATTATCTAAGGCTAGATCTCAAGCGCAGAAACTTTACCAGAGAAGAAGAAGAAACTGTACTCAAAATGCATAGAAAGCTGAGAAACAAGTAATCCATCTGTTAAATTATCTATATCTAGGTTTTCACTTACCAATTAATTTTGACAAAAACTGAGGGTTATAGGCGATCATAGTTAAGCTTAAATTATAATTGTAATCTGTCATGCTTTTTGCCAAGTAATTTAAGCTTGATTGATACTATGGGTTGAATATGGGTTGATCTCTAAAAAGTTGTAGTTTCTCAGTAAAAAACAAATATTGGAATATCAAATAATCTAGATCATCATGAGTTCCTAAATCAAACAATATAGTGTCATGTTGATGAAATTTACTGGCTATGGTACTTTTAATATGCATAAAAATCACAAGTTCTGCCATAACTAGTATATTGTAACAGGAAATATTACAATATGATGTCTCCCAACCAATGTTGATATCGTAAAGCATGTGCCTGTTTGGCAGAACTTAATTTCAGCTTACTTCAGCTTTCAGCTTAATTTAAGCTATTTTGATGTGTTTGGTTTAGCTTATAGCTTATAACTTATAACTTTTTGGAAGTCAGAAATCAGCTTATTCTTTGAGTGGGGCAGGAGATGCTTTTTTGGAAGTCAGAAATCAGCTTATTCTTTGAGTTATAAGCTATAAGCTGTTTAGGCATAAGCTATAAGCACTTTCCCACAGCTCTACCAAACAGGAAGGTTTTTCATTTTCACACAAGATTAGCAATTGGTACAACAATATCCATCCAGCAACTTAGAAGCTATTTTAGATTTTGACTTTCAAGATTCCTTTGAAACTTATATAACATAGCATAAAATACTGCCGCACGATGAAGGGAAGTAATGTTTGGTAATGGAAAAATTTACCAGCCTTAAAATATCATACCATTCATGGCTTGGAACATTTTAGTATTTAGCATTACACTACAAAAAATTAAGATTTTAAAGACCAAAATTTAAGGACAAAATTATTTTTTAGGGACCAAATAATTTTGTTGCGAAAAGCATCGTCATTATATTTTTAGCAACAAAAATTGGACATTAGTGATGAATTATTATTCTTTTGAAACCAAATTTTTTATCTCAAAAAATAAACTATTTTAAGACCAAATTATTTTGTCTCTAAAAGTCTATTTATTAGTGACATTTTCAAAATTTTGTCGCTAAAAGCCTTATTTTTTACTTTTTGAGACGACCTTTTAGCGACTATCCTTATAACGATGAAAATTATTCCCTAAATGCCTTTTGCAACAAAATTTTCACTTTTATAGACCAAAATATTTAGTCTCTAAAACTCTTATATGTTATAGTGTTAGAGAGGTTTTATTCATCCTCCGTTAATGCTAAGTACTCATCTTTTGGTGTACTCATACAAAAAAAATAATAATAATAAAATTTTCCAGAGAAGTATAAGAAATGCGGTGCATCCAAGATGAAAAGCTGTGTAGTTTTATGTATTTGTAGTGTTAGGCCCCGTTTGGGGATTGACTAAATTAGCTAATTAGCCAAAAAGTTACTAAATTAGCCAAAAAACCAACCACTCATACCAAAAAGTCAAAGATTCTCTTTTCTCTCTACTTTTTGCACATCTTTTCGTAATTAGCCAAAAAGTCATCCCAAACATACAAGTTTTTTTTACCTACCTTTTTAGCCAAATAGCCAAAAAATTACTAAATTAGCCTGTTTCCAAACGAGGCCTTACTATAAGGAAATGATGGAACAATTTCTAGTACACGAGATCCTTGAAATTTTGATGGCACAGGTGTGTAGCATAGGATATGTGATGTTTGAGTTGAAGAGATTGGTGCAATAAGGAATAAATATTAGATCTAATGGTGATACTATGTTGCGGTATCACTGTAAGAGGAGTTAATTTGAGCCCACTAAATTAATTAGGCTCAATAGTCCAAGGTTGGTGGGCCCAAATTTATCGCAAGTCCAAGATTGGTGGGCCCGGATTTATCGCCATCAAACGGGCCGAATCGCTCTAAAGCCTCGAAAGGGTTCGGATCCATGAACTTAGAGACTTACTTGAGCCCGAACTCGAAAGGGTTCGGATCTACAAACCTAGAGATCCGAAGCACTTGGCTTCGAACGAATTCAGATGCAATCTAAAAGCCACTCCATTAATGAGTTCCAGAATACTTGCGGACTCGGAGCTTTCCGGGATCTACATACCAGAACCATGGGCGTAATGGAGTCCGAACAAAGGACCCGATCCCGAGGACGGTGAGTGAAGATAAATTCACTCTTCGGTTAAACTAGCCTATACGCGGGTCGAGGTGGCACGATCTAGCCAACCTAAAGGGACTTTTCTTGACGCAGTAGAAATGTACTCCCACTCGAAGAGGAACAACCATTGCTTCCATTAGTTGTCGAAATAGTGTGTGCTCTCACTCGGACCTCCAAAGAGCAGCCATTGCTTCCATCAACACAAGGTTTGAGGGTCTTTCTTGCTAAAGTAGAGTGTGTGCCACTCAAAACTTTGAAGAACAGATCTTGCTTCCATTAGTGCGAGTTTCGAAGATCTCTCTTGTTGAAGTAGAGTGTGCGCTCTCACTCAAACTTTCGAAGAACAGACTTTGTTTCCATCAGTGCAAGCTTCGAGTATCTTTCTTGTTGAAGTAGAGTGTGTGCTTCTACTCAAACTTTCGAAGAATAGACCTCACTTCCATTAGTGCTAGCTTCGAGGATCTTTTTTCACTAAAGTAGAGTGTGTTCTCCCACTCAGACTTTCGAAGAACAGCCCTTGAGACTCGGTTGCCTACCAAAAGGGATCTTTCTTGCCGAAGTAGGGTACGTGCTACTTTCGGACTCCTGAGGGATAGCCTTGCTTCCGTTCAGACTTCCAAGGGACAACCCTTACTCTCATTAGTGTGGGTTCTGAGGGCCCCGGGGTCGTGGAGTTCTTACAAGAGTTCATTCGCTTGAAATAGCGAAGTTGACAAACAACACGAGAAATATCAATTCCAGATCATGATTTAGGCATTATCAGAATGGGGCAACATCAACAAATAATAATAGTCTATTTAAGCTACAACAATTCTACTCCTTCAAGCAAGTCCATGAAAATACAACAATCAAGGTGTTGTCTCCCTGGGCCAGCTCCTCTCAAGCTAACGTAAAGCAGCAATGTTCAAACAAAATTTCCCAAGCATCCAATAGATCAACAAAACAATATATGGCCCTATTCTATACCATGGAAATTCATTCTCTCAACCAAAGTGTTCATCAAAAAGTATCAAAATTCATTCATCAAATAGATGGAGCTCAAATAAGGTGTTTCATCATATCAACAAATTCTATGAAGAATTCTACGCCAAGAGTTTGAGCATGACATCCACTATCCTCAAAGCTAGCAACAACAATTATTCCTATCATATCTCTGCCCTTGATATCAATAGCTCAATGCAAACATCAAATATTTTATTTATGTCAAATTTGTCAACATGAGTTCAAGATCTAGTAGCAGTGGTTCAGACACATAAGTGAGCAATAAAATTTCATCATTCTCGGAGTTACCAAGTCTCAATATTAGTGTAGTTTCAGGTTCCAAGTGAGGATTCAAAATATAATTTATCAAGCATTATCAACTGATATATTATGTTCAAAATCGGTGATTCAGAATCAGTGATTCAGGTACCTCAGTAAAGCAAAGATTGCAGGCTTCAAGATCCAAATCAAATTTCCATCGAAATTCACAAATATCAAGGCCCAATAGATCAAAGTTCTTAAGCTAAAAAAACAAATCTACCAGATTCTGAAATAGGGTTTAACAAAAAGTTTCCTTACAAATTCAAAAAAACATATATATATATTTATATATATATATTAAGGCCGCACCAGATGAAGTCCGAGGCCGATGTGGGTAGTACGAGCTGAAATCGACGAGTTATACATATTGTAATCGGCTAGAACCAGTGGCGGTGGTCTTCAGTGGCGTGAAGCAAGACTCGAGAATTGTAAGCTCGGAGTTCTGAAAAATGCGGCGCAAACATTGTATATAGGTTATGGAGCAGCTGACCGACGCCGCGTTGAGCCAGCGACGTGGTCGGCGTTGGTTACTCACAGCTTGGGCTGAAGAAATAAAGGAGATCGGTAGAGCCGGCGCCGGGAACAGCCAAGACAGGTTGGCAGCAGCGTGAGCACTTATATTTCAAGAGCCAAATCAGTCAAAGGAATTTCCGGCTAGACCGACCAGCGACGCGTTCAGAGGGCGGCGTGGTCGGCGTCAACAGTGACTCTCATGAAAGCCGATGGTGGTGGCTTGTGTGGCCTTTGGTTCGGCAGCTGCGGAGCTTCGTTGAAGAAGATGGAATCTGATTTGGGTCTCTCTGTTCAGAGAGAGCAAGAGAGTGCTGAAATAGTGATTTTGGCAAAACAAGGATAAAGACAAAATTTATTTAGCCTAAAAAAGGGTATGATTCTATGATCCCTCAGATATTTTGATGATATATATATATATATATATATAGAGAGAGAGAGAGAGAGAGAGAGAGAGAGAGAGGGGCCAAGAAATGTGGGCTTTATTTTATGGTTATCTGGAGCAAATAAAAAATATAAAAAAAAAAAAAGAAGAAAATATGTGGTTCGGTGCCTCTCAATTATTCTAGGAGAATATATATATATATCTTCTGTTAGTCGATTTTGATTTTCTTTTGACTTGGAGGGGAAAAGATTGAATTGCTGACTAATAAGGATTTGTAAAAATTTAGAATCAGAATAATGAAGAGGAGTTGCATGGGCGCAGGCAATACACAAGAAATTATCTAGTGCATCTAGGGTATAACATTTATACATTTCACTAAAGTTAAGTGTTTAAATATTTATTTGAGAGAAACATAACACAAGGCTGACGTAGCATGATGCAGGCAAATATTCCTTCGTATTGGCGGAATATTCCTTGATATTTTGAAAATTGTAATTTGGCCTCAAATTTTTAAATAATTATGGTGTGGCCCACCTCTCGGGAAAGTATTTCAATAAGGCTCCCGAAATTGCAGCGAAGGTTGATCTTAGCTAAACGGACCGTTTTTTATGCAACTGCAAGATCGGAATGGTGAAATTCTAAACAATTTTTTTAAGATTACAAAATAACCTAATAACACATTCCCGAGGGCGTGATGCGAAGCATGACCGAAGAAGTAAAAATATGTATGTCCGAGAAAACTAAAAAAATTTCACAGACACAAGAGGTAAATGTAAGAGGAGTTAATTTGAGCCCACTAAATTAATTAGGCCCAATAGTCCAAGGTTGATGGGCCTGAATTTATCGCAAGTCCAAGATTGGTGGGTCCGGATTTATCGCCATTAAACGGGCCGAATCGATCTAAAGCCTCGAAAGGGTTCGGATCCACGAATTTAGAGACTTACTCGAGCCCAGACTCAAAAAGGTTCGGATCCACGAACCTATAGATCCAAAGCACTTGGCTTCGAACGGATTCAGATGCAATCTAGAAACCGCTCCATTAATGAGTTCCAGAACATTTGCGAACTCGGAGCTTTCCGTGATCTACATACCAGAACCATGGGCATAATGGAGTCCGAACAAAGGACTCGATCCCGAGGACGGTGAGTGGAGATAAATTCACTCTTCGGTTAAATTAGCCTATACCTAGGTCGAGGTGGCACAATCTAAGGGGTCCCTGAGACCCGGCAATATTTGTGGCAGGGCGTTCTCTTGAACTACCCTGACCCTTCTCTGGGACTACCCCTGACCTTTTGGGATGATTGAGGATCATTGGTTACGTGTGGCTAAGAAGAAGGGTTCGCCGAGAGGTTGATCTCCTCTTCGGGGTTTTTCTCATCCTCAGAGAGGTCACCTCCTTAGACAAGGTGGTTAGAGAGAATATTCCCTATGTGCGTTGCACATGGGATCCATCCTACATCATGAGGTGCCTATAAATAGCACTCACCCATAGTTTTACAAAAGATGGATTTTAGAGAGACAACTCTTGGGAAAGAACTAATTTCCCTTCTCCATTATCAACCTTGAGAGTGAAAGTGGGAGATCCGTGGGAGAGCCTTGTCATTATTCTGTCTCTAACTACTTTGCCTTCTTCTTCACCTAATCTCTTATCTCTATCATCTCTTTGCTTTGTGTTCCTAGTTATACTATTAAAGAATCTAAGTCTCTCATTATTTCTACAGAATTCGAATTTTCTTTAAAATCTTTGAAGATCTTTGAATTTTCTAACAACGTTCTTGAACCTTCTCATACAATCACCATATCCAATAAACAATCTTAGTTAACAATATAAGGAACTACAACATTGTTAGATTAACGGGATACAAGGCTTATCCACCTAATTCATTTATAGTTTTTAATTAGACAGTGGCATTATATCAGATATTTTTAATTCCAATCTAAGATGCTTATATCTATTGCATGCAGTATTTAGTTTTTCTTGAATTTATGTGTTAAGACATAGAACTACTAATGTTTTGATACCTTTCTCTCATCTCAGATGGTCTGCAATAGCAGCAGCACTACCTGGATGAACAGACAATGAAATAAAGAACTACTGGCACACCCACGTACAAACCAGCACAGTTGAAAACATCCAAGGCTGAATCCAACCAAAACAATTTACCTGAATTGAATCTATTGGTTGATCCTGGATTTATACTTCCACACTCTGAGCTATGGTGCCTAGCCCCTGCACAGTGATCTTTTGTTCAACCTCTCATTGCCAGGAGAGATTGGTGGAATCAAAGAGCCTAGTGTCCATATTTAAGCGAAATGCCAGTTTTCATTGCACTCAAATGTTCATGGTCGGGATGTACATACGTAGGCATGGGGGCATGAACCAATAGTTCCATCTATGTTGTTTTTGGCCAAAGTTGACATTGTGCTGTGCATGAATAAAGTTGGGAGTGCCTGAAATTCATTTCAATAAAAGATTATTTGGGATTTGCTTATTTAGTATATTTTTGACTTTTTATAAAAATGTATAAAAAAGTAGAGAAGTAATATGAGTCAAATAATACATTTATTTATATCATTCTAAACAACCTTCAATTTTTGTTTCATTTCAAGTTCTTTCTAATCACCCATCATTCAAATTTTTGTTTCATTTCAAGTTCTTTCTAATTACCATCATTCAATCAGATACACCCTTTAGGGTGCATACCAGATGCACCATATTACAAATTGGCATAATTTCACCACACAATTTCATAATATCAACTAAAAAATACGTAATTTCACCACAAATTGTCGTAACCAAACTACAAACTTTTATAACATTAATCACAAAATTTTAGACATTTTGTTATTCTAATTTATAGCGAGATTACACATTTGATAATTAATTTATGAAATTTTGTGATAACGTTACATCAATTTGTGGTAGAATATATGCACACCATAAGCTTTCCCTTCAAATAGATCTTACGTGAGATAGGAGATTTTTATTTTTTATTTGAGTTAATTACCTAAAAGTCATATTTACAAATGTTATGATAGCTTAGGTCTTATTTAAGATTTTTTGAACCAATAAGTCTTATTTAATAAAACTGAGAATATTATCAGTTTTTTTCAATTTTTAAAACTAATCACATTATCAATTTTGCATAGTAATGTTCCAGATAATTATTTCTCTAATTGAGGGGAAAAAAAATAGAATATGAGATTAAATATTTTCTCCATTTTACTTATTGGTTTAATTCACCCACCCAATAAAATAGAGAAAATTATCAAAAAAAAAATTTAGTTTTAAAACTAAGAACATTATCAACTTTTTCATTTTTAAATTTTTTTTTTTTTTCAATTTTGCATATCAATGTTCTATCATCATGCTCCCTTGTAAATACAAAATTTTCAATTTTGCATAAAAAAAAATAATTCAGTTTTTTTCATTTTTTTTGCACATAATTTTTTTCTTTTAGTTTTTTCAATTGATAGTTGATATTTTAAAATTTCAAAAATCAAAAAAATGTCAAATCATCATGTTCTTTATAGATAATTATAATGATGAACAATCATTATCTAAAGGGCAATTCCGACTATTAAAAATTTAATGAGACTTGAAGTCTAAAAAATCTTAGTTAAAACTTAATGAAGTATAAATTCATAAATTAAAACTTATGTGTAAATGTCCCTTTTTATTTTTATATCATTCAATGCTCCCAATAATAAATTCAACTATTCATTATATAAATTTAAGGACATTTGATTTATAAATCTAATTTTAAATTTTTATTTTTTTCTAAATATTCACATTCTTAAATATTTTGTCTATAAAGGAGAGTTACCAAACTACCCATATATATATTGGTAACGTTTGATTTAGTTTTAGAATCATGATTTGATAATGGAGTTGTATTTTGAATTTGTGAGCTGTTGAATCATGATTTGAAAAAAAATATATATATATATTTCGTCATGAATTTTGAAAAGAGTTTTAAATTTTTGAAATTAGAAAAGTTGTTTAGTTATGAGTTTTGAAAAGAATTTTCAAAACTTAATTCAAAAACTTATTACTCATAACCAAACACACAACTCAAAACTCTATTTAAAATTTTATTCAAAACTCATAACCAAACTCTTTTTAAATTCAATTCAAAAAAAATACTGAAAAAAAATACAATTTTTATTTCAAAAATTCAAAAATTCTGACAATATTTTTTTTATTTAAAATATTAAAAAATATTTTTTTTTTAAAAAAATATTCAGCTAGTTCTTTAAAATTACTGTTGATTGTATATTTGATTGTAATTTTTTAATTGTTTTGTTTAAAAGTGTTTTTTATTTTTTAAAAATTACTGTGACAAATTAATTTTTATTTAAATTTTTTTTTGTTAATTTTAAATAAATAGCCAAATAATTTGTCGTTTTGGTCTAAAAAAATAATTTCTATATTTAAAAAATATCAAAAACAAATATAAATTTTTTTTTTTTTCAAATAACAAGAGGCAATTGCCAAAAAAAAAAAAACAAAAAAGCAAGCATTGTTCTAGTCAACTGGCCGGACGACTGGGTAAACCCAAAAATTTAAAAACTATTCGAGAGGATATCCGGGCGAATAACTAGCTAGTCTCAAAAATTCAAAAACTCTCTAGTTACCAAACATGTTTTCAAATGTGTTTTGACATGTAATATAGAATCAAATTTTGAAAATTATAATCAAATAAAAGATTAAAATATGAGAGTGGAATCATCATTTCAAAATAGAACCCACCAGAGCCACTCTTTCCCTTTGCATCTATTTAAGATATAAATTTGGGTAAATTACATTTACCTTCCCTGAGGTTTCTGACAAATACAGGGACCTCCCATGTGGTTTGAATAATTATAGTAACCTCCCCTACTTTACCTGACAATGTCAAGATTCTCCTATTCCGTCTATTTTGCACAAACGACGTTAATATCCTATAGAAAATAACCATATACCCTTGCTTTTGCCTGCGAAAAGATAAAAAAAACCCTTTGTTCACAAAATTCATAATCAAGCTACATTCACAATACAAATCAAATTCCTGAAAAAAAGAAGAAAGAGAGAGAGAGAGAGAGAGAGAGAGAGAGACGACAATAAGGAACGTGAAGAATGTTGATCCGTGTGAAGAAGACGACGAAGCTATTCGATTTTTTCCCGATCGTCGTTGCCAGTGCACAATATAAAAGAGTTTCATCGATCAGAAGTTGTTGTTACGGCTTCCAGGTAAGATTTTGAACTTTGTAAGCTTCGAATATGATTAATTTGAGTTGATGATTTTCGATTTTTTTTTTTCATCTTTTTTCTTAGAAATTTTTTTCTATTCTGTGTTTGATTTGATGAAATGTATGTGAGAAAGGTTTTCTTCGAAAATATATATTTAGGGTTTATATTTTATTTGCAAAATTTCTGACTGAAAAAAAGGAATTTGCTGAATATTACTATAATAATAGTGTAATCTAGGGATTTAATATAAATTTGTGATTTTTTGAATTTTATTTATGAGATGTATGTTTAGGGCTTTATATTTGATTTGCAATGTTAAGGGCTTTTATTTGATTTGCGAAATTTCTGATTGGTAAAAAAGGAATTTGTTGAATATTTTATGAATTTTCTGATTTTCTGGGTTTTATTTATGAGATGTATGTTAGGGTTTTCATTTGATTTCCAAAATTTATCATTGAAAAATAGGGATTTGTTGAATATTAGTATAATAATAGTGTAATTTAGGGATTTCTTCATGTTTTCATTTTTCTTTAATTAATTGTTGAGTACAATACATCTTCGGAGTTAATTGTTACATCATTTTTCTTCTTTTTCTTGTGAATTTGTCATTGTATGGACTTGCTTATTTTATTAGAGCTTTTCTTCATTTTTTTCTTCTTTTCTTTAGTTAATTGTTGAGTATAGTACATGTTAGGAATTAATTGGTACGTCATTATGATCACAGTATGGCTGTATTTTCTTATTTCAATTTAATCTCAACTACAAAGGAAAAGTGGGAAGAGTGTATGATGTGGACCCAAATATGTATTGCTACATTGATGCCTTGAAGGATGTAACTGCAACAGTCCTCTCTCACATTTCTTGTAGTGAAGCAATAACAATCATATTATATTGTGATATGCCTAGTACTAAGACAAGGAGACTAATAGAAAATGATCTTGAGGTCACACTAAAATGGTCAAGGACTTGTAGAGTGGAGTATGTAGAAGGCAATGAGTATGAGGTGAAGGATAATGAGGGGGTTAATCACATTTTCCATCTTGGGGCTATGACTTGTGTATGTAGACAGTGGGAAATATCTTCTTTAATGCAAACATGTTGTGGCTGCAATTTCTCACAGCAGGTTAAACATAGAAGATTTTGTCCACCCTTACTACTCTAAGGCAACTTATTTGAGAGCTAATGGTGGAATGATACATCCCATCTTAGACCATAGCATGTGGTCACTTATACCTAGGGGCCCTTTACAACCCCCACCTCTGAAAAGATTGTCGGGAAGGCCAAAGACTTCAAGGAAGAGGGCTGCTCATGAGCCTCCAACTGGAACAAGTCAGAGCAGAAGGTCTAGTACCTTGAGATGCAAATGGTGCATGCAATTTGGACACAACAAGAGAACCTGCCAAAGAGGTCCAATCAAGGGTAGAGCATCTGCTAGTGGTAAAGGCAGTGGCATAGCTGGTGGCAGGAGCAGTGGCACATCTAGTGGTAGAGGCAGAGGCAAAACTGTTGGTAGGGGCAGTGGCACATCCAATGGTAGAGGCAGTGGCAAAACTACTGGTAGGGGCAATGGCAATCTGTGATTAGGGGCAAAGGTAGAGGCAATTCAAGTAGGAAAGGCTGTTCAGCTGA
This sequence comes from Camellia japonica, assembly GCA_030407325.1. Classification (NCBI taxonomy): domain Eukaryota; kingdom Viridiplantae; phylum Streptophyta; class Magnoliopsida; order Ericales; family Theaceae; genus Camellia; species Camellia japonica. The sequence continues at coordinate 129,448,756 of JAPPVO010000014.1, forward strand.
GAGGGGAAATGTAAGTGGCAGAGGCAATTCAAGTGAAAGGGACAGTTCAGCTAGGAGGGGAAATACAACTACAAGAGAAAGTTCAACTGGAAAGGGGAGTTCAAATGGGATAGGCAAGGGCAAGGCCAAGCATGCACAAGTAAGTTTTTTCTATTTCTTTTGCCTTTTCATTTGTGATTTTTATTTGTTTTGTATATCCATTTATGATATTGATATACTTTGGTTTTCAATTTAGGATATTCCAAGAGGGACCTCCCCAATGCCTACTAAGTGTGTGACACAGGTCACACAACATCATGTTAGTTATGCACTTAGTTATGAAGTTACAATGAATTTATTTTCTTATTTTTTCAGCTTGCATGAATCCAACATTGCATTTTTGTTTATTTGTTTGTTTGTTTGACTTTTTTTTGCAGACGACTTAGCTAAGCTGTTGATATTTTGGATACAAGGATTAACATAGGTTGAAGGTATAAAATGTATGTTGCTTTAATGTACAGTTAGTGAGGATCATGTTCCACTTTTTTGTATTTTGTAGTGGACATGCAATACTCAGAATAGCAATATGATGATGTGGCCACTTTTGTTTTTTTTGTAGTGGCCATGAAGTATTTATAAATACTCATTTTGGGAACTTACATGATGTAATTGCATAGACTTGACAAATATGGTCCATGGAATGATGTAACTAAACATATATGATAGGAATGATGTAAGTAAACTAATTGAACATATATGATGGGAATGATGTAATTAAACAATCCTACTTGATGTTTCTATGATGTAAGGGAATGGTCTTTATGTTTACAGGTCATTATATTAGTCAAATTAGATGTGCATATTTACATAATGCTTAAATAACTTCATCATATTTATATATGGTCCATTACAAAACATAAGGTCTATTGCAAAATATGACAAAACCTTACATAAGATCCATTACAAAACATTAGGTAAATCATTACTATTACATTTTGAGAGCAACCATCAGGGAAATCAAACATAAAACAACATTCATGATCATTATTATCTTCATAAACCCCATGTTTGCTTCAAGTACTTGCATCCTTGTTTGCATGTCCCCCATTTGGTTCATTAAATTCATTGCATGACTTTCTTCTTCATAGGATAAAGTGTGTCTGTTAACAACTGCTTAAGTGTCTTTTATCATCATTTCTCTTCCAACAGATGAGTTTACTGGTTTGCACCAACCCTAGAATGTGCATTTTCCATTTAGGCATAAATAATACAATTTGCTTCTGTGTGTGTGTGTTTTTTTTTTCCTGATTCAGTGACTTTAATTGTTGTTTTGCTCTCACAGTAGTAGAGCTTGCTTCTATATTTCATCAACCCTCCTCCATTAGATGATGACATATCCATCCAATGAACCTACATTCATGAAATGTGAGAGTTATAATGCATTTTCAGAACATATATTGCATTTTATTGTTGTTGTACTTTATTTATGAATAATGGGACATACGTATGTTGGATGTTCGTGCTTTATTTGTCATTTGTGCTTTATTTGTCAATAATGGTTGATGTTGTTTGTGCTTTGTGCTTTCAAATGATTATTATTATTATTATTATTATTATTATTATTATTATTTTATTATTATTATTATTTTGACTGGTTAATTGTTATTCACATGTATTTTTTTTTTTTAAATAGTTGATGTGAGTAGGAACATACCTGTGTTGTGCTTGGACTCTTCATTTTGTTGTTCTTCAATTTTTTTGCCTCTGTAATTTTACCTCTTTCACTTGGATTTGCTGAAGCTGGAGAACTCTAGCATTTGGTATATATAGATGGGTTGAGAGCACTTGAGGCCATTTAAGTGTGTCACGCCCCAAGCTCCGTGACAACGCCGCACACTCATTTAAGTGAGCATGCAAGGCTAAGAGTCTAACACATAACCAACAATGTAAAATACTCCAATTAAATCCTTAATTATCATAATGCTAAAATCCATAAAAATTGATTATTCTTATCATATGAAATTATCCATCAAGTCCACTAATAAAATCCATTAACAAAACAATTAATCCAAGTACTTAAATCATAGTTTTACTCTCGGCACATTATGATAATTATCCACCAAGTCCACTAAAAAATCTATTAACAAAACAATAATCCAAGTACTTAATCATAGTCCTACTCTCGGCACTCCCATATGTAAAAAAAATTCCCGCGCAGCTCTACTCTTCAGAATCTGAAAAAAAAATAAAATAAGGGTAAGCTAGATAGCCCAGTAAATAACCAACCATCACTGCCAGCTGGATCAGTAGTAAAAAAAAATAGTAAAAAATCGATAACCAATAAATATAAATTTTCTACAGTTCAATAAATGAATAATTATTTGTAAGATGGTTTCATAACTAAAAATAAACAATGTACAATACATTTTAAATGAAAAGCCAACAAGATAATTCAAAGTAATTCATTGTTTAAATCGATGGTTCGATATTCAAATGGTTCAATGATTTGATTCACAAAACCCAAGTCTTAATGACTACGGTCACTTAGCCCATGACAAGGTCCGAAACCACACATAGGCCGGTGGTAAAGCCCCAAAAGAAACTAGTTTCTGTGTCAACAAATAACCCTTATTGGCTAGGGTCCAAATCATAGTCAGACTAGAGTGATGTTCAAAATTCAAACAATACACAACTTTTAAATAAAATATTCGATATTTTCGGAATAAACATTTGGTACAATTTTCAGAATAATTTCACAAAATATTCAAATAACTTTCATAATAATATTCGATGTTGTTTTATACTTGACCCATATTTTATTTTAAGAGAACAGGAAAGCTATGAATAAATATTTATGATTTTAAACGGTTCGATAGGAATAAAAATAAACCAACAGTGATAGAGGGTTACTTACCTCAAACGCTTAAAATAATATTCCAATACTAACTCTAAACACCCAGCGCCACCACTTCAATCACACAAACCTAATTAAATATTATACCACATAAACAATTATTATTGATCACCATGATGCATCTATCATTCTTTTGTTTATAATACAATAATCTAATAATATAGTCTACAAGTAAAATCCAAAACCCCAAAATATAGCTTCCTCAATCCTCAAGACTTCATCTATTCTATCGTATTTTTTCTTTACATATATAAACCCATAGTTGTTAGAAGTCAAAGCCAATAGGATTGCTTATCACATATCAGACCCAAACACACACACCCAAACCACATACCAGATACTTGTAGAAAGGAATAGTTAGGAGTACCATAAAAAAAAAAATCTTACCTCCAAGAGATGATTAAATCAAAATCACCAATCTATGAATCTTTCTTTCTTTTCTTTTCTTCTTCTTCTCTGTTTTTTTTTTTTTTTTTTTTTTTTTTCCCTACTCCTAAATCTGCCGCAGCAGCCACCACATCCAATACCTCTATTTGTTTGTGCTTATATGTTTCCAAGACCTAAAGCCCAAGTGGGCCTATAACCCAATCTCCCAAAATTACAAACTTAACCATCTAAGTAATAAAAATTATAAAGCCACCTCATAACTAATTCCTTGATAGTACTAAATGACCCATATAAATTAATTTAACAATTACTTTATCCAAAAATAATTCTACACATAAAAATTTGGATTTTACATTCTTCCCCACTTAAAAGAAATTTCGTCCTCGAAATTTGACATACCTGGAGTCTCAAAAAGTTGTGGATACTTTTGTCTCATTTCATCCTCAAGTTCCCAAGTAGCTTCTCCTTCCGAGTTATTACTCCATTGAACCTTAACATAGTGAATGACTCGACGCCTCAAAACCTGTTCCTTCCTATCAACAATTCGTATAGGGTGTTCCTCATATGTCAAATCCTCCTTAAACTGCAACGGTGCATGATCAATCACATGACTAGGATCCGGTATATACTTCCTTAACATTGAAATATGAAAAACATTATGAACTCCAGCTAGTGAAGGTGGTAGAGCAAGTCTGTAAGCTACCTCTTCAATTCGATCTAAAACCTCAAATGGTCCAACAAATCTAGGACTCAGTTTACCACGAACACCAAATCTCATTACTCCTTTCATAGGAGACACCTTAAGGAACACATGGTCTCCAACCCCAAACACCAAATCGCGTCTCCTGTTATCTGCATAACTTTTCTGTCTACTCTGTGCAGTGCGAAGTCGCTCTCTAATAAGATTGATCTTGTCCACTGTTTGTTGCACAATCTCAGGCCCTAACAACTTCCTTTCGCCTACATCATCCCAACAAATAGGTGATCTACACTTCCGTCCATATAAAGCCTCATATGGTGCCATCTGAATGCTCGCATGATAACTGTTATTATAAGAGAATTCCACTAAGGCCAATTGCTCATCCCAAGAACCTCCAAGATCAATAACACAAGCCCTTAACATGTCTTCCAAGGTTTGAATAGTTCTCTCTGACTGTCCATCAGTTTGAGGATGAAAGGCAGTGCTAAAATTCAAACTAGTACCCAAAGCTGCATGCAAACTCCTCCAAAACATAGATACAAATCTGCTATCTCTGTCTGACACTATGGTCATCGGAATACCATGCAACCTCACAATCTCTTTGATATACAGTTTTGCAAACCTCTCTAAGGAGAACCCCACCTTAAAAGCTAGAAAGTGAGCGGATTTGGTCAATCGATCAACGATAACCCAAATAGCATTGTTACCACCTTGGGTCCTAGGCAACCCTGTCACAAAATCCATGGTAATATGTTCCCACTTCCACTCGGGAATAGGAAGAGGTTGTAACTTACCTGCAGGTCTCTGATGTTCAACTTTCACTTGTTGACATACCAAACATTGAGCAACATACTGAGCAATTTCCCTCTTCATATTATTCCACCAAAAGTTCCTCTTCAAGTCTTTATACATTTTAGTGCTCCCTGGGTGTACCGTATATCCTGAACTGTGAGCTTCTTTCAGGATTTCTCTCTTGAGCTCCAAATCATTAGGCACACACAACCTCTCTCCAAACCTCAAGGTTCCATCTTTATACATACAAAATTCCATCTGTAGCCCTATTTCCATTTCAGCTTTAAGTTTTTGCAACTGAGGATCTCTTCCTTGAGCATCTTTAATTCTATCAATCAATGTGGGTTAAACCCTAAGGTTTGCCAACTGCACTCCATGGTTATGCCATCTAATCTCAATATTCAACCTCTGTAAGTCCTCCAAGATATTCTTTTGGTTAGTGTTAAATTCAATGTATAAAGAGAGAAATACAAAGAAAATAATGTATATATTGATGTATTGAATGTTATGTATTACAAATGGTGAAGGGCTCCTTATATAGGAGAAGTTACAGGCTTACAAGCCAAAAGAGAAAACAGAATTATTAAAGCATACTATTTATTATACTAACCTAATTATTAAAGCAGCACTAGCAACACTTTACATATTATATTCTAACAACCCCCCCCAAACTCAAGGAGGGTAGGAACCAACCAACTTGAGTTTGGAGAGAGTAACAAAACAGGAAAAATAAAATAAAATAGGATAGGAGACACTGTATGGTCGTGTCAGACCGTTGGTGAAGACACTGTATGGTTGTGTCGGACCGTTGTAGCAGCTAATCGGAATCAATGTCGGGACAGTTTACAGAGTCTTGTCGGACCCATGAAGAAGCTAACCGGAATCAATGTCGGGACAGTTTACGGAGTCTTATCGGACCCATGTAGAAGCTAACCAGAATCAATGTCGGAACAGTTTACAGAGTCTTGTCGGACCCATGAAGAAGCTAACCAGAATCAATGTCGGGACAGTTTACGGAGTCTTGTCGGACCCATGTAGAAGCTAACCGGAATCAATGTCGGGACAGTTTACAGAGTCTTGTCGGACCCATGTAGCAGACACTGTGTGGTCATGTCAGACCGTTGGAGCCCAAAAGATAAACAGATATAGATATATATCGCACCCTTAAAAGTCGCACCTTCAAAAGGCGTGCCCAATCTATCAAAAGGCGTGCCATCAAAAGGCGTGCCCGACACGCGGCGATGCACGTGCCCGCCTTGGCTTGTGCGCCCGGTTTGTCGTCTGGCGTCGAGAGGCGCGCGATGCGCGTGTCTGCCTTGGCTATTTAAACCAAGACTGAGCCTGAGGCTGAAACAAAACACCTGCTGAAAACCTCTTCGTTTGCAAACACTCTACAACCAACCCATCTTCTGCAGCCGACCCTTTCTAACATTACCAGTCTGAAAGCTCTGATTCTCTGAGACACTTTGCAACCCAGAATATGGCCTCTTCTTCCCGTTCAGCTACCCAGAACATGGCCTCTTCTTCCCGTGGTCTGCTCACGCTCTTTCCCGACCTCAATGAGTCCACAAGAGAGCTAACCGGGGCAGTTGCCCTTAAACCTCAACCAAGCGCCCCTGGACCAAGCGCCCCTGGTTTTGCGCCGTTGAACTTTCCGATGTTGTCAGTTGAGCAGATAATGGCTGCTCAATCTGATATTGAGGCCAATTATTATACATTGAAGTCATGTGTTGAGACCATGACTGCGGTCACAAACTTGTCGCACCGACTTCAGAGTAGGACAAATGAGGTGCAGCAGTTAAACGCCCAACTGGCTCTGCTCCGGGGCATGTATAAGGATGCTCGAACAGAGATAAGTGTGTTGAAGGCGGAAAACAAAGAGCTGAAGCGGAAAGCCACCGTTATGCTCAGATTCGGAGGTCCGCCATATGTGACATTTGAGGAGCAACGGGAAGGGAACGTGCTCGGTGGCGTGGGAAACACGGAGGCAGTGCCGTCAAGGGATGCCCAAGACCGAGGCAAGAAGAAGAGAACAGCTGAAGAGGTGAAAAAGTAAGGCCGGTGGGTGGTTGTGGGTGTGGTTGGAGATTGTTTTGTTTTGTTTTTTTTTTTTTTTTTTTTGGTGTAAAATGGTGATCGGGTTTGATCCCTGAGATGAATAAAGCCAGTTTGTTTGGGAATGGTGAATGTGGCTGTTTTTTTTTTTTTTTGGAAAGAAAAGTAAATAAATAAAGAAAAATAAATAAGTAAATAATAATAACGTATTTGAAATCAAAGAGGAGAGAGTGGGAAACATACGTATTTGAAATCAAAGAGGAGATAGTGGGAAACATGTGAGTGAAAAAGGAGAGCATGGGATAAAGAGAATAAAAAAATAAATAAATAAAAGAAAAAGTGTGCTAATAGTGTAGCCGGTGCGAGCAGTGCATACAATCAGCGGATAATAGTTTGGAAAAATATTATAATAATAAAATATATATATGCTTTGTGGGAAAGAAGATAATGGAGACAAGTTTGGTGAGATTTATGGAAAAGATGACCCAAAAGTTGGAGCGCACATGAGGCACCACTCAACCCCAAATATGCTTTGTGGGATACATGGCCCAGCAGGATGATTATGTCTTGAGGAGGATATAATTTGGTATAGCCAATAGCCTCCAGAAAGGCTGTCTTTGTAAAGTCCAAGATTATCATGAGAAACCTGATTTAAACACCCTGAAAATCTACCAGAAGTGAAGAGATCCAAAGCCTACATGTTCAGGTCCATTGAGCTGGAAATCGCTGAAGACGATGGATTCAAGTTGGAAATATTTATGGTGGGGAAAATCTGGCTGAAGTTCCCTCTACTAGGTGGTGCTACAGTAGCTCCACCGCCACCACCGGAGTAGAATTCTCCGGCTGGAAGTTCACCGAGCCATTGAATACCATGTGGTCTGGTCCGAATGCTGCCTCTAAGCTAGCTCATGCCAGTGCGCTTGAAAAGGTCTCTTCGGGGAGATGGCAATCTAAGCAATCGATCCATTATTCTCCAACGGATGTTGAGGTCATTAGACAGGCTGCAGTTGAGAGTGAATTCCACTCCAATGGTGATAATTTGTACAATAAGAGCAGCTACCATCCAATGGATGTGGCAGATAGAGTGGAATATGATGATGCAATGTTGGTAAGGCATGCTGAAAGGAGTTTGACTGTTGATCATGGGATTCGAGGTGTTGGAGGCTTGGGCTTAACACCAAGCTGCAATATTGGTGAGGGAGGCATTGCTCTTGCTGAGGCTGTGCATGGTTCTGCACCTGATATTGCTGGAAAGAATCTGGCAAACCCAACAGCTCTAATGTTAAGTGCTGTAACGATTCTTCGCCATCTGGAGCTACATGATAAAGCTGATCATGATCGAAGAAGCATATCGTGATCGTGATCGTGATCGGAGTAAAGGTATGTGTAGAAAATTCCAGCATAATAGGTTGAGGTCCGGCGGGCGGCCAAGGCGAGGTTGCCGCCCGCCGGTGAAGCAAAAATACTAGGTGCTAAACCCGCTCTGATACCATGTTAAATTCAATCTATAAAGAGAGAAATACAGAGAGAATAATGTATATATTGATGTATTGAATGTTATGTATTACAAATGGTGAGGGGCTCCTTATATAGGAGAAGTTACAGGCTTACAAGCCAAAAGAGAAAACAGAATTATTAAAGCATACTAATTATTATACTAACCTAATTATTAAAGCAGCACTAGCAGCACTTTACATATTATATTCTAACATAATCAAGGTAGCCAAATTACTCGGGGTCTTTCTACTCAAGGCATCCGCCACTGCATTGGCTTTTCCTGGATGATAATTGATAGTCAAATCATAGTCCTTTAATAGCTCCAACCATCTCCTTTGCCTCATATTCAATTCTTTTTGAGTGAAAATATACTTCAAACTTTTATGATCAGTGAATATCTCACATTTCACCCCATACAGGTAGTGCCTCCAGATTTTCAATGCAAACACCACAGCAGCCAACTCCAAATCATGTGTAGGATAATTCTGCTCATATGGCTTCAACTGCCTAGACGCGTATGCCACTACCTTATCATTCTGCATCAGGAGACAACCCAAGCCCATCTTCGATGTATCACTATAGATGGTAAAACCTTCATCTCCGACGGAACTATAAGTACTGGAGCACACACCAATCGACTCTTTAGATCTTGGAAACTCTTCTCACAATCATCAGACCACTCAAATTTAACCCCTTTTTTGTGTTAAACAAGTTAAAGGCATAGAAATTCGAGAAAATCCCTCAACAAACCTTCTATAATATCCTGCTAAACCCAAGAAGCTACGAATTTCAGTGACACTAGTAGGCCGATTCCACTCCATCACCGCCTCCACTTTCTTGGGGTCAACAGACACCCCATCTTTAGATATCACATGACCCAAAAATGCTACACTCTCCAACCAAAATTCACACTTCTTTAATTTAGCAAATAACTTCTTCTCCCTTAATATCTTCAACACTATTCTCAGATGTTCTTCGTGTTGCTCTTTACTCTTCGAGTACACAAGAATGTCATCAATAAAAACTACCACAAACTGATCTAAGAAGGGTTTAAATACTCTGTTCATTAAATCCATAAAATCTGCAGGAGCATTGGTCAACCCAAACGGCATCACTAAAAATTCATAGTGCCCATATCTAGTTCGGAAGGCTGTCTTAGGTATATCTTCCGCCTTAACCTTCAACTGATGATAGCCAGAACGAAGGTCAATCTTAGAAAAGACTTGTGCTCCTTGCAACTAATCAAATAGGTCATCTATCCTAGGCAAAGGATATTTATTCCGGATTGTCACCTTGTTCAACTCTCGATAATCAATGCAAAGGCGAAAACTACCATCCTTCTTTTTCACAAATAAAACGGGCGCACCCCAAGGAGAAACACTAGGCCTAATAAAGCCCTTATCTAGTAACTCTTGTAACTATTCCTTCAACTCTTTCAACTCTGCCGGGGCCATCCGATACGGAGCCTTGGAGATAGGACCCATGCCGGTATCAATTCAATGGCAAACTCAATCTCTCTATCTAGTGGCAACCCCGGTAACTCTTCAGGAAAAACATCGGGAAATTCCTTCACAACTAGAATATCCTCTAACTTCAATTCAGTCTCACGTGTATCTCTCACAGAAGCTAAATAGCCCTCGCAACCATTCCTTAACAACCGTCTAGCTTGCAAAGTTGAGATTACCAGAAGAGGAGTGTTAACTCCACTACCCACAAAACAAAATTCTGGTTGATTAGGAATCTGAAATACTACCCTTTTGCCTCGACAATCAACAGAAGCATAATTGGTTGCCAACCAATCCATTCCAAGAATTATGTCAAAGTCCCGCATATCTAAAACAGTTAAGTCTACAAGCAATTTCCTGTCATCTATACTAACCACACGAGATTTGCAAATTAAGTCGGCAACCATAACACCTCCTATCGAGGTTTCAACACATATGTCGATCTCTCTAGAGACACATTTCCATCCATGTTTCTCAACGAATCCCATAGACACAAATGAATTTGTAGTGCCAGAATCAAATAACACATGTGCATAAACAGAAGACACTAAAATAGTACCTGACACCACTGTGTTGGAAGTCTGAACATCTTGTTGCGTGAGTGCGTACACTCAACCCTGAGTCTTTGGCTTATGACCTCCATTTTTCTTTTGACTTCCTGAAGACCCTTTGTCTGTTGATGCTCTTTTATTTGTCCATGTTTTATGTTCGATCTCATGCCCCTTCTGGTTAGGGCAATCAGCTATCCTGTGCCCCTGTTGCCCGCAAGAGAAACAAGCCCCAGTATTCCAACGACACTCACTATCCCGATGGAATCCATTACACCTAGTGCATTGTACCCGATCATTCTTCTTATCAACACTACTACCCGTAGTTCGACTTCCCCAACTCCCAACCGAAGAAGTGTTTTGTCTCTTAGCATTGCCCTTCGAACTGTTAGTTTGGAAGTTAGAAGAACTAGGCCTCTTTTTATAATTTCTTCTTTCTCTTCTTGGGCTCTAGTGAGGCCACTCTCAACCAACAAAGCCTTATTCAACACTGCTCCAAAAGTAGGTAACTCGAAAGGAACCACCTGTTGCATAATGTTCGTTCTTAGCCCACCTTCAAACTTTCGTGCTCTGCTATCCTCGTCTGCTTCAAATGCTGATGCAAATTTGGACAACTTCGTAAACTCAGCTTCATATTCTGCAACCGTCTTATTCCCTTGCTCTAACTTCGAAAATTCCCTCTGTTTTTGTAGACGAACACTCCTAGGGAAGTATTTCTCATTGCACGCATTCTTAAACTTTTCCCATGTATAAGGGTTGGGATCATGCTCGTGTATGCGCTTCTCCATCTGCCACCAATTGTAGCATAAACGTAGCATAGGTCACCTTCTGATCATCTGACACTCAAAAATGGGAAATAACGTTTCCATTTCTGTCAACCATTTTTCAGCCTCCAAAGGGTCTGTGGCTCCGTCAAATGCCAAGGCTATCTTCTTAAACTCAGTAATGTTACAACGTGGCCTCGGTTGTGGCCCAACACCTGGTTGCATCCGTTGTTGTTGCTCCATAAGTCAAGTCAAGTTATTCCCTATGGTGGTTTGTTGTGTGCACCACCCCAGCCAAAGTCTGAAGCACTTGAACCATACCAATTGGATTGGGATTGCAGCTTGTTCTTGTTGTTCCAACTCTTGCCCCTGATTTCCTCCGACTATAGCGACCCCGGTCTTTTCCCATTTGGTTGTTGTATCCGGACTTATGTTTCGTAGATCCCGTTGTTATATTATTGTTGTTGCTGTCCTTTAAATTCCTTATTCTTGAGTTATAGGATGTATTGGGCAGGTTTGTTACAGGTGGGTTGGGTTTTAGAAACCAAGTGTTGCTTCCAGATTTTTGGACCTTCGCTCGAGCGAGGAGTTGGTCGCTCGAGCGAGCTCTTGATTTTGGTCCTTCGCTCGAGCCAGGGTTATTCGCTCGAGTGAGAGATTGCGTCTAGTATAGACCTGAGAGCTGTATTTGTTGGCTCGAGCGAGCTTTCCTTCACTCGAGCAAGTTTCGAGTTCTTCGCTCGAGCGAGCATTCTGTCGCTCGAGTGTGCTTCTGGGTTGCAGACCTGAAGCATTGCATTCTTGGCTCGAGCGAGACTTTTGTCGCTCGAGCGAGTCCTTTTTGTGTCTGGTCACTCGAGCGACCAATCCTTCGCTCGAGCGAGCCTGTCGGGTTTAAATACGCAGCAGCGGTTTTTAAAACGTTTTTTCACATTCTTTTTTATCCTAAAACCCTAGTTTCGAGTTTTCTCTCCCTCCACTCACCTTCTCTCTTAGGTTTCATCTATTTTTTGTTTCTCTACCCTAGGCTCTTTATTAAAAAGATAGAGTGAGTCGAGGGCTTCCTTTTAATCTGAACAATCTTGGGTTTTGGAGCACTTTGGATTTTCGCCATCTTCTCCATTCGAGTTCTTCGCTTCGAGGTAGGGATTTCCTACTCCATGTTATAAGTTTTGTTCTAAGCTTTGGTAGTTTGATATGTTGGGGGTTATTTGGTAATTTTGGGAAAAACCCTAGTTGTTTAATAAATTATTTGTATAATTAATTTAGGGAAAAATGTGGAATTGAGTTTAATTCATGAAATTGGGAAATTTAGTGATTTAATGGTGTAGTTGGTTAGTTTAATTACTCACCTATGAAATGTTAAATTTACATTTGTTGATACATTTATTTCCTGTTTAGAAATAACTTTTTGGCTATCGGTGGAGGATAGTCGTGATTGTTGTAGACCTTGCATGTGGATTAGGAAAACTGAAACTAATCACGTTGGTTAAGTCATTGATTTTGACTGTTGAATTAATACAGAAATTTCGTGTATTGATTGTGTGTTGCATATGCATTTTGTTTGGGAGGAGATAGGGGATGTACTCCACGGTTTAGGGGAAGATAGGGGATGGACCTCTAAACCGGATTTTGTTTGGGAGGAGATAGGGGATGGACTCCATTAGCATCACTATATGTGTGCTTATTGATTGAAGTGTTCTTACATGTTGTTTGATACAGCACTAAAATGTGTATCAATTTGGAATTATGGAAGTGTTTTGGCATGAGCCTTAGTCTCATTTGTTTTGTTGATATTGGAAGTAACATTAATGTAATATTTAATTCACTGTTATAGTTTGGCCAGGTTCTGAGCCACATTTGATATAAATGGGAAGTGAAACATGTCATGAAACTGTATGTTGATGAAATGGATATTTGTGTTAACCATCTATTAAATGCTATTGCTTTATTCAATGCTTTTGCTTTATTCAATGCTTATATTTGGTTTAGTATATTTCTACTAGCTGTGGCTCACCCTATACGACGAACATCATTTTCAGGTTCAGGTGATATGCTACCTCCAAGACTTAGCTTGGAAGGAGTAGGAGTTGAAGACTCTGTTTAGTTTTAGTTTGTTATTTATTTTATTTGATATATACATGTAACACTCAAGCCATGGCTTAATTTGTAGTTGAGTTAGTACTCACATTTTGTATCCAAGTGTTGGCTTGGAAAGATGTAAGCCCATAGGGCATTTACGTTTGATGTTACATGTAATGTTTTTTCTTTAGAACTCTGATGAATGGAATAATATTTTATTTTCTTTTATAAATGCATGTTAATATTGCATATATTATGGTTTATTTGAGGGGCATTACACCGACTGCTTGAGAACCACTACCATTTAGCCACATTCCCTCGCCGATTGTTATTACCAGTCCGTCGATTCGTTTGACCCTGGCATGTATTCCTAGCCATATTTGCCAATGTCTCCTCATGTTCCATTGTAGCCTATATGCATCAATAATAAAACCTCATCTCATTCTATTCTCAAGCTCCTATAACATAAAAAAATAAAATTAACATTATACCAATTTATAAGCGTTCCCAATCCTACATCTACCCAATCTCACCACTATTCTATACCAGCCTTTAAAATTATAACCTGGCTCTGATATCACAAAATTGTCACGCCCCAAGCTCCGTGACAACGCCGCAACACTCATTTTAAGTGAGCATGCAAGGCTAAGAGTCTAAACCATAACCAACAATGTAAAATACTCCAATTAAATCCTTAATTATCATAATGCTAAAATCCATAAAATTGATTATTCTTTTCATATTAAATTATCCATCAAGTCCACTAATAAAATCCATTAACAAAACAATTAATCCAAGTACTTAAATCATAGTTTTACTCTCGGCACATTATGATAATTATCCACCAAGTCCACTAATAAAATCCATTAACAAAACAATAATCCAAGTACTTAATTCATAGTCCTACTCTCGGCACTCCCATATGTAAAAAAAATCTCGCGCAGCTCTACTCTTCAGAATCTGAAAAAAAAAAAAAAAAAAAAAAAAAGGGTAAGCTAGATAGCCCAGTAAATAACCAACCATCACTGCCAGCTGGATCAAGTATTAAAAAAAAATAGTAAATAAATCGATAACCAATAAATATAAATTTTTCTACAGTTCAATAAATGAACAATTATTTGTAAGATGGTTTCATAACTAAAAATAAACAATGTACAATACATTTTAAATGAAAAGCCAACAAGATAATTCAAAGTAATTCATTGTTTAAATCGATGGTTCGATATTCAGATGGTTTAATGATTTGATTCACAAAACCCAAGTCTTAATGACTACGGTCACTTAGCCCGTGACAAGGCCCAGAACCACATATAGGCTGGTGGTAAAGCCCCAAAAGAAACTAGTTTCTGTGCCAATAAATAACCCCTATTGGCTAGGGTCCAAATCATAGTCAGACTAGAGTGATGTTCAAAATTCAAACAATACACAACTTTTAAATAAAATATTCGATATTTTCGGAATAAACATTTGGTACAATTTTCAGAATAATTTCACAAAATATTCAAATAACTTTCATAATAATATTCGATGTTGTTTTATACTTGACCCATGTTTTATTTTAAGAGAACAGGAAAGCTATGAATAAATATTTATGATTTTAAATGGTTCGATAAGAATAAAAATAAACCAACAGTGATAGAGGGTTACTTACCTCAAACGCTTAAAATAATATTCCAATACTAACTCTAAACACCCAGCTCCACCACTTCAATCACACAAACCTAATTAAATATTATACCACATAAACAATTATTATTGATCACCATGATGCATCTATCATTCTTTTCTTTATAATATAATAATCTAATAATATAGTCTACAAGTAAAATCCAAAACCCCAAAATACAGCTTCCTCAATCCTCAAGACTTCATCTATTCTATTGTTATTTTTTCTTTACATATATAAACCCATAGTTGTTAGAAGTCAAAGCCAATAGGATTGCTTATCACATATCAGACCCAAACACACACACCCAAACCACATACCAGATACTTGTAGAAAGGAATAGTTAGGAGTACCATAAAAAAATCTTACCTCCAAGAGATGATTAGATCAAAATCACCAATCTATGAATCTTCTTTCTTTTCTTTTCTTCTTCTTCTTCTCTGTTTTTTTTTTTTTTTTTTTCCCCTACTCCTAAATCTGTCGCAGCAGCCACCACATCCAATACCTCTATTTGTTTGTGCTTATATGTTTCCAAGACCTAAAGCCCAAGTGGGCCTATAACCCAATCTCCCAAAATTACAAACTTAACCATCTAAGTAATAAAAATTATAAAGCCACCTCATAACTAATTCCTTGATAGTACTAAATGACCCATATAAATTAATTTAACAATTACTTTATCCAAAAATAATTCTACACATAAAAATTTGGATTTTACAAAGTGTTTGCATTTGATGACATCAGCAAGGTTTGTTAGGTGAATAAGTTGTCAAATCTTAAAAAAATCTTGACATTATTAGATAAAGCAGGAGAAGTTACTATAATTATTTAAATTATAAGAGAAATTTCTGTATTTATCAAAAATCTAATGTAATTTACCCTATAAATTTTGTCATGATAAACGACCATAAATCATTCTGCAGCTCTTCTCTTTTTCAAAAGAACATGTCGAAATTATGCCGGTCGAAGACACAAACCACACTTTCTCCTCCAACAATCCAACCCAGATCGCGATATCCCATAACGTTAACAACCGCATCGAACCCACATCAAACGACGACGACTACGACAACAACAACAATAGAAGTCGCAGTATGGCTGAGATGCTTTCAAAATTGATTATCGCAAATCTGAATTCCCTTGACAAGATTTCGAAGAACAGAAAATACAAAGATCGAATCAAAGGTATGTTCGAGGAGTTCAACAAGTTCGAACAAGAGGGTGGAACTGAAGACCAATTTGGGGAATTGAAGAGGAATATCATGAAATTGAAGGAGCAGATCTCTTCGAATCACGAGGATGATCGTGAAGAGTCCAATCCTCATCGCCGTCAATGGTCAAACAAAGATAATACCAACAATACGCTAAAAAACCAGGCTTCAAAGCGAAGATTCGCAGTCAAAGAATTCAGGGCCTATTATGATCAGCTCGATGAAGTGTCGAGAATCTGTTTACTTTTCTTTTCTGTTTTCCCGGAAAATGCTAAAATAAAGAAGAGGGTCATGATGTACTGGTGGATCGCGGAAGGTTTGATGACAACGGAGAAGCTTAACGGGTGATGGTTAACAAAGATTCAAGATTTGGAAAAGCTTAATACATTGTTTAATGTTAATGAGGCTATTCTTGAAATCAAGCCTGAATGTTTTTCAAAGATGAAAAATGTCGAAGTTCTTTACTTGGGAAGGTGGCAGACCTCGGTCTCGCATCACATTGAATTCGCCGACACCAAGGACATGAAGAAAAATGCAAATGTTTTGGATGGGTTGGGAAATCTCATGTTCTGAGGTTTTGAACCTTGGTGGAATCTCTAGAATTTCAGAGCTTCCCGAGTCAATTTCAAAGCTCACCAATCTTACAATCCTTGACATTAGAGCGTGTCACAACCTTGAGGTGATTCCCGATGGAATTGGCTTGCTCAAGAATTTGACACATTTGGACATGTCTGAATGTTACCTGCTAGATCAAATGCCCAAGGCGCTTGCATCGCTCTCCAAACTCCAAGTCCTCAAAGGATTCTTCGTTTCAGAGGGTAAAAACTCATGTACTCTTGATGATTTGCGAAAAATTTCCAGGTTGAGAAAGTTGAGCATTTACGCGGTTGTCCATGGATTTCCTTCAAACAGAGATTTGTGTGCTTTAAATCAGTTTAAAGCGCTTACCAAGCTGACAATTGTGTGAGCAAGGGGCTCTGTGCAACCAACAGTAGCTACCAAGAAACCGAGTCTCCTAAGAGCTCCAACAAGATCATTTACCTCTTGTTGGCTACATATTTTGTACGAGCCAATTACAATTCGACGCATGGCGAAATAAGGGTAATATAGAAAGACTATTCAAGTCGTCGATCCTGATCGTACACGTGGCAATTAGTATTGGTTATTAAAAAATCTGAGTAGCAGCGGATCATCAAAGGGATACAAAGTGACGTGGCTCCAATGGTTACTCGCATTTCAGATTCAAATTTAGGAGGGAAGCTTAACTGCAAGTAATGGCGTAATTGAGCTAATATTGGGGCAACATGATCGATGATCATGGAGGAGCAGTTCGACGGTTGGAAGTGCAATTCGATGGTCACCCTTGAGCAGTATAAATAGTAGAGAAGACCCCAGAAAAACCCCCGGACTCAGATCATACAAACCAGTCTTACTTTACATATTTTCCAGTTTTACATTTCCTGTTCTTTAAATTCCTGCTCTTTACATTCCTGTACTTTAAATTCTTGCACTGCACTTCATTCGTAGGAGTAGTTTCAAGTAGATCGTTACTGTAAACCTCTACGAGGCTGGATCATTGTAAGTTTTCATTTTAATGAAATACTTCAATTGTTCTTCATTTAACTGTTATTTTGCTTAATTTCTCCTAAGTCAAGCCACCAGTAAAAGTCCTCTTCATTGAGGCTGAAAGAACTAAAACATAATCGTCTGATAATTGGTTGGCAATTAACATTTCTGTAAGGACTAATTGATCCTTGCTGGCACGCTCACATTTACAAAAATACCCTTCGAAAGCCAAAAAGCCAACATATATTTTTGGCGCGCCCGGTGGGACCATATTTAAATGGCTAGACGAAGAAGACAAGGAGAAAATGAACGCTTGGAAGAAGGCGTAGAAGGAGAGGTAGAAATACCTAATCCAGAGGATAATGTGGCAACACATCCTATGGAAACTCCCATATTATTAGAACCTATGGTCGAACAGACCAGTACTTTAAGACAAGAACCACATGTTCATAGTATTGGATGAAACCAAGGAATTAGACTATCCACTGTTCCATCTACTCATCCAATAAATCCATGGGATGGCCTAGTAGATGCCATGGAACAGCAATTAATGAACACAATGGAAATGTGGGCAACATCCTTTTTGGATCGAATGAATAACCACCAACCAACAAACACAAGACACATCGAGGAAGTTTTAGATGTCCCTCAACAAAGATTAGCTAGAGATAAACAGCCTATGCAAGTTAATGGACATTCTAATGGTCAAACTAGTAATCAGAACTACGAAAGACCATCACCTCAGTCTTGGTATGAACCCATTTCGAGGCCTATAGCAGGTCAAAATGCCTCAGTACTCAACAATGAAGCCATACAAATTGGTGGATCTGGCCCAGTACAAGAAACTGGCATAAGAATGGTCACGAATCCCATGTTCGAAGCCATACCTGGTACAAAGGGGTTCACTAATCCCTTATTCAAATTTATACCCGAGGGGTTGGAAGGTTTGCCTGCAAATGGAAGGGACACAACGCCTGTTCCAGCACCTTTTGCAAGTCCTTTCGCAGGACAGGCTCAAAGGGGTTACCCACACCCCCAACAGCAACCTGCACCACGAGGACAACCAGTCCCAAATGTACCGCCTTATGGACCAAGAGGACCACAAGCACAAGTTTGTCCATCAAATCCTGTGTTTTTCCCTCCAGTAGTGGTTCAGCAAGCACAAAATATGGTCCTTAGGGACCAAATCGTTGATATTGTTAGGAAGATGTGTGGACCGATGGCTCGGGGGTCCAGACTCCTGTATACAGAAAACCATACCAGAATGGTAGATAGGGTACATGAATACCCAAGGGGGTTCAGGATACCAGATTTACCCTTTTCTATGGGAGTGGAAACCAATCAACAGTAGAGCATATTGCTAGGTTTGCTGCTCAATGCGGTGAATTTACTAATCATGACTATATGAAACTAAGATTATTCCCAAATTCTCTAACTGGGGGAGCATTTGTATGGTACATCAACCTTACACCTGGCTCCATTCAAACTTGGCAACAAATGGAAGAGGCATTTCATGCTCAATTCTTCCAATCAGAGCCAGAGGTTTCCATGGCAAACTTGGCAAGATTTAGTCAAAGGCCTGAAGAAAAGGCTACTCAATTTATTGCTAGATTTAAAAGAGCTCGAAATAAATGTAGAGTCATCCTGCTAGAGCCAAAATTCGTAAGATTGGCTCAAAATGGCTTAGAGTTCAGGCTTCGAAAGAAGTTTGACTCAACTGAATTCAGATTTGGTGGAACTAACCTATAAGGTGTCTAGGTATGAAGCATTACTAGAGGAGGAACAAGATCGAAATAATGCATCGTACAAGACATATTATAGAGATCCTAATTATGAGATCGATGCAGCAGAGATTGTGGGCACGGAACCTATGATCTGTGAGGCATTAATTCATAAGGATACAACAATTGACCAGCAGTTTTAAACAGAAAGACCTTCACAGAAAGTACTCTTTCGATTTAACAAAAGCGGATGGCATTTTTGATCATTTGCTTGCGGCCAACTTCCTTAAGTTACCTAAAGGAGTAAAACTACCATCTCTAGATGAACTTTGGGAAAAGTATTTGTAAATGGCATAACTCTTGGTCTTACTCGACTAAAAAACTACATTGTTTTTCGAGACAGGATCCAAGAACAAATTCGGAAAGGAAGTTTGAAGTTCCCAGCCAAAACAGAAAAGGCTATGGGATCGACCAGTATCCATTTCCAGAAGTTGGAGAGGTGGCAGCCAATGTCATATATGTCAGACTTTCCAGAACTTGTCCTTGACAAAATTGGAAGGAAGTCAATGTGCAGATGCATGTTGCTAACCAGACAACCATCAAAAGGACACCAGAAATCTGCCAGTTATTGGACAAGGTTTCTCACACCAGAGGGAACACTCTGATGAAGAATCACTGGATGATGATTCCTTAGAGGCAGCAGTAATGCAAAGGATGTGTCCCAGGTGCAGACTGAGTTATAAATGGTTGAAGGGGCTTCCAGTTGATGGGAAGCAATACTACAGGGATGTGCAGAGGCGTCCCAAACCAACCAATGCTTACAACAAAAGGCCGTATCCGGCTAGTGTTAGACAGCAGCCATTGGTAGTTGAACCAGCAGTCAGTAGAATGCATGCTAAAGGCAAGAGGCCCTTGTATGAGTCCAGGCCACCTAACTATTACAGAATGGAGAGCAGTCATTCTGAAAGAAGACTGGAGAAGAGTTCAGGTTATGGGATCAAAGCCAGAGATTGGCCCCTAGACCAACCTCACGCAGGACAGAAAGTGGCCACCTTCATCGAAGGCCTGAATCAGGCTCGAAACATGAGGTCAGGACCAAGCAAGTGCCTTCACAGCCAGCTTCGAAGATGGCTTCGAAGGTAGAAAGAAGCAGTTCAACATCTGAGTCAGTAAGTTCGTGGGTACCTGGAGTTCCAGATTGGTTTGTGATGCAGAACAAACCTAGGGAAGTGCCCACTCAGAGAGATGTTGGAAACCAAGGAAGGATGGTTAAACCTCCTTTGGTGGCTCCGAACAATTGGGTATTGCTTAAACACCCAAAGACGAAGGAACCAGATATGGTCCCAGTCATTTCGAGATCACAAAGGAGAAAGATTCAGCGCAGGTACACTCAGTACCAGAAAGATATGAAAGAAAATGGAGAGAGCTCTTCATTGGTCCAGACAGAAGGAAAGAAGACTCCAAAGTCAGACCATACTCCAAAGACAACTCTACAAAGCAAGTGGGTTGCAGCAGAACAGTTGGCCAAGGTTCATTCTGAACTAAAAGCCAGAGAGAATCTAGCTTAGCAGGATTGGAGAAAGCTCTGATGGAGAGTGATAGCGAGACAGAAGAAGAAATTGGCATAAGCCAAAAGAAAGAAATGGTGGAGGAAGAAATGTTCGAAGCCTTCATGGCTGAGCAAACATTTTTGGTTGAAAAACCAGTTGAGAAAGATCCTTCGAAGGAATCAGTTAACAACGAAGTGCCAGAGTGCAGCATGGAGGATGCTGCTGAAGTAACTGAACAAGGTGGCCAAGAGGGGAAACAGGTACAGCCAGCCATCCAATTTGGCTCATTTCCTCCAGTATCAGTCAATATGGTACACATACTGCCTCATGAGTTCCAGGCTGGAGATGAGGACCAAGATGGCCAAGAATTGATCCTATTCCTGTCTCTAGTGAAGACTCACAAGTGAGTATGGTACAAGATGATTCTGGAATGGCTACCCCAATGGAAACTGAATATGAGAGTGAAGAAGAGGTGAGCATTAACCTCTCGTATCCTTTTGAGTATCCCTCGAATTCTATGACACAACATGTCAAGCCTTTGTACATCAAGGCTTTCTTCGATGGGATACAATTGAACCGAGTCCTGATAGATAATGGGGCAGCAGTGAATTTACTACCGAAATCTTCTTTGAAGAAACTAGGGAAAAAGAATCCTAGGTTAATCCCAACCAGCACAACCATCGCTGGCTTTGCTGGAGACAAACAGATGGCTCAGGGAATTCTACCCATCAACCTGAGTGTGGGAACCAGGGACTGCATGACAGCATTCTTCGTAATCGACAGTAATGCTAAATACAATGCTTTACTTGGGAGAGATTGGATCACACTAACAAATGTGTGCCTTCCTCTTTGCATCAGAAAATTATGATGGCCTTAGGCAATGGAGAGACAGAGGAAATTGATGCAGATCCTCAACCTTTCATAGCCTGTGCAGACTTGCAGAGGCCAAACTGTATATTGAGGGAGTGACACCACTCAGTATACTGAGGAAACCTGATGGCTCAGCCGAAGTGACGGCTGATGAGGAAGTGACACACCTGAAGCACTTAGTCCAGAGAGTGCTGATGAGGAGGTTGTTTAAGGATGACAATGATGCCTGGTTGTAGGCAAAGAAATGAAACACAAGAAGCCAAGTCTTTGGCTCTAATTAAATTCTCAACATTGGATGTAAAATCAATAGTCCAGAAAGTACAGGAGCAAGAGAGAAGCCATGATAATTGGCTAAAGCAGAAGCAGCAACAGGTCAAAGTTTTGACCCTTGATAAATACTGTGCATTGGACATTGAAACAAAAGTCCAGGAGATACAGGAAGAGGAGCCTTATGGACAGATTTTGTCTATGAGGAGGGCAAAGATGTTGAATTAAAGAACCTGGGAGCAGAACAAAGAGAATTGCTTCGAAGTAGAAGAAATCAAAGAAGAAGCTTCAGTAAGTTCTCAGACACAAGACCCCTTAGAAGAAGTAAATTTAGGGGAAGGTTCTATACAACAGCCCACCTATATAAGTGCTTGTTTGAATGTTCTGGATAGGGACCAGTTGTTGGTTGTTCTAAAGAAATACAAAGATTGCTTTGCATGGTCTTATAATGAACTACTAGGACTGGATAGGTCATTAGTGGAACATAGGCTCCCTATGAAGCCTAATTTCAAGCCATACAAGCAAAAACCAAGAAGAATGAGTCCATAGGTAATTCAGAAAGTCAA
Source organism: Camellia japonica (assembly GCA_030407325.1). Taxonomy (NCBI): domain Eukaryota; kingdom Viridiplantae; phylum Streptophyta; class Magnoliopsida; order Ericales; family Theaceae; genus Camellia; species Camellia japonica. The sequence goes on from JAPPVO010000014.1 coordinate 129,471,396, forward strand.
GGAAGAGATTCTTAGACTACTCAAGGCAGTCTTTATTAGGACAGCCAGGTATGTTGAATGGCTATCTAATATTGTGTGGTAAGAAGAATGGTAAAATGAGGGTATGCATTGATTTCAGAAACTTGAATCTAGCAACTCCAAAAGATGAGTACCCTATGCCTATAGTGGATCTGTTGGTAGACAGTTCAGCAGGGCATCAAGTTTTATCAATGATGGATGGGCATTCTGGTTATAACCAGATCTGCATTGCAGAGGAGGATGTCCACAAGACAGCATTCAGATGTCCTGGAAATATTGGCACCTTCGAATGGGTTAAAATGCCATTTGGCCTGAAGAATGCTGGGCTACATATCAGAGGGCTATGAACACTATCTTTCATGACCTCATTGGAGGGTATTTAGAGTGTTATATTGATGACATTGTAGTTAAATCCCAATCCATGGAGGAGCATCTGTTTCACTTAGAAGCAGCCTTTGAAAGAATGAGAAAGTTCAAATTGAAGCTCAATCCTCTTAAGTGTGCTTTTGGCGTATCATCTGGAAACTTCTTGGGCTATGTGGTACACAAGAAAAAAAAACACAAAAAGGAATACAGATTGACCAGAATAAAGCCAAAGCCATCATTGAAGCCAGACCTCCATCAAGTAAGAAAGAATTACAAAAGTTCCTTGGACAGGTTAATTTCTTCGAAGATTCATTTCTAACACTGCAGGGAAAACTAAAGTTTTTTCTTCCTTATTAAGGCTGAAAGATGAAGAGGAATTTGTGTGGACAGCAGAGCATCAAATTGCTTTTCGAAGGTATCAAAGCCTACTTGGCCAACTCCAGTGCTGATGCCACCAAAGGGTGACAAGCCCTTGAAGTTGTACATAGCTGCAGCAGAAGATTCATTGGGAGCTTTCTTGGCCCAAGATAATGAAGAAGGCAAGGAGCAAGCTGTTTATTACCTTAGTAGGTTTTTAAATTCTTGTGAATGTAAATATTCAGCTGTTGAAAAGCTATAGCTTGCTTTGTATTTTGCTGCAATGAAATTAAGATACTATCTTTTACCTACAACTGTCTTGGTAATTGCAACCACAGATTTGGTTAAGTACATGTTATCTAGACCTATGTTGAGGGGAAGAATTGGCAAGTGGATACTAGCCTTATCAGAATTTCATCTAGAATATGTCTCTCAAAGGGCAGTAAAAGGGCAAGTTTTAGCCAATTTTCTGGTAGACCATCCATCTCAAACAGAGAGCCAAGAGATAATGGAACTTGGTATGGCTAGTGTTGAGCCATGGCAGATGTGGTTCGATGGGTCGAAAGCCAATGGCTTGACTGGAATTGGTATTGTGATTAGGTCTCCACAAGGGGTAGAGACCACACATGGTTTCACAGTGGATGAAGTCACCTGTTCTAATAACCAAGCTGAATATGAAGCCTTAATAATGGGACTAGAAATTCTTATTGGATTACAAGTTCATGCAGTTGACATATTTGGAGATTCTCAATTGGTGGTTAACCAAGTGAAAGGGATTTTCAAGTGTCAAAGCATAAGCATTTTACCATACTATGTTGTTGCATTACATCTGCTTTCTCAATTTCAAATAGCAAATGTAACTCATGTTCCAAGATTCTTGAATAATAGAGCTAATGATGTGGCTCAGAAAGCTTCGAACTTCAAGAGAAGGGATAATGAAGGAACATAAGCCAAACAACATATCAGAAATCGATACCACCTTTGAATAAAAGGAATGTGGTCTTGGAAGTCAATCATAATGACTTGCAAGAACAAGATTGGAGGCATCCAATAATGCAGTACTTGGCTAGTCCATCTTCGAAGGCCAGCAGGAAAATTAAATTGCAGTCTATGCAATATATGACATATGGTAATGCTCTCTACAAAAGGGGGGAAGATGGCTTATTGCTGGAATGTTTAGGTCCAAAAGAAGCGTTAACAGCTATGGCTGAGGTTCATGAAGGCATCTGTGGTGCTCATCAGCCTGGTGTGAAGATGAGATGGTTGCTTCGAAGGCATTCCTACTATTGGCCAACTATCCTTAGAGACTGCATAGAGTATTCAAAGGGTTGACAGGCATGCCAAAAGCATGGCACAATAAGGCATGTGCCCATAACTGACCTATATGCAGTAGTGAAGCCTTGGCCATTCAGAGGATGGGCCATGGACATGATGAGGAAAATACACCCACCTTCTTCGAAGCATCATTATTTTATTCTAGTGGCCACTGATTACTTCACTAAGTGGGTCGAAGCTAAGCCATACAAGACTGTAGACCAGACTGAGGTTATTGGATTTATTACGGATCTAATCCATAGATTTGGCATCCCACAAACTATAACTGTGGATAATGGGACTGTGTTCGATGGGAAGATGGTGAAGTCCTTTGTGGCAGAATTTGGAATTAGTCTCGTTAATTCCACCCCATATTATGCACAAGCCAATAGTCAAGCTGAATCATCCAACAAGTCCTTGAAGAAAGGAATACAAAAGGTTGTGGAAGACAATCCTAGGGATTGGCATAACTTATTATTGGATGTATTGTGGGCTTATAGCACTTCCCCAAGGTCAAGCACATGAGTTACTCCTTATGCCTTGGTGTATGGGCATGATGCAGTGTTACCTGTGGAAATTAATGTTAAATCATTGAGGGTTAGATGCCAAGACCAGCTAAATCCTGAGCAATACCATCAGAGTGTGTGCTTGGAATTAGAAAGCATAGATGAAACCAGAATTCTGGCATTAAATAGTATTCTCTTTCAAAAGAAGAAAGCAGCCAAAAATTACAATAAGAAAGTCAAATACATTGGCTTTGATGAAGGTGAGTTGGTATGGAAGACAATACTCCCAATAGGAATTAAAAGCCATAAGTTGGCAAATGGTCACCTAACTGGGAAGGACCATATCAAATTCATAGAGTCCTGCCTTTTGGGCATACCATTTGAGAAATTTGAATGGAACATACATCCCAAAACGATCAATGGCAGATATTTGCAGCCTTATTTTCCAACTATTTGGGAAACACAAGGAGTAGAATAAATGTCAAGCAAAAGAACACAAGAGTACTCAATGATAAATCAGAATTTGTTTTTCTTCATAAAGAGTTAAATACATTCTGCCATAAATTGGCCCAAAAATCATTACAATGCCTTAATTATTCTTTTACAATAGACTTCCTATTCTTAAACGAGGGAACCAACTGAATGGCTGTGCTTATTTCTTGTTTTCGATCGGCCAATTCTTGGTTGGTGATCTGCAATTTGGTGTCAGTTCGAATCAAGGCTTGATTCACTGCAGACAGCTCCTCCTCAAGTTGAGCTTTCCTCTCCAGCAGCTGAACCCGAAAGTGAGAGGCAGAGGAGTGTTGTTCCTTGAGCTCTGAGACTTCAGTATGTACTTGGGAAACAAAACTCTGGTCTCTAGCCAATTTCTCCTCCACAGCTTTGGCAGCATGGCAAATGTTGATGTAAAAGTCGATAATAGCTGCTGCCTGGGATAAGTGACTTGAGACATCCATGCCTGACTGTTCAGCAACTTTGCAGCACTGGAGGAACCCATCTCTTATTATAGGCCTTTACAAAGCCTCGAAAAGGAGATTAACAGTTCCAAGCAGGTGTCTAAGCCCATCAGAGGTGCAGAAGGCTTGCTGCTGGAGGAAGGAGAGCTTTCAAGAATTTGTAGAAAAGAGTTGGCCAAAACTAATGGCTCAGTTTCAAAATTGGTTATTGGAGAGGTAGATGGCACATTGAAGAGACTGGCTAGCCTGGCTTCGAAGATGTCTACCTCATCCGTAGACATGAGGGGTGCAGCAGAGAGTTGTTGTGACACCCCTGTTCCGTAGTATGCTAATTGGTCCTTAATTTAAGTATGATTATGTGTTTAGCATGATTTTATGTGTCATTATGTGAATGTATGTGATTTTGAGTTTTTATCTGTTCACCGTAGGAATATCAGTTTGATAACCCGCTTCAGAAATTAAATTGAGGGCCTTATCGGCCACAGAACCCGAAATTGATTACGCCATTGTGATTGGCATAATTTTAGAGCCTACGGTGAAATTTAATTAGAAATTGACTCTGGTCAGATTAAATGGATTAAATTGATGAATTAGAGCCCAACTACTTATTATTATTAAAATGGCCTTAGTGGGTTTTGTTGTCAAGGCTTTATACACCCAATCCCCTCTTTAATTCATTTGGACTGAATGTAACTCAAGAAGAGAGAGAGAGAGAGAGAGAGAGAGAGAGCCGGCTATTGAGAGAGGAAGGGAGAGACTTGTGTAATTTGGGCTCTAGACTTGGACATTTTGGAGATTTAGCTCAAGAATTTGCTAGAGCTTAGAAGATTAAAGCTTCTAGGTGAGTAATTCTTGGATTATAGTTGTAATTTTGTGTGTTCAAGCTAATTTGGTGATCAAGAGTAAGATTGAAAAGAAATTTGTGTTGGATTTGTTGAATTGAAACTCAATATGAGCATGCATGTATGAAATTGCCATGATTCTCCATGTTTGAGTTAATGTATGTAATCTATGTTGAAGTTGAATGAAATCCATGTGTATGACCATTTCTTCACCAAATAAGTTGTGATTAATGTGCATTTCTTACATGCAAGAGTAGATCATGAAAGAATGAGCTTTGCATGTTGGAATTTGATATGTTGGTGATGAATTTGGATTGATTTGAGACATGCATGTAAATAATATAAGAAATGAAGCTTCCTAATGTTGTAATCTTGTATGGTAGCATGTTAGCATGTGTAAATATGAATTTTGAGCCATAACATGTGAATTGTGGGTTAAAATTCGAAATGAAGCTCAAGGACTCAATCTGGGATTTCCAGAATTAGACTCCCGCTCGAGCGGGGGAAGTGCCACTCGAGCGGAGAATTCGAGCTCCCAGCACTTTTGGCAGACATGGCTCCCGCTCGAGCGGGGGAGTTGACGCTCGAGCGGGGAGCTATGTAGGCAGGCAGTCCGCTCGAGCGGTAGAGTTCACGCTCGAGCGGAAATTTGGGGTAACTAGTACTTTTGCAGGCTTAAGGGTCCGCTCGAGCAGAGAAGTCCACGCTCGAGCGGGGACCCTGTTTTCTGAAATTCTAAAAATGCATTCTGTGTTATATTTTTCCGTTCTCTTTCACTTGTAAGCACTCTTAGGCATATGTTAAGCATTGTAAATGAGTTAATGAGATATAGAATAAAGCCTAAAGAGGAATATGTGAATTAAAGAACGGATTGAACTGTTAGTGACCCTTTTGTGTTCATGAAATATGTAGGGTCAAGCTCCAGGGCAAATCCACAAGCCGATCACTGTGAGTAATATCGATATTTGAATGCTTGTGAATGTCAAATTGTTTATTCCCTTATAAGCTTTATGAATTGCTAATTGGGATTGTGGACGTAAGTCTGACATGAATAAATGGACCCAAGGTCGTTTTGAAATAAATGAATGACCAAAGGTCGTTTTGAAAACATAAATGGACCCAAGGTCGTTTTGTTAAACATGAATGGACCAAAGGTCGTTTTGATAAACATAAATGGACCCAAGGTCGTTTTGTTAAACATGAATGGACCAAAGGTCGTTTTGATAAACATAAATGGACCCAAGGTCGTTTTGACATGAATGAGTGGGCCGAAGGCCGTTTTGACATAAATGAGTGGGCCGAAGGCCGTTTTGACATAAATGAGTGGGCCGAAGGCCGTTTTGAAATGAATGAATGGGCCGAAGGCCGTTTTGACATAAATGAATGGGCCGAAGGCCATTTTGACATAAATGAATGGGCCGAAGGCCGTCTTGACATAATCGAATGGGCCGAAGGCCGTTTGACAAGGATGGGAATCTGAATGGGCCAAAGGCCAAAATGTTTGGAATTACAATCACTTGAGTTGTATTTCTTATAGTTTATATATTGTTTAACAGAAAATATGAATTGGGCCAAGGCCGTTCGGAACATGTTGTTCTACATTGTTAAGTAATTTCTGTATTTGATATATTCACTGGGCTATCGCTCACGCTCATTCATGTGTTTGTAGGTGAGCCAAGAGAAGTCCAAACCCAGCCCCAGTGAAGTCTACCAGGAACAACATGAGTTTTGGAGAGTCAGCTTGTGTCTCACGCACGAGACCCAACCTTGCCATTTTGTTATATATTTACATTTTGTGGTTGGCAAGGACCTTGTGTATATCGGTATGTAGTTTGATATGGGTTGACTCAGTTTAGATGATCCTGTCTGTAATGGGATTTATGGTACTGTATTTTGTTGTGGGTTATTAACGTATATGCGCATGGTTTGGTTTCAAAGTGCATATAAGCACGGCTCTATGGACAAAGTTTTTAATTATTGCTTCGATTTGGCCCCTTTACTCTGTTGAGTTACGTCTGTTTTCGTTTGAGGCCGTAGGTAATCTCAGGATTACTGGCTGGTTATGTCCTTAACCCATAGGGGCGGGTTCGGGTCATGACAGAGTGGATCAGAGCACGAGTTAATAACTCACACACTTGTCCAAAAGAGCAATAAGCGTCTAGAAAAGATCTAGGATGCATTCATGTGGTAAATATGAATTTGGAGGCATTGATAATATGCTCAACTGTTTTGATATGAACTTTGAAAGCACCAAGAATATGCTTAAGTGTTTTGATTTGAGTAATTATGTGCTATAAGTCATGATTTACTTGCATTGCAATTATCGGAATATGTATGCTTTCTGGTATATGCATACTTGTGAATTTTGTACAGCATATAATGCAGGTTTAATTGGATGGTGAATAAGAACTCTATAAGGTTATGTTTAGCCTTAATTATTTTCTAAAGATATGAAATGACAAGTCCCCTGAAATGCTATGTCTTGTATGAATTAATGATTGTTCAAAATTTTCCTTGAAACATAATTGTGGTATTCGTAGCAGAGGCCCTCGCCCAGGGGATAATACTGTGGCTTATGGTCATGAGGCCCTAGCCCGGGGGAAATAATACTGTGGCACAGGCCCTCGCCCGGGGGAAATAATACGTGGCTATGTATGAGATATGTTGCTGCTTGACCAACATGATCACGCTAAAGGAAGTACCACACATGATTCGAATATGAGATATGAATTGTTACACTAATGTGTACAACAAGTTTGTTTTGTTATAATGCACATACATGAATATATGAACTATGAAAAGTTGTTTATGTGCATTCAATTCTGCCTACGGGTGTCTATGTGAAGTATGAACATGATTTGAGTATACAATTACTTAGTAAATGTTCAGCATGCGATATCTGATAAGTATGCAATTATCTGTTACGTATGTGATTAATTGCGTACGATATGTGAAATGAGAATATAAAGACGTGCCTATGTACGAATGTGATTTTGTGATTAATTTCGTATTGGGCATCCCAGTATTTGGTAAAGTTTGATAAGAATTTGTGTAGAGTATGGGCAAATTAAGGGCATACGGGTTGGAAGGTTCTTCCACAGCCCGACTTGATAGTCCGGAAAGAGTAGTACGAGAATTGGCAGAGATCTTGAGACAACAGCGTCAGTTGCCGCTACGGCAAGAACCTTTCCCACCACCAGTGTAAGAAACACCGAGGAGTTTGTTATCAGATTTCTGGGGCTCGTTATAGATGTGGTAAAATGGACCATACGGTAAGGAACTGTCCCCGGATTGAACGAAATGTGAATGAATCCTCTGCCTCGGCTAAATCCGTACCAGTGGTAGGAATTGCTACTCAGGATGGAGTAATCACACTCATCCCAGAAAGCACTCAGAATGTTGTAACCATTATCCCAGGTATCTATACTGTTTACAAATGAATGCTTATGTGTTGATTGATTCTGAATTAGTACGTTTGTACATCTTCGCTTGGGATATTATTTGATTCGGATCGGCATATTTTTTTTCATATTTGCTGCATGTGTATCTAGATTGGTTAGACCTACATGATCGAGACTGTATTCATTGGAGGTATATGCCCCGTTTGGGAAATTTGTGAAATACGTTTTGGGATATTGATTGACTCTGCACATGCACATGTATATCTACACCTATGCTCAGGGTGATTTATTATGTTGCTGTCTTCAATGACTAAACCACTGGAATTATGACTCTATGATTGTGTGACCGAGTTGAGCACCCCAAATGATGAACTCTATAATTGTGAGACCATATATTTTGATTGGTAGAAAGTTGACTAGATGATGTGACTATACTGGGCTCGACTCATAAACCTATGCTTTTGTGGCTAATTTGGAACTCTTGTATAACAATCCTATACCATGCATACCTGAGCAATTCTGTTTAATGTGTTACTGTGCACCATGTTCTTGCATATAAGACTTATTTGGGAACTGCCATACTGATTATGATACGTACCTCCTGATACGGATAACTGCATGCCTATGCAACTACACCCGAATTTATGTAGACAATACCGTATTGTACATGATTCGAAACACTTTGATATGAACTGTTGTGATGAATGAGTCTGATATGACTTTGAGAACTGATGAACTTAGGACAGCTGAGAAACTATCAACCATGTACCTAAGCAAACGAAGTATGCCTTACAGAACTGAATGTGCCCTATTTGAGAAACTTTTTATTTGATTCGATCCGATAGAACCTTTGCCTGACATTGTCTTGATGGAACTCTCATTTGATATAATTTGATGGAACCCTTGTTAGATTTGATTTGGCAAGACCTGTGTCGGAATTGGTTCGATAAGACCCCCTATCTGATTTAATTTTGTAAAAAGGGGATTAAGAATTGCTTGTAAGTAAATAGTCAGATTATTCTTGGCAGAAAACTGATAGACCCAAAACTTGAATCCGGTTGGAATACTTGACTTATGTGAGAAACCTTTTGTGGGCCATCAACAGATTAATTTGACTATAAGCAGTACTGAACATTCGTCTTTGACTGATCAGAATATGTTGTGTAAGGGAGAGTAGTTGCTTCAGTGTTATCGGATTTTGGGAAATCAGGTTACGGTGAGTGGTATTATGTTTGTTTTGATGACATTCTTGGGGCGTCCTTTCGTGCTAGGGGACGTTAAGCCTATGTAGCACCTTTGATTGAGATACCTTTTGCCACCGACGGTTTCGTACGGGTGGGTTTGACTAATCGATCTCGAGTCGGCCACCGACGGTCGTGAACGGGTGTGCTTGATTCCGAGACGATTATTCCTTTGTTTTGTCCGGAATGTCATCCTTCGGTATTATGCAGATGTTATAAACATCCAAGAAGCTTTGAAAAATCCTGATTGTCCGTAAGTGTGCGAATTCAGTACACCTTGTGAATACCTGCCCAGCGCCATTATATTCTGTAATTGTGGCCCTGAGGATGTGTAAATTATGCTTAACATGTGATTGACTCCTTTGATACTGCCTTTGCCATTATAGAGGTTTATATATGAATTGCATTATGCTTTTGATGACTATCAGATAATGTGGAAAGACTCGATAGAATAGGGAATTGAATATTGAACTGAATTATGAACTGTAAACTGTTGAATGAATTGAGAACACGTGTATTATGTCAGAAATTGCCTGCTTCGATGTTATTGTACTTTACAATCAGTATTATGGGGATGTCTGGACTATGTGTATTGTGTGGGTAATTACTTCGATGTTACCTTTGTTAATTCGGAAGTCAGTATCTGGATCCACTGTATATTCCCAAAGACTTCTGATTGACTTCGGATAATTGTGATGAATCGCTGAACTAAAGACCGAATCGGATTGTAAACTGTGGAATTATTGAAGAATGAATTGAACTTTTGTAACAAAGGAATAGACCGAACTGCTATGGTAAAATGAGTCGGCATTTGAAACAAATATGTTGGTGAGGTTGTGTCTGAATGTTTTCAGTGCCAACAGATCGAAGTCGAGTATCGGATAGTGGTAGAACTACTTCAGCCTCTCTCTGTTTCGGAATGGGAATAGGGATATGTGGCTACGAACTTCATTGTGGGGCTACCTGAAGCACCCAAGGTAAAAGTCCTGTTTGGGTTATTGTATGTAAAATTTTCGTATGGTGTTCGTAGACTAGCCACTGTTCATAAGATTGCTTGGCGTCCCAGTATCTATTGTTTAGACAGAAATTCTAAAATGTGTTTGAATTCTGAAAAGCCTTCAAGAGGCAATGGGGGCTCAGCTTCTGTTCTGTTATGTTACCCGGATCCGGAGGTTCCTTTAAGGAACTGGTTATTCGTAACCTCACGTGTATATGTTCTGTTCTGTTCTGTTAATACTAATGGATGTATCACGTAAACTTAATCATGACTTATGATTTCTGCATATGATCTTGACAAATTATGAATTGATACGAAACTGAATTATGATTCGGTGCCGCTTTCCATCCGCAAATTGATGTATGATCAGAAAGAACTTTTTAGATTTTTGGGAGGAATGCTCCAAAGATATGCATTAGATTTTTCAGGGAAGTTGGAAAGATCTATCCATCGTTGGCAAACCTTGCTTGCAACAACAGCTCACACTCTAGTTTTGGCATGGCACCACACAAGCCTTGTATGGCGGAAAAAGGTAAGTCTCTGACTGATTGAGAGTAGAGCGTTGCTTGATTTTGAGACTAAGTGAATGACTATTAAGAAGAATTGGGACCGTTGAATGAAAAGTGTTCCGAATTGTTTCGACTAAAGGTAAATTAAGTTTGGAGGACCAAACTTCTTAAAGGGGGGAAGACTGTGACACCCCTGTTCCGTAGTATGCTAATTGGTCCTTAATTTAAGTATGATTATGTGTTTAGCATGATTTTATGTGTCATTATGTGAATGTATGTGATTTTGAGTTTTTATCTGTTCACCGTAGGAATATCTGTTTGATAACCCGCTTCGGAAATTAAATTGAGGGCCTTATCGGCCACAGAACCCGAAATTGATTACGCCATTGTGATTGGCATAATTTTTAGAGCCTACGGTGAAATTTAATTAGAAATTGACTCTGGTCAGATTAAATGGATTAAATTGATGAATTAGAGCCCAACTACTTTATTATTATTAAAATGGCCTTAGTGGGTTTTGTTGTCAAGGCTTTATACACCCAACTCCCCTCTTTAATTCATTTGGACTGAATGTAACTCAAGAAGAGAGAGAGAGAGAGAGAGAGAGAGAGAGCCGGCTATTGAGAGAGGAAGGGAGAGACTTGTGTAATTTGGGCTCTAGACTTGGACATTTTGGAGATTTAGCTCAAGAATTGGCTAGAGCTTAGAAGATTAAAGCTTCTAGGTGAGTAATTCTTGGATTATAGTTGTAATTTTGTGTGTTCAAGCTAATTTGGTGATCAAGAGTAAGATTGAAAAGAAATTTGTGTTGGATTTGTTGAATTGAAACTCAATATGAGCATGCATGTATGAAATTGCCATGATTCTCCATGTTTGAGTTTAATGTATGTAATCTATGTTGAAGTTGAATGAAATCCATGTGTATGACCATTTCTTCACCAAATAAGTTGTGATTAATGTGCATTTCTTACATGCAAGAGTAGATCATGAAAGAATGAGCTTTGCATGTTGGAATTTGATATGTTGGTGATGAATTTGGATTGATTTGAGACATGCATGTAAATAATATAAGAAATGAAGCTTCCTAATGTTGTAATCTTGTATTGGTAGCATGTTAGCATGTGTAAATATGAATTTTGAGCCATAACATGCTTGAATTGTGGGTTAAAAGTCGAAATGAAGCTCAAGAACTCAATCTGGGATTTCCAGAATTTAGACTCCCGCTCGAGCGGGGGAAGTGCCGCTCGAGCGGAGAATTCGAGCTCCCAGCACTTTTGGCAGACATGGCTCCCGCTCGAGCGGGGGAGTTGACGCTCGAGCGGGAGCTATGTAGGCAGGCAGTCCGCTCGAGCGGTAGAGTTCACGCTCGAGCGAAATTTGGGTAACCAGTACTTTTGCAGGCTTAAGGGTCCGCTCGAGCGGAGAAGTCCACGCTCGAGCGGGGACCCTGTTTTCTGAAATTCTAAAAATGCATTCTGTGTTATATTTTTCCGTTCTCTTTCACTTGTAAGCACTCTTAGGCATATGTTAAGCATTGTAAATGAGTTAATGAGATAAGAATAAAGCCTAAAGAGGAATATGTGAATTAAAGAACGGATTGAACTGTTAGTGACCCTTTTGTGTTCATGAAATATGTAGGGTCAAGCTCCAGGGCGAATCCACAAGCCGATCACTGTGAGTAATATCGATATTTGAATGCTTGCGAATGTCCAATTGTTTATTCCCTTATAAGCTTTATGAATTGCTAATTGGGATTGTGGACGTAAATCTGACATGGAAAAATAAATGGACCAAAGGTCGTTTTGATAAACATAAATGGACCAAAGGTCGTTTTGATAAACATAAATGGACCCAAGGTCGTTTTGTTAAACATGAATGGACCAAAGGTCGTTTTGATAAACATAAATGGACCCAAGGTCGTTTTGACATGAATGAGTGGGCCGAAGGCCGTTTTGACATAAATGAATGGGCCGAAGGCCGTTTTGACATGAATGAATGGGCCGAAGGCCGTTTTGACATAAATGAATGGGCCGAAGGCCGTTTTGACATAAATGAATGGGCCGAAGGCCGTCTTGACATAATCGAATGGGCCGAAGGCCGTTTTGACAAGGATGGGAATCTGAATGGGCCAAAGGCCAGAATGTTTGGAATTACAATCACTTGAGTTGTATTTCGTATAGTTATATATATCTGTTTAACAAATATGAATTGGGCCCAAGGCCGTTCGGAACATGTTGTTCTACATTGTTAAGTAATTTCTGTATTTGATATTATTACTGGGCTATCGCTCACGCTCATTCATGTGTTGTAGGTGAGCCAAGAGAAGTCCAAACCCAGCCCCAGTGAAGTCTGCCAGGAACAACATGAGTTTTGGAGAGTCAGCCTTGTGTCTCACGCACGAGACCCAACCTTGCCATTTTGTTATATATTTACATTTTGTCTGGTTGGCAAGGACCTTGTGTATATCGGTATGTAGTTTGATATGGTTGACTCAGTTTAGATGATCCTGTCTGTAATGGGATTTTATGGTACTGTATTTTGTTGTGGGTTATTAACGTATATGCGCATGGTTTGTTTCAAAGTGCATATAAGCACGGCTCTATGGACAAAGTTTTTAATTATTGCTTCCGATTTGGACCCTTTACTCTGTTAAGTTACGTCTGTTTTCGTTTGAGGCCGTAGGTAATCTCAGGATTACTGGCTGGTTATGTCCTTAACCCATAGGGGCGGGTTCGGGTCATGACAGTTGTGGTAGAAGGCAAGGACTGCATAGGGATAGGAGAAATGGATGGAGCATCTTTGGCAGTCTCTATGGTCTTAGCCACCAATGAATTAAGTGAAGAGGGGCTGGAAGTAGGCAAATGTAATGAACTATGAGTTGGAGAACTACCAGCACCCTCAATTGGGGAATTAGATACCTTCGAAAAAGAGGTAATGGTTGAAATTTCCTTAGAAGGAGAAGGAAGAGCAGGGCCTGAATGAGAAGTAAATTGAGACAGGTCAAAGGTCAGATAGGGAAGATATGGAGTCAGACCAAAAGAAAGAGTTACAGGAATGCTAGGACTCAAAGGGGGTACATAGAATGTGGGCCTAGGAAGTGGAAGTATTATCTGAATGGCCTTCACATTTTGCATCTGATCAACCTCAACTGAAATTAAGGGAGTCCTTATTGGAAGTATAGCCTCAGTAGTTGTTGCTGCAAAAAGGAAGGAACGTAAGGTCAAACTTCAATGTCAAAATTTGATAAGGAAAAACAGTAGAAGCATGAAAGAAATTACTTGTTTCAGAAATGTTGGCAGTGATGGGAGAGCTACGAAGGGAGTAATGTTCGGCAGTTTGTTGCCTTCTTGCAATTTCCCTTTGTAATGCATCAGCAGCAGCAGCTTCATCTCTCAAAAATTGTTGTTGTCGTCTCTTCTCAGCCCTCTCAAAGACAATTATGGCCTTAGAATGTTCTTGTTCTACTGGCTTGGCAGCTGCCTCATGGATGGTATCTTCAACCAAGTTAGTAGCAGAAGCAGTCACTTTCTTTCTTTATCTTTTTATTTCCATGGCAATTGTCTCGGAATCGGAGTCTTCTGTGAAATCAAAAGGAGAGACAGTCATCTTTCTTTTCTTTTTCTCTGTATTGGTTTTGTTGCTCCTTCTCAATTTCCTTCTCAACTTCTTCAATTTGGGATCTAGATTCTGTAGAGATGAACTCCTCTTCTACCTCTCTGGCAGTTGTCCTCTTGGACTAAGTCAGAAATAGAGACGATCACTCTGTTCCTTCTTATTAAGGGCGACTCATGCTCTTGATCTGTTTCTTCTTCTTCTTCTGCTTGCACCTCAGCTGTTTTCTTTTCAAGCTCAAGCAGTCTCCTTTTCTTTTGTTGTGGGCTACCTTTACAAAAGAAGAACTAAGGATAAGACTACATCCATTATAGAGAAAGCCAAAGGAAAAGAAACAAAGGTGTATACCTTTCTTCGAAGCAGCCCAAGTGACTCTAGGAGGAGTTGAGGCACCAGGAGTGGACGCAGGCACTGCAACTGAAACACTAGAAGAAGTAACAGTTCCAGCTCCTTTGGGCTTGGGCAGATCCAATACCATTAACAGGTTCTGAGGAGAAATGGCCAAGTATACTTCCATGTTGGTCGCCCACCAGTTCTGGTACCTCTTCAACAAGGTACCCTGAGGAAGGAAAGGGGTATACTCGAAATGACCAAGTCGTCTATAAATTTGGAAGTTGCCTCTTCTAGCCTGGACCTCCGAACTTTCAGATCCCTCTTAGTGAGACTTAGATTGGTATTGCTGCAGAAGATATTGGGACCCCTTGTGTGAAGCCAAATTGTCTAGCAAATTGAGCAGGACAATACGGCTCAGCTATGCATTTGTAGACTCTGGGGTTCAAGTCCCAATAAATAACTCTCTAGGGATTAGAATGGAAGCCCATATATCTTTGTGAGCGGTGAGGCGCAGGACCTGTCACTTAGGAAATTCCTCAACCAAGATGGACCAATGGTGGGTTCAAAGGGACGGAAACGGAAAGTAGGAAGGGAAGCTGGAAGTTGGTGGAAGAAAGAGAAGTAAAAAGCAAAAGTGGAGGAATAAAGTGAAGCATTTGCCAGCCTTAGGCCATGAGTAAGAGGGTTTGGCTCAGAAAATTTAAGGCATTTGGATTGTAACTCGGTGAAATAGGCAAAAAGCCAAAGCTGAAGGATCCAGAATGGCCCCCCTTGGCTTAGCATCTAGGGTTTCTCACAGAAGAGGAACAGACTCTATGTACATGGCCTAGAACATATGGGGCTAAGGCCACCCTTTCTGTAAAACGAAGGCTTTGGGCAAGAGGGGCAAATTCAGGCATGATTCTCTGAGAGGAAGTACAGAAGAGGAATTTGCAAGCCAATACATAAGAAAGAAAAGAATTCCCTATCAGTCACAAAGCCCTCTTTTATTCTCAGCCTTAGTGAAATCACTATATGATGAATTAAGAGAGGAGAGGGAGAAAGGGACTGCTGAGTCAGGGTAATCTGGTCCAAAAGGGGTACCAATTGGGGATAAT
Organism: Camellia japonica; assembly: GCA_030407325.1. Classification (NCBI taxonomy): domain Eukaryota; kingdom Viridiplantae; phylum Streptophyta; class Magnoliopsida; order Ericales; family Theaceae; genus Camellia; species Camellia japonica. The sequence goes on from JAPPVO010000014.1 coordinate 129,486,945, forward strand.
CCTAGTAGATGGAAAATGTCAAGAACAGTAGGGCCATCATCCTACATCTAAATTGAAAGAAATTAAAGATAGGATTCCAAAAACAACAAAGGCAGCAGGAATTAGGAAAGGGTCCTCTGAGATAGTACCCTGGACAGTCGGAGAGCATCGAGAAGACAGAGCTCTCAAGGTCCAGAGTTTAGCAGGGACGACCCGGTCATACCATTCTTGCCACTCTGGTCTTACCGTGGGCCAGCACGGTGGGGGCGGTTTATCCTCCAGTTCCTCCAGTCAAAGACCACCTTCGTAAAGAGACATTAGTTTTCCCAAACCAGGATATAGGGCTGGAGCTCAGTAAGGATCATCTTTGAATATGGCCCAAGCACGTAGTCTTGTTGCACATGGCGACGAGGGACGAAGATTGTCCATCGATAGCGTTTTTCTCCCCAGCTTTGTACTTCTCACATTCTGCATCAATGATCCTCTTCAGGGTTACAGATGGGCTCGCACGCTCTACGACTGGCACCGAAGAAGAAGCCATTGATAGTACGCGTTTCCAGAAGGTGAAGCTGAGAAAGGAAGTAGAGAGAAGTGGAAGATCGGCAGAGGTAAAAGGGTTTGTGTGTTGAGCGAGCAAATGATTTCAGAACACGAAATAAAAGGGTTTCAAAAGCCTTTGTGTTTGGGGGATATATAAACGCTTGGTTCGTTAAGCACTAAAAGTACGAATACGAAGAGTTTCCTTCAAATATTGATAGTATTTGGAGGGAAAAACACAGCCCAGATGCTGAGGCTAGCTTCGAAGTAAAATATTTGGCTTCGAAACCAGATTTTGGCGCCAAAAGCCAAAAAACAACGGCTTCGAAACAAAGAAGTCGGCTTCGAAGCACATTTCCGTACTTAAAAATGTAAGAATACTCAAGTATTTGATTTACTTCGAAGGGGATTAAAAGACCTATCTTAGGTTTCTTAGTGAAAGTAATGTCCTTCGAAGTGAAACTTGAGACTCTGTGAGGATGGGAATTGGTGTTCAAAACATAACACACCAGATTTTGACGCTAAAAGTCCAATAACAACGGCTTCGAAACTAAGAAGCCGGCTTCGAAGCACATTCCGTACCCAATGGATGCAAGAATGCTCAAGTATTCGTTTACTTCAAAGGGATTAAAGACCTGTTTTAGGTTTCTCATGAAAGTGATGTTCTTCGAAGTAAAACTAGAAATCCCTTAGGAATGGAAATTGGCATTCGAAACATCAAAACCAATAGTTGGTTTATATATATTCAGAAAAGTTGTCTTTTCGAACTAAAACAGTGCAGCCCTCAAAAGGAGCTTCCATATTTTTGAAAGTATGGACTGTTGTTCAAGACAAAAAGATCAATTTAAAACTGATTGATCATAATAAATCATTGACCATATGTTGGTTGTGATTGAAACAAGTTTTGAAGAGTAAGATTGTTAAATTCGAAGCATGGATCCTAAATGGAAAAACAACAAAAACTATCTGCTGCATTCCATAAATTGGAAAAATTCATGGTCGTTTTGTTAATATTCATTTAAAACGATTGAATCCAGGTTCGAAGGAAAAGATTGTTCAGTTCAAAGCTCTGAAATTGCTTTTAAAGACAAATGGAGACAAGATCAAACCATAAAGAGAAGTCTTAGTGGTATTAAAAAAAAACAGTTACATCGAATGGCCATTTTTGGGTACAAACTCAAGCTCATAAAAATAGGGAATGGAATAAATAACAAGATCATGAAATTTAGTCCAACAATGATCAATGAATTTCTGTTCTTTCTTTATTCTGTCCTCTATTTCTTCTAACATTGGCTGCATGAGTTGATGTGCTCTCACTTCGTAAAAGAGCTCTTCAGCCTTTATTTCGAAAGCTGTTTCTCTCAATCCTTGTTCCAATTCGTCTATATCCAAATCATCCCAGTATGCAGAATCTTTATTCTTGAAATCATCGAATTCTTCAATAAAGTTTTCTGCTTCGTATTGGGCATGAATTCGGAGGGACGAAAGTTGGTCTAAAGATTGTGTGGTGTTCATAGAGGTCCGATGCCAGTGAAGAAGCAATGGAAGTTGGTCCAAAAACATGTGAAGCTCTGCTTGGGCGAGGGGATTGAGGACATGACCCCGAGTTAGAATATCACAAGCCCATCGAAAGTTCTTAAGAGGGACTTCGTCCTCAAGAACATTGAAGGGCAAGTGGGAAAAGCAGCGAGCAAAAGTTGAGCTTGTTTCCGCTCAGCCGGAGTAGGGGAAGGTGGTGGTTTGTAAGGTGGAAAGACCTTATCCGAGAAGAACAAGCCTCAGTTTCTCTATCCAGCAAGGATTTGGCGGAAGAGAAGGTGTGGATGCTTCTATCTCAGGAGGGGAGCAAGGGCAGAAGGAACAAGGGCATTAATATAATCGAGCCAGTCAGAAGAGCAAATCTTCGCCTTTGAGCTAAGAATGATGGATTGTATCCTTGTGCCTCTTCTGGGCGTCGGGCAACATGCACTGTCTTTGTAGGCATGGAAGATGTATACCATGCCACAAGCAGATTCTCCTCCAAACTGCGTCGGTGGTCAATGGGCACGTAAGGATAGACCACCGAGCTTCGCGCATAGGAAGGGAATTCTAAAGGGTCAGTAAATTCAACAAAGTGATGGTTGATTCGTTCCCTTAACTCACAGACCTCGGGTTTGGACCAGTTTGTCCAGTCAGAAGCCCCAGAAGAAGAAGAAGTTGCAGCCTTATCCCATGCAGAGGGTTGTGAAGGAAAACTTCCCATGTCCATATTTGCAACTTTCTGAATCAAAGGATTGAGAGCAGTTTGTTCGTAGTCTGAGGATGAGTCAGAAGAAGACCTTTCCATGTCCATATTTGTAAGTTTTTGAATCGAAGGATTAAGGGCAATATGTTCGAAGTCCAAGGGTTGATAATCTGCAAAGGCATCCATGACCTGAATATAGAAGGGTGGGTAAAGGTGGCTAATTAATGCATGGAGGTTCTTTCGAGGAAGAACAACATCATCATATGACTCTTCGTGTGCTCGATCAATGGAGGGAATAATTGATTCGGCCATAAAAAGTGTACCAGTCTGTTCGAATACTAAGGTGGTGGAGGTGTTCAAAAGATTGAAGGGAGTTTAATGCAGATGATAAATGACAGTTGCATTGCTGGAAACCATGCACGTTCTAAGACGTGGGAAAAACTTTGATCCACTAATATCACCAGATATTGGGTATATTAGTGCGGGGGGTAATGTTGGCTACATATTTTGTACGAGCCAATTACAATTCGACGCGTGGCGAAATAAGGGTAATATAGGAAGACTATTCAGGTCCTCGATCCTGATCGTACACGTGGCAGTTAGTATTGGTTATTAAAAGATCTGAGTAGCAGCGGATCAACAAAGGGATACAAAGTGACGTGGCTTCCAACGGTTACTCGCATTTCAGATTCAAATTTAGGAGGGAAGCTTAACTGCAAGTAATGGCGTAATGGAGCTAATATTGGGGCAACATGATCGATGATCATGGAGGAGCAGTTCGACGGTTGGAAGTGCAATTCGATGGTCACCCTTGAGCAGTATAAATAGTAGAGAAGACCCCAGAAAAACCCCGACTCAGATCATACAAACCAGTCTTACTTTACATATTTTCCCAGTTTTACATTTCGTTCTTTAAATTCCTGCTCTTTACATTCCTGTACTTTAAATTCCTGCACTGCACTGCACTTCATTCATAGGAGTAGTTTCAAGTAGATTGTTGCTGTAAACCTCTACGAGGCTGAGTTTGGATCATTGTAAGTTTTCATTCTAATGAAATACTTCAATTGCTCTTCATTTAACTGTTATTTTGTTTAATTTCTCCTAAGTCAAGCCACCAGTAAAAGTCCTCTTCATTGAGGCTGAGAGAACTAAAACATAATCGTCTGATAATTGGTTGGCAATTAACATTTCCGTAAGGACTGATTGATCCTTGCTGGCACGCTCGCATTTACAAAAATACCCTTCGAAAGTCAAAAAGCCAACACCTCTAAGCCAACAGAGTTGGCAATTCTGGGACTAAAAAAATTAGACGTTCAGTGTTTCCCTTTGATGACTACACCTAGTTGGCTGAGGGCTTGCAATCTCAACAACTTAAAGAAACTCAATATCAGAGGAGGTCAATTATCTGATCTGGGCCAAAAACTTGATGACAATTAAGGCTGAGAAGGACAAGTGGGAAGACGAGGTATTGTGTTTGAAGTACTTAGATGACTTAGAGATGGGTTGGAGTGCTCTGCAAAAATTATTTCCAAAATTGAAATTCTTGGAGATGGTAAACTGTTCGAAACTCAATTGGTTCCCAATCGACAATAGTCAAGTATTATGGATTCGGATATTTATATTTGAGGGACGGAATACATATCTCTATTTCATGTGATGACATCAATTGTTTTTGAGTTTTGATGATGTATTGCAATCTTATAAAATGAAATGAAGTTTTTCCACTCTTTTTAGTAAATAGCCCTCTATGAAATAAATAGGATCATAATTCTGTGTGCATGAAGTAAACAATGAGAGAAGCAGTAGCAACAAATGGCATCATGAATGTGCTTGGTCTTTTCTCCTCACCACCAATGTAAACAACAATACTTGATTTGGAATACAGTTCTGTTTCTTAATTCTTCATCTTTGTAATTTTTTCCTTTTTCTTTTTCTTTTTCTTTTTTTTTTTTTTACTGTCTAGTATTAGCTATGAGTGTGTGTGTGCGCGCGCGCGCACATTTTGTTGCTTCAAAGCTATGTGATAATCTAGGAGTTGATTTGCTTCGAAAGCCATAGTGCCATGTTTGTGTCCAACGCTGCACCTACAAAGTCGTTCTGTTATGGCAGCAACCACTACATAGTTCTTGAGAAATGGCAATTTTGCGGAAGAAATTTTTGGAAAGAAGCTTTCAAGAGCGCATCCACAAAACATCATTGGTGGAGATATTGGAATACATCTTGTTTTTGGCCACAACTCCTTACCATTAACCGGGTTGAAGAGATGGGTGGATAACCCCTTCAGCCCCTTGTGTGATGCATATGGTGTGCACCCCACATGTAAACCATTGGATTGTGAAAATTTGCTCTTAGCGATTGATTTATTTGTTGAAAAAAGAAAACCGAACAAACCTGCTAACCCCTCTCCCCCTTTTCCCCTCCCACTCCCTCCCACCAGATTCCAAACTCTCAGCCTCTCACTTGTTTCTCATTAAAATGATAATTAAACTTCCAACCAATAAAATAATGTCACAAGAGCATTTAACCTCACTGCATGATACATTTTAATGGTAAACTTTCAACCTATATGTTCACGTAATCTACCTATCTCACCGCATGATACATTTTAATGGTAAACTTTCAACCTATATGTTCACGTAATCTACCTATCTGTCTATATCACCACTATCAATTGTTGCTGGCCACCTCCGGCAACATTCCCATCAACTGCTGATCTGGAAGTAAAAATGATAAAAATTATTCTTCAAAACAATAAATTGTCATTCTCATCGAACAATTTTATTAATCATTTATAACCAAAACAAAACGATCATTGAACCTAATGCCATACACGTTCCAAAATGACTTCTCAACAATTTTTCCATTAATTATTAAAATCGTTTTGCATGTGAAAGTTAGGAATATTAGGTAATTGTCAACAAAAATAAAAATAAAAATAAAAATAAAATAGCTTTGATGGTGTAGGTTATGAATTATAAATTAAAACTATAATATAAAATAAAATAAAATAAAAATTAACACAAATGAACGGCACACAAACTCATCATATAAATGCTTATGACAGGCACACAAACTCATCTTACATATAATGTCTAATACAAATATGTATGGTATCTTATCATCATCCCAAAAATGGTCCCTCTTGTCTCACATTTAAAATACATATAAAACTTACTAAAATTCAACATATACGAGATTCAAGTTGAGTTGACTAATGGACCAGCCAAGTATTGAGTTTGTGACAAAATTAAAATAAAAGCTTTGAGTTGGTCAGTTAATTTCCACCAGCTAGCTCTGACTAGGAAGTGATCCAGCTGTTGTTTGCTCCAAAACCCATGCTCGTGTGCTACACTCCACGCACAAAGTAGCTTCTTGTGGCAGCCACACCACTACATAGTCATGCACATAAGTAATATAATTTGTTCAAGTTACAAAAATATTTGAAAACAAATATAAACGATTTTTATTAGTTCTTCAGAAATGGCGATTTTGGGGAAGAACATTTCGGAAAACAGATTTTGAGAGTGCATTCACAAAACAATATCTGCCTTTTTTCTAACACTATCTTCTTAAACTGCTACTGAATAAAAAAGACAGATAATTTATGATGTAGATAGGGCATAAATGTGTGTGTGTGTGTGTGTGTGTGTGTGTGTGTGTGTGAGAGAGAGAGAGAGAGAACAAACATGCATCAAATTCAAAAGGAAATGAAGTAAAAAAAGAACCTGAAGTGAGATATTGTACACACCAAGGTCAGAGTTGTTCAGTATTGCAAGGAATTTATCATCTGCCTTCTAATTTCCTTTCTCAAGTCAATTTCTTCCCAGGAGAATAGGATCTAATATTAGAGATGGCTGCAATTCAGTCCCCACTAGATTGCCAATTTCAGCAATTCCTGAAGATACAGCGTTGTGATATGGCGAAGTATGATCGTAAAGATGCTTCCTCCAAATGCACTCTCCACTTTATTGCGAGATTACACTGGAAATAATCTCAGTAAAGTAGGGAATACACAAAATCTATGAACTTCTGGCCAATTTGACATTTTCTTTGAAGTCCGCTAGATTTGGGCATCCCCAAACTTTTGGAGTTAGCAGAGGTGGCAATGCACACCCAATCGTCTTCAATTTGGGCAGTTCCCACAGATACAATGTGTTCAAATGTGGCAACTCAGGCTTGGATGATGCATGTTCAAACACAGCCTCCAATTCATCACAAAACTTAATTTGAAGGACTAGAAGGTTTATTGGCAGCTGGGAAGAAGAGAAGACAATCGACAACTTCGGACAACAGTCTAGATACAGATGCTTAAGGTTTTGAAAGGTCTTACTTTGCCAGCTCCCACAGTATATACCCTTCAAATTAACAGAATTAGAAACCCACAAGACCTCTAAACTTTCTAGTTTCACTATTTCTTCTACCTCTTCTTCATGAAAAACACACTCCATTTCTCTGCATCTCTCTATCCAACAACCTTTCAGTACCTTGAGGTTGGACGCACCCAAATCAGATATCCATCTTTGAAATGCATTATCGACCAAAAAAACACAATCAGCATGAGAGAGAACTTCGTTGATGCCCTTGGGGGAATGACGAAAGCCACGGATTGCCAATGAACCTTGCTCTTCAAAATTAGAGAACTGCCTGGTTTGGAAGTAGATATCTCTGAACATAAAATCATCTCGGTAGAAAGATACAACTCCTTTTCTATCACGCTCCTCGATGGGATGAACAGAGAAGTGGAATTGCTTGAAGATTGTGTTCCACAACAGTGAATTGTTCCCCAGAAATTGAAGAAATTGGGAACTACTTACGGATACAGGAGGTTTGTTCTTGTCCCCAACTGTTTCAGCTGGCAAACTGGAGATGCCCCATCCATACTGATTTGGCTCCTTTAACTTGTTGCTGCCAGCTCCCTGAGTATTCCTCATGTTCGGCAGATCAAGGAGCTCAAGATGAGTCAATTCTGAGATCCCATTGGGAAGATCTTTAACAGTGCCCCGGAGTAGATGAAGCAATTCAAGTTGCAGAAACTCTTGAAAGCCTGGACAATCTCTAAGCAGAAGCTGCCGGAGGTTGCTAAAGTTCTCTAGCGATGGAAGATGATCAATTGCAGTTCCAGAAAGATCCAGGACTTCCAGTTTTGTCAATGCTTCCAAACCGGGCACTGCTTTCAAGCTTGGACAATCCCTTAGATAAAGCTGGCGAATGTTTTTGAGGTTTGACATGGATGGTAATTGTTGAAGTGGGGTTTCAGAGAGGTCAAGAATTTGAAGGTGACTCATATTTCCCAACAAATCAGCTCCAATTTCTCCCAAAGAGGTAATGCCACACAAATTTAGCTCCTCAAGTTTTGATAGAGACTGTAGGTGTAGAGGGCGTTGCAGCTCGGTACATTTTTTCAGTAAGAGGTGGCGGAGGTTGCTAAGATTTGAAAGTGATGGCAAACATTTTATCTTAGTTTCAGAAAGATCAAGTCTCCATAGGCAAGACATCTTTTCAAAGATGTCATCGGGTAGTTCTGTCAAAGCAATGCAACCAGAAAGATCAAGCACCTCCAGTTTTTCAAGGGGATTCAAGTCTACCAACTCCTCCAGGTATGCACAAGAGGATAGTAATAGTCGACGAAGGTTCAAATGATTGGAAAGGGATGGCAGAGCTCGGATATGGGTTTTTGAAAGATCAAGTACTTCTAGGACTCCAAGTGTCTCTATGCATAATAGAGATTTTTCCGGAGGGGAATTTTTTGAATTGACTTGACGAGGATTGCCATGATCAAGTACAGTTCCTGATAGATCAAGAATCTTAAGGCTTACATTTTTTTCTAGCGATTGATCATGGAACTCATTAAATTTGCTAGCATTTGAAAGATCAAGAACTTGGAGACTTGCTACTGAACTAATGCCGCGCAGTCGAACCAACTCTGGGCAGCCACTTAGCAAGAGATGCGTGAGATATTTAAGATTCTTAATCAATGGTATGCTTTTAATCTTTGTTTTGGAAAAATTAAGCATTTGAAGTTTCCCATTTTGCGAAAAAGTTTTGTCTTGGATATTTTCCAAAGATGTAGCACCAGAAAGATCTAGCACCGTGAGGTTTTTAAAGTTTTTCAAACTTTTCAGAGTTTTCAAGCAAGAACAGTCTCTTAGGATGAGCCAGCTTAGTTCACTAAGTTCATAAAGAGATGAGGGTAACGACTCAATTTGAAGTGCAGATAGGTTGAGGCTCCGAAGTTGGGGCAGGTGCTTAAAAAACTCATCAGGGATTGTCGTCAAGGAGTTTGGACCAGATATCTCAAGAACAGTTAATTTTTCAAATTTTAGGGTGCGCTCTACCTGGCCAATCTTTTCCATGAAAGAACAGCCTCTGAGCACAAGTATGAAAAGTTCGTGCATCATAGATGAGAAGGAGAGAATGTCTTCAATGGAGGGTTAAAAGGGCAAGAACTTGCAGTTCTCGGTTGGACTGGAAGAAATTACGAGGAAATTCCCTGCTGAGAAAATTCCCATCAAGCAGTAAAGTAGAGAATTTCTGACCTTGTTTGCGACTCGGAAGTGTTTTCATTCGACCATCCTTCTGTGTGATTCTCCCAAGGCCCTGCCAATTCCCATACCCAAACACATTAGCTAATCCCAGACTGGCTGTGCCCCCAAAACCACAACGGTAACAGTCATCGAAGTTCATTATTGCCCTTTCCATTACAATATCATCCAAATTCGGAGCTAGTTCTTCCATTGTAACACAATCAGCCTCCACTATTTTCAGAATCTGACAATCTATAAGCTCCATCAAAACTTGATGTCCTCTCTCATAAGCCTCTTCCATACAATTGATTTGGCCAAGATATCCTTCCATCATCCAATAAGCTATCAATTCATTATAATGAATGCGCCAACGATCACGAAAGAAGTGGCTACCACTGCAAAAGCAGTCAATTAAAACACTGTTTGGCAGCAAATCATACCCACTGCGTAGTAAATGTGTGATGTTGTAGATGTCATTGCCAGATGCTTCCTCCAGAGAACGTTTCAGCTTCTGCAACCCATTATCTCGTTGAGCAAAATAATTGAATGCTTTTGCCAACAAGACAATTGCGGCAGGAAAATTTTTAGTCAAATTTTCAGTCTTTTCGAATAAAGCTTCGGCTAAAGCTTTAATGCCTGGAACCTCGTAAACTCCAGTCCTAACATGTTTTTGCAATAAGGACAATGACTCGTCCTTTGACAAGGGCTTTACCTCAATCTTTGACCCAATGATCTTCTCAGAATTGATTCTAGTGATTAGAACTTTGAGATTTTGTACGTTGACATCCAACAGTGTTTCCAATTCAGACATTATCTCTTGTACGCTCATTTTATTTCCCTCGTCATCCAAAACTAGAAGCAGCTTCTTTCCTTTGACTGTTGCTTGTATTTGATGTTGCAAGTCTCTGGGCTTCTCTGATTCCTCTTTTTTATCCTCAACTTCTGCCTCTGGGGTGGTGGAAAGTAAGGATAACTGATGAGCCATACTGTCACAAAGAGAGGCCCTGTCATGTTGTCTGTTGAGAAATACCCAGAGAGCAATGTCAATTACTCCCTTATTTTTTGCGAGAAGACTCATCTCTCTGGCCGTCCATGTTTTTCCAACTCCAGATTCCCCGAAAAGAACAATCCTTGGGACTTCTTTATCTTTCAGCAGTTTGAATAACTCTCTTTTCCTCTCTGCAACTGTACTCGGAGACATTGCTGATGTAGTAAATCCCACTGCATAATTTTTTATGTTAAAGAATTTTAATCATAAAATTTCAACACAACGGAGACAAAAAGAACGTAGATTTGGTATTTGCCAGGGTAATGAAAAACCAGAAGAAACAAAACAGTACCATAGCAAGTTGGCAACATCAAATATTGCATGTTCCCCGCTTACTTTGACTACATTCAAAAAACATACAAGCACTTTGTTCTAGATAACGTAATCAGTAATGACGAAAAATAAAAAGATGAAATGCAATTCAAGTGCCTTTAAACTTCACAGAATTGATATGTAAATAGGCAGACATGGAAGTTCAGGTTTTCTTTTGTGTTTGTTTGTTTATGGGTCCAAACTCCCAATACATCTGAAATTTCTTTTCTACGAACTGTAAGACAATAACATGCTTAATAATACTCTACAAAATATATATACTAGATATATTTAGGACATCTAAATTATGAAAGATGGACTTTGTTCCATGTTTCACAGCTCATATTATCCAACATCGACAATGCATATATAGATACTATCATCTCTATACATATTATAATCTCCAGTCTAAGAAATTTATTGAAACAACAAAAATGAAAGCGATGAACTTTGCATGGTTTTCAACTAGTATATCCAATATCTGCTATGTACATAAACATTATCATTTATATAATATATATATATATGTATGTATGTATTGAATTGATTGCTCGGCGTGGTGTGAAATATCTGGGGGTCAACGAGTATAAATCTAGATTTGATCGACCCATTTCATTGCCGGATTCACGGGTCAAGCCCATTTCTACAACCCATGGTGTTTTAAGAGTGGGCTCAGATAGGAATTTGGAAATTACACAGTTGGGCCTTTCTGAGGCCCAAACAAGTGCTGGGGTTTCTTTGGGCAATCAACAGTGGGGAACGGTCCAGCAAAGCCCAGATTGTGCAAATGTTATTTTGAGCCCCCTAGGGTGTGGATCAGGCCCAATGGAGTATGATCCGGCCCTACCCAATTCGGGTCAATCCAACCCAGAACTCAGCCGGGTGTGTGCTTCCCTTTGCGCCGATTTGGACCTTCCTCGGACCTCTTCTGCCATGGACGGGTCGTTGCAGATGGTGCGACCTGTGGTGCCTGCTATTCTTGTGACGGACGATCATCGTTCGCAGGGTTTGAGCCACAAGGTTGGTTGCGACGCCGTGGGATCTGCCGATGCAGGGGCTACAGGGGTAGTTCAGCCCAGCCGGGTTTGTGCTTCCCTTTGCGTTGGTTTGGAGCTTCCTCAAACCTCTTCTGCCATGGAAGTGTCGCCGGAGTTTGTGCGACCTGTGAGGAGTGCTGTTTTAGTGACGGACGTCCACCGTTCGCCGGGTTTGAGCTACGACGTTGGTTGTGATACAGAGGGATCTGTCGTTGAAGACTGTTCGGCAACAGGGGTAGATCAATTGGCTTTGGTGATCTGTCCTGAGGTGGTTCATGAGGCTGCGGTTGAGGAAGGTCTCTCTAGCCCGGTGGTTGATTTCCATGCGGATGTGATTCCGAGTCCCGAGGAGGTATCGATGTGGGTCCTTTCTCGTATAACTGAGGTCAGTCAGTTTTTGGGAGTGTCTTTTAAAGGTCATGAGACAGAGGCTTTTGCTTTATTTTCTGCTATTGAGGCTTCCTGGCGAGAGAGTGCCCCGTATTGTCAAGTGGAGACGCCATTGAAACAGAATGAGAAGAGTGTCAGGGAATTACGGAGATTGGAGTGTTCTATCAATTATGATCGGAGTGCAGATGGGGATGGACGGATTGCTAGGAAGGGTCGTGGTACTCCATTGTCGTTAAAATGCGGTTAAAAATGTTGTCTTGGAATGTGCGCGTGGTTTGAATGATAGGGGAAAACGGGGTAATGGTGAAATCTTTGTTAAAAAGCGCACGTGCAAATGTGGTTTGTTTACAGGAAACTAAGTTGGAGAGTTTGGGGGTAGAGATGGTTCAGGAATTATGGGGTGGTCGGTTTGTGGATTGGACGTTTTTACCTGCCCGGGGGGTGGCTGGGGGAGTTCTTCTTTGTTGGGATGAGAGGGTGTTAGTAAAGAAGGCAGAGGAGATGGGGGCCTTTTCCGTTTCTTGCCTTTTTCGTTGTATTGAGAATAATTTCCGCTGGGCTTTTACAGGTGTTTACGGGCCGGTTCATGGAGGAGAGCGGATTGGTTTTTGGGACGAACTTTACTATATTGCCTTTCGGTGGGAGGTTCCTTGGTGTGTCGGTGGTGACTTCAATGTGGTGCGGAGTTTGGAGGAGAAGAGGGGGGCCCTCTTGGTAACTGCCTCTATGCGGATGTTTTCGTCCTTCATTGATGAGGTGAGGTTAGTGGATTTCCCGATGCAGGGTGGTGTTTTTATATGGTCTGGAGGTGGCGTCTTGTGTCGGCTTGACAGATTTCTGGTCACAGGGGACTGGGAGGAGCATTTTCCAAACGTCTCCCAAACACGTTTGCATCGTCCAGTTTCCGATCATTGGCCAGTCTTATTGGATAGTGGGGGCATCCGGAGTGGCCCGACGCCGTTTCGGTTTGAGAACATGTGGTTGTTATCTGAGGGTTTTCTGGAGCGGGTTAAGGGCTAGTGGGATAGCTATGTGACCTCCGGTTCGCCTAGTTCTTGTCTGGCACAGAAATTGAAACTTCTCAAGTTCGATTTGAAGAGGTGGAATAAGGAAGTGTTTGGTCGCTTGGAGATCCAGAAGGCTGCTGTGTTCACTGTGTTGCAGGAGTTGGACGTCATAGAGTCCCAGGGGGTTTTGTCAGCGGCGGATCTTCGTCGTCGTGATGATGTTCGCAAGGAGTTTGGCCAGATTGCTCGTATGGAGGAGATTAGCTTTCGCCAGAAATCTAGATGTCTGTGGTTAAAGGATGGGGATCGCAATACAAAGTTTTTTCATCGAATGGCGAATGCCCATCGGCGGGTGAATCAGATAGGTCGTATGCGTGTTGATGGTGTGGAGTTGTCTTCTTCAGATGCGATCAGGGCCGGTATTGTGGGTTTTTATGAACACCTTTTCCGGGATGAGGGGGAGGTGTGGAGGCCAAGCTTGGATGGTGTCTCTATTGATGTTATTTCAGACACGGATACTTGTACATTGGAGCGCCCGTTCGCAGAAGATGAGGTGTTGGAGGCTTTGCGTAGTAGTATGCCAGGGGATAAGGCGGGGTCCAGATGGTTTCACGATAGCATTTTTTCAGCATGTTGGGAGGTGGTGAAGGCCGATGTGATGGCAATGTTTGAGCAGTTTATCAGACTGGTGAGTTTGAGCGTAGTCTTAATGCTACGTTTATTGCTTTGATCCCTAAGAAGGGTGGGGCGGAGGATATTCGGGACTTCCGTCCTATCAGTTTGTTGGGTAGTATGTACAAGCTTTTAGCCAAGGTGTTGGCTAATAGGTTACGAAGTGTGCTGGAAGGGGTTGTTTCTGAGTCTCAGAATGCATTTGTGGGCGCCCGGCAAATTCTAGATGCGGTCTTGGTGGCAAATGAATGTGTAGATTCTCGACTCCGCCAAGGGCAGGCGGGGATTATTTGCAAACTAGATATTGAGAAGGCTTATGATAATGTTAATTGGAAGTTTTTACTATACATGCTGGATAGACTTGGTTTTGGAGTTAGGTGGAGGCGGTGGATCCAATTCTGTATTCCACGGTGCGAATGTCCGTTCTTGTTAATGGTTCGCCAACAGGTTTCTTTCCTACTTATGGGGACTCCGGCAAGGAGATCCTTTATCTCCTTTATTGTTTATTTTGGTGACGGAAGCGTTGGGGCGGTTGTTATCTAAGGCGGTGCATGGAGGCTTGCTACAGGGGTTTGCGGTAGGGCAGGCTCCTGCTATTTTGTCGGTGTCCCATTTGTTCTATGCAGATGATGCACTTATTTTTTTGCGGTGCGGATGTGGCTCAAATTGGTATTTGAGATGTGTGTTATTGTGTTTGAGGCAGTCTCAGGTCTTCGGGTGAATTTAGCAAAGTCAGAAATGATTCCGGTCGGGGAGGTGGGTTCGGTTTTGTTTGGCTGCTATTCGTGGTGTGTAAGGTGGCGACTTTGCCAGTTATGTATTTGGGTTTACCTTTGGGGGCGTCTTTTAAGTCTAAAGGAGTGTGGGATGGGGTGGAACGTGTGCAGCGGCAGTTGGCAGGATGGAAAACGGCAGTAGTATTTATCAAAAGGTGGGAGACTCACGTTGATTAAGAGTGTTCTCTTCCATTCCGACATACTTTATGTCTGTCCATGTGATCCCAGTGTCAGTGGCCAAGCGTATAGAGCAGTTGCAGAGGGATTTCTTGTGGGTACGGGGGGGGGAGAGATCCCATTACCACTTGGTGGCTTGGGATCAGATTTGTCGTCCCAAGGTGCAGGGGGGGTTGGGGATTCGAAGGTTGGTCTTGTTCAATGTGGCTCTGTTGGGGAAATGGTTGTGGAGGTTTGTGGCAGAGCAAGACCGTTTCTGGAGAAGAGTGGTGGTCGCTAAGTTTGGCCTGGGGCTGGGCGGGTGGTGTTCGGGGCGGATACGACATTCTCATGGTTGTGGCCTTTGGAAGGGGATTTGGTTGGGGTGGGAGGCGTTTTGGAAGCAGATTAAGCTCAAGGTTGGAGTAGGAGATAGGGTTCGGTTTTGGCGCGATCGGTGGTGTGGTGACCTTTCTTTAGAAGAGCGGTTCCCTTTGGTTTTTTGTATTGCTGTTGACGCTGAGGTTTTGGTGGGTGCGGTGTGGTCTGGTCATGGGGTTTCGACTTTTTGGAATTTTGCCCTGCGCCGTGCTGTTCAGGATTGGGAGCAAGGTCAGTTGGTGGAATTGTTGGCCTTTTTATATGGTCTGAGAGTGGGGGAGGTTGGTCAGGACTCGTTGGTTTGGGATTGTCCTGGGGCTAAGGGCACTTTTTCTGTTTCTTCTTATTATCGTGTGCTTGCTCCTGTGGAGGAGGTTGCTTTTCCTTGGAAGTGTGTCTGGGTTCCGGGTACGCCATCTAAGGTGGCCTTTTTTGTGTGGACAGCTATGTTGGGCCGTGTTTTGACTTTGGATAATTTAATTCGTCGTGGACACATATTAGTTAATTGGTGCTGTTTGTGTTGTGGTGCTGCGCGAGTCGGTGGATCATTATTCATTCATTGCCCGGTAACTTCGCGCCTTTGGATGTCAGTTGTTGAGATTTTCGGTTTGGTTTGGGTGCAGCCGGGGTGTGTTCGGGATGTTCTGCATAGCTGGGCAGGGGGCCGTGTTGGGAGGAGACGTCGGAAGGCGTGGATGCTTGCTTCTCATTGTATTCTCTGGTTAGTTTGGTTGGAGCGTAATAGGCGTGTTTTTCAAGGACTGTCTCATTCAGTCTTCTGGTTACAACGACGGCTTATTTTGACCTTGTATGGTTGGGTGACTAGATCGGTTGATCCGGATGTGTTGGTCTTTGTTGATTTCGTGTGGAGGATTTGATTTGTTAGTTTTAGTTTGTAATGCCTTTTTGGCTTCCCTTGCATCGTCTTGATGCTTTTCAATAAAATACTTTACTTATCAAAAAAAGAAGACAAGTTCATTGGAACAACAAAGATTTAAAAAAAGAAGCGCAGCCACAGCAGAGGAACATCCTTTGAGAAAACCAGAAAATGGTAAGTCCTAATTATGAGCACCACTTATATGACAGAAATCAATACTATGATCAAAACAACCTCAACCAAAAAGGCCCAATTAAGGACTGCTACGAACATCTTTACATCATGAGCATTCAAACCTTACACCCACACTATTCTCAAAAATCACGTGATTACATTCTAATTGAAGATAATACAAGAATAACAAATAGTTACTTTGAATCCTAACATCCCAATAGATTGACCTTCCACCTTGGAGCTAATTTGAACAACAATGTGGTCCCAAATTCCAAAATAATGGACAAGACCACATTTTCTATGCCCCATTTTACTGATCTATTAACCAATGGGTCACTATCCCAAACCTTGCTAACTCTTTCACCAAAGTCAGAAACCATACAACCAGGGCCGGTCCTGAGGCAAGGAGGACAAGGCCGCCTTGGGCTCTGGAATTCTATCTAAAAAATAGGGACCCCAAATAATTTTAGCTCTTATGTTATGTTTGGTTCATTGCAATGAAGTGGATGAAATAATCATTCCACATAATTTCCATTCTCACGTTTGGTTCACTAAAAAAATTATAAAAAAATATATTACAAATAAAATCATCTCTTATTATTATGAGAGAATAGTCATTCTATAGAGAGAGGCTAAGGAATAACCATTCCTTTCTATTTAATTTCATTCCACTGAAGCAATCATTACGTTTGTAGTTGTAGTATAAAAATGAAGTTTTACAGAAAAATTTAAGAAACAATTGAAGTGGTGAATTATTTAAAAGTACTAGATGGTTGTTTACCAAATGTATGGATTGTTTATAAATACTATGCGAGTTATATCGCCTCTAGATAAATAAGTTTTAAGCTGAAGTTGATCAATTTTACATTCAATTGCCTATGTCAAATTTTTTTTGAATAAATTAATAATGTTACCCATCAAGTCCGAAATTTATCTCAAAAATTATGATTTGTGTGTATCTTAAGAACTATGATTTATGTCAACTATAAAAGTCAAATGGAAATTACTCACAAAATACAATATTATAATTATTATGAAAAACAAATTATAATAAATTCACTCACTAATATAATATTTTCAAATTGGATTTATCACTTAATACTTTAAGTGATTTCTGTGTATGGAATGGTTAAAAAACTAGTAATTTTAGGCTAAGTTTGGCATCCCTTTAAAAAGTTAAAAAGTCACTATCCTATTTAAGTCACATCATCTTATTTAAGTCACATCACCTCTCTACCACATCACTTCAAACCCAACCCATATTTCATAAAAAGTCAAAAAGTGCACTTATTTAGAACATCCCAAACAACCCCTTAGTGTTTATATATGCTAGCAAATTTGTGTAGGTAAATATCCCTAGTATATATATATATATTGGGATGACTTTGCATACAACCAACCGTTTCTTGTTGGTGATAGAGAGAGCTTACCAGACTAGACTAGACTAGACTAGACTAATCACATTTTGTTTGGTTTAGAACAGTCACTGAAATATCTTGAGTACATTTTATTTAATATCTACTAATTGACGACAACACATGGAAGTATCTTATAAATTGGTAGATCCATGAACATTTGATCTTATGCACACAAACATAGATGCACCGTACACCTCATGTAAGAGCTACAGAACACAAAATGTTAGAGAACCTTCTAATTAACAACAAAACTCCAAAAAAAATGAAAAAATATTTGAAATCAGTCTCCTCAAATCAACTACAGCCATTATATGCAGAAAGCAAAAGGTAAATAATAATAATTGGGCATGTGAATAGAAGTAAGAACACAAGTAACATAATGATAGCCGAATCAATAAAACAAGCAGCCAGTTTAGAGATAAACATAACAAAGCAGAACGGGAAATGTCTTTAGAAGAAACCAATTAACATTTTAGAAAATTAGTTATGATGGATTACTATTATATTTTTATATTTCAGTGAAGTACTAATAAGGATTGACCAAAATGGATTTACTAAAATGCAATGACAACCACAATTACTACATCTAGGATTGAAATACACAATTTTCAAATCACTCACTAGTGATGTATTTGGATTGGAACTGTTGTTCGATGCCTCTTTTAGGCCAAAGTGCTCAAGGGTTTGTGATATGGTCATTGCAGAATGTGTATGAAACTAGCTAGATTTGTTGGAATTCTCAGAATTTGGACTTAATTTTTTTGTTCTTGATTCATCATATATGAATTAAAGGGACAGATTTTAGATAGGATATATCATGGGATCGTTAGAATCCAAGAGCATAAGAAAATTATGTGACAAGTCAGCATATATTCATTTAAATTAAATCTAATAATTCAACCAAACACAAGAGATCCAACAAATAAATAATTGGGGAAAATTCAGATTTACAAAATTTGACATGAGCAAGTTCAACAATAAAATAAAAAATAAAGTTCAGTGAGTAAACTTAATATCAAGGTAAGATTTTCAAGAACATTCAAGAAAGTCTATTGCTTGATCTTAGTAATATATTACATTTATGATTCTTTTACCCCCATTCAATAAATGGTATTTCACATGGCTCATTGTTTGTTTCTAACTTTTGGAATTCAATTTATTTGTAATATGCAGAATTATAAGGGCTAAGAATGAGTCAACTGAAAGCAATCTTTAAAGATCTGTGTCCTAATTATAGATTCTTGAAGATCTGTCTCCTAAGAACATTCCAAATTATAACTATTATCAAAGCATGATTAGCAAGTTTGGGAATTTGAGACGATTGTATTGTTGGATTTGCATTTTCCACAAGACTTGAGTCTTCTTGAATCTGTAATTAACAGCACTAATAAGTTACAGATACACAACATTTCAAAGAGCATTTTCAAGCCCAAAGACAGAGCCAGAGAGAGAGAGAGAGAGAGAGCGACCCCGCGCGGGGGGGGGGGGGGGTTTGGCTTCCAAAGACACAGCAAGTTGGGATCACAAATGTAGTTTGAATATATTTCAGCTCAGTGACCTCATTCCTCCAACCGTTATTAACGTCACATTTATCGAAACAGTAATGGTGGTGCTACATGCACTAATTAATATATTAACTAGTGTACCAACACTAGTTATGACTTTATTATTGACTCCACTCATTATATAAATTACAAATACTAAAAAAATTTTAAGTTATGCCACATCATCAATTGATACACTAATTAGTACACTAATTAATGCATATAGCATTATTCAAACAGTAACAGTAGCTATAAAATAGGGAGCTCCACTTTGTTTTAAATTTATTTTTTATTTTTTTTTATTATATAGTTATATTAATATTTTGGAATTTTAATTTTTTTTTCAAGAGGTATATTTTGTATGAAAGGTATTGATGTAACTATATGTAATAAGGACAAAAAAGATAGAGTATTTGGAGTGAAGTGGAGTGAGAAAAGTAACTCATAAAATATTTGATTGCGTGCAGAGAATTACTCTGGAATCAAACCAGAGAAAATTGAAAATTTCTCTCAACAAAATGGTTAATTTTTGAAACTAGACTTCACCAATACAAAGCAATTCACTGTGCTCCATTTGGAATACCTGTATATTCACCATTACAGTGGCCCAGAGAGTGAGAGAGAGGGCTTTACATCAATGGCATTTACTTACAAACCAGATAAATTCTCTCTGATTTAATTTTCTGTGTCAATTTTCTCTGTGTCATGGCAAGAGAAATTTGTTCATTTTCTCTGGCCAAATCACATACTCACCCTGTGATTTTCTCTGGCCAGACTACGTACTCATCCCTCATCTCTGTGTTAACAACAATCAACAGCTAATATTGAAATCAATTTTCTTTTACAAACACATTCATATAATCAAATCCTTAACCAATCAAATCCTTTACTTCTGTAGGATCAAAATCGATCAACAACAAGAACAATTCACAATTCATCAAACACAAATAAGTCATCAATTTACACAAATATAAAATTCCCCATTTAAATCTGAATACACAAAACATATTCAAACATGCTTTTATATACAAATTTGTATGCTAAAATGCAAAATTAAAACCTAGGGTAGCAAAAGCAATTAGAGGAAGAACTGTCTGACCTGGGTTACTTCTGCAGATCTATGGATCTGAGGTCGATCTACAAATCTCCTGCGACGGCTCGACGGCGAGGAAGCACGGCGATAGATCCAGAAGGAGAGAGAAAGACGAAAGGGACGGCGGTGATGGTGGTTAGTCGGCGGCACTGCGGCGACGGAGGTGAAGAGAGAGAGATGCAGCGGCGAATGGGAGACACAGCGGCGGAGGAAAGAGAGAGGTTGTGGTCTGCGACGAACGAGGCAGATAGAGGCGGTGGTCTGCGACAAATGAGGAAGAGATAGGGGCCGAGAAACGCGACGGACAGGATTGAGGAGGCGGTGGTGGTTGGCGGTACAGAGAGAAAGGGAATGGGAGTGGTTGAAGAGAGAGAAGCGAAAAGGAGGTGGAGAGAGACAGGAGAGAGGAGCCGTGGATATGGGAGACTTTCAGCCTGTCGCTACTGTTCTTTCTTCGTCTACCAGACTGGCAAAGTTACACCTTTTATTTATTAGAGTAATGCTAAAAATTAAACTTTTATCAAATATTTTACAACAATGATTCATCCTATTAAAAACACCACCACTAATAGCATTAATGCATTAAAAAAGTAAAAAAAAAAAAAAAAAAAAATACAACTCCAAGACCAAACATCACATCATTAACTGACGAGACCCACTGCCACCTAATTAGTGGGAGCACTAATTAGTGCTCCAAGCATTTTTTAATATTTTATATGTACGTGATTCATTTGGATCCCACGTGAAGAAAAACTGAAACCATTATTTTATATCGTTTTCCATTATCTACCCGATATCATTCTCAACTCTATATCATTATATATTATATATACAAAATAAGAGGCTAGATAACTATTCTAACTATCTAACAAACCACTGATAACAACATAACTGATTAGAGAGAGTATTTTCATGAGGTCAACAGCACAGCATGATATAGATCCGTTTGGCAAGAGCTATTCCATGTTTTTTTTTTGATTATTTTAATTAATAAAGATAAAATAAGTTATTTTAATTACAAAAAATAAAATTCATATTTAATTAATCATTACACTCTTCTTTCATAAAAAAAGTCAAAAAAGTCAAAAAGTCCTTCTTAAATCAAGCTTTTTAACTCAGGCTAAAATAGCTTAAAAAGCCAAAAAGCCAACCCACTTCCCAAACAAAGTAACAATGCAGCTCAGCTCCTTGAACTCCTTGAATTGTCTTGAACATGTGTAGTCATAGAAAAATGATCTGGATCCCCTTTCCCCCACCCCCCACTCTCGACACACACATGGAGTTGGTGATTGGTGGAAAAAAAAACTGGCCAATGGGAGCCAGTCAATCACTTCCGGCAGTCATATGAACTTGAACTGGAGGAGTTGAAGCCTGAACTGGTACTGGAACTGGGATGTCAATTATGAGACATTTAGTAAAACTTTTAGTAAAATTTTTGAGATATGTAATATTTTTATATTTATTAATATTTTTAATTAAATATAGTTTTGCAAACTTTATACCAATACTACCATGCAACTCATGCTGCTAATAGGGTGGCCCACCACCTGAGTGAGTAAAAAATTTACAGCAGTGATTTAGACCCCTCAAACTTCAACGCCCACCACCCTCACACACACGTGGCGGGTGGTGATTGGAAGAGAAGAAAAAAAAGAAAAAGAAAAAGAAAAAGTGAAAATCAAAAAGAAATGGGTGGGGTCAAAGGGGGTGGGGGAAATGGGGTCCCAATCTTTATTCAAAAACTTAATATAACAGTCATATTAATGAAATGGTGGGGTAATTTGAGAAGTTGAAAAAAAGTTAATTTTTTTGAATTTTTAACTTTTTTACACAAAAAATTCATAAAAAAAAAAAAAATCACAAAAAAGTCAACTTTTTTTTAGAAAAAAAGTCAAAAAAACTAGTAAAAACTAAAAAAAGTAATTTTTTACTAATTTCTCAAACATTACATTATCACAAATAAACAATAAATTCTATCTATATAGTTAGAATGAATCTTACTATTCAGATAAAATTAGCTTATCACATTGTTGGCTTTTGGCTTTCGAAGGGTATTTTTGTAAATATGAGCGTGCCAGCAAGGATCAATCAGTCCTTACAGAAATTATAATTGCCAACCAATTATCAGATGATTGTGTTTTAGTTCTTTCAGCCTCAATGAAGAGGACTTTTTACTGGTGGCTTAACTTAGGAGAAAATTAAGCAAAATAACAGATGAACGACGAACAAATGAAGTATTTATTAAGATGAAAACTTACAATGATCCAAACTCAGCCTCGTAGAGGTTTACAGCGATAATCTACTCGAAACTACTCTATGAACGAGTGCAGTGCAGGAATTTAAAGTGCAGGAACGTAAAGAACATGTATTTAAAGTGCAGGAAATGTAAAAAACTGGAAATGTAAAACTGGAAAGAAAATATGAAGTAAATGACTGGTTTGTTGGATCTGAGTCTGGGGGTTTTTTTCTGGGGGCTTCCCTGCTATTTATACTGTCAAGGATGACCTTCGAACTGCACTTCAAACGTCGAACTGCTCCTCCATGATCGCTGACCATGTTGCCTTATAAGTAGTTCCACTACACCATCGTTTGCAGTTAGGCTTCCCTCCTATATTTGAATTTGAATGTGAGTAACCGTTGGAGCCACGTCACCTTTGCATCTCTTACTGATCCAATGCTACTCAGATCACGTGAGAACCAATATTAACTGCCACGTATTGATCAGGATCAAAGACTTGACTAGTCTTCCTATATTACCCTTACTCTGCTACGTGTCGAATTGTGATTTGCTTTTACAAAATATATAGCCAACATTACCCCCCACACTAATATACCCAATACTTGGTGATATTAGTGGATCAAAGCTCTTTTCCCGCGTTTTTTAGAACGTGCATGGGGTCATCTTCCATGCCCACAACGATAGTGCTTGTTGCCCGACGCCCAGAAGAGGCACAAGGGTACAACCCATCATTCTTAGCCTAGAAGGTGAAGATTTGTTCTTCTAACTGGCTTGATTATATTAATGTCTTTGTTCCTTCCACCCCCATGTCATCTCCCATAATAGAAGCATCCACACCTTCTTCTCCATCTTCTGAAGCAGAAGCATCTATACCTTCTCCTCCACTAACTCTTTGCTGGACAGAGAAACTGAGGCTTGCCCTCCCCATGAATGAAGTCTTTCCACCTTACAAACCTCCACCATCCCCTACTCCAGTTGAGCGGAAACAAGCTCAACTTCTGCTTACAGCTTTCTCTCACTTGCCCTTCAATGTTCTTGAGGACGCAGTCCCTCTCACGAACTTTCAATGGGCTTGTGATATTCTGACTAGGGGCCATGTCCTTAATCCCCTTGCCCAAGCAGAACTTCATATGTTCTTGGACCAACTTCCATTGCTCCTCTACTGGCATCGAAATTCTATGGCCACTACACAATCTTTAGACCAACTTTCGTCTCTTCGAATTCATGCCCAGTACGAAGCAGAGAACTTCATCGAAGAATTCGATGATTTCAAGAATAAAGATTCTGCGTCTTGGGATGATTTGGTCATAGACGACATGGAACAAAAATTGAGAGAGGAAGCCTTCGAAATAAAGGCTAAAGAGCTCTACTACGAAGTGAGAGCACATCAACTCATGCAGCCAACATTAGAAGAAATAGAAGATATAATAAAGAAAGAACAAAAATTCATTGATCACTGTTGGACCAAATTTCATGATCTTGTTATTTATTCCATTCCTTATTTTTATGAGCTTGAGTTTATACCCAGATAGGGTTATTCGATGTAATTGCCTTGGCTTGAATACAAACAAAATTCTTCTGTATTTGGCATTGTTTGACCCTGTTTCCTTTTGTCTTCAAAAGCCAATTCAGAGCTTCGAACTGAACAAACTCATTCTTCGAAATTGGACACAATTGTTAAAACACTAAAATCAACATGAATTCTTCCAACTTTTGGAATAGAATTGACAATTCTGCTGATTTTCATTTAGAATCAGTGCTTCGAATCTAACAATCTTATCCTTCGAATATAGATCCAGTTAATTCCAATAAGGATGCTGAGATGAATTGTCCAATTTATGGACTATGGTTACCAACTCTTGTTGATTTTTGTTTGGAATTGGTGCTTCGAATTTTAACAATCTTCCCCCTCAAAGCCTGTTTTAATCATAACCAAAATATAGTCATGGTTAATACTGACTAGTTTTGCAACAGTCCATACTTACAACAATATGGAAATTGCCCTTGGGGTACACTGTTTTAACCGAACAAACAATTCTCTGTGTATATGCAAACCAACTATTGGTTTAGATATTTCGAACAACAATTCACATCCTTAAGAGGCCTTCGGTTTTGCCTCAAGGGTATTACTTTTGTTAAGAAACCTATTACAGGTCTTTGATCTCTTCTAGGTAAACCCACCCTTGAGTATTTTTACATTTTTAAGCATCTAGTATGCTTCGAAGCCGGCTTCTGCATTTGAAGCCGTTGTTGTTTGATTTTGGCGCCAAAATCTGGTTTCGAAGCCAAATATCTTACTTCGAAGCTGGCATCAACATCCGGAATGTGCTCTTCCCTCCAAAAACTATCAGATTTGGACGAGACTCCTCGTATTCGTACTTTTAGTATTTAGCGACTTACGCAATATATCTTTCAGACACAAAAAGCTTTAAACCCTTTTGTTTCGCGTTCTGGAATTACTTATGCTCTCAGCATACAAACCCTCATCAGTCTTCCACTTCCCTCTATTCCCTTCTTCACTTTCCGGAAAAGCGTACTATCAATGGCTTCTTCTTCACCAAAAGTGCCAATCATAGAGCGTGTGAGCTCATCTGTGGCCTTAAAAAGGCTTATTGATGCAGAATGTGAGAAGTACAAGGCTGGGGAGGAAAGCGCTATCGATGGGCGTATCTTTGTCCCTCGTCGCCATATGCAGCAAGACTACGTGCTCGAGCCCATATTCAAGGAGATCCTTACTAAGCTTCCCGCCATGTATCCACGTCTGGAGAACCAATGTCTCCTTTATGAGGGTGGTCTCGATTGGAGGAGCTGGAGAATCAATCGCCCTCATCGATGTTGGCCCACGATGAGACCGGAGTGGCAAGAATGGTACGACCGGGTTGTCCCTGCTAGGACACTGGACCTTCAAGAGCTCTGTCTTCTCGATGCTCTTCGACTATCTAGGGTAACTATCTCAGAAGACCCTTTCCTAGTTCCTGCTGCCTTATGTTTTTGGAACCCCATCTTCAATTTCTTTCAATTTAGATATGGGATGATGGCCCCTACTGTTCTTGACATTTGTCATTTACTAGGAGTATTCCCCATTGGCACTCCCATTACACCAGATTTCCCTGATTTAGCAGTCCCTTTCTCCCGCCCCTCTCTTAACTCATCTTATAGTGATTTTGTTAAAGCTGAGAATAAAAAAGAGGGCCTGGTAACTGATAGGGAATTCTTTTCCTTCTTGTTATATTGGCTTTGCAAATTCCTCTTTTGCACTTCCTCCCAAAGAATCATGCCTGAATTTGCCCCTCTTGCCAAAGCCCTTGTTTTGCAGAAAAGGGTAGCCTTGGCCCCATATGTTCTAAGCCATGTGTATAGAGTTTGCTCCCTCTTTTGTGAAAAACCCTTAGATGCTAATCAAGGAGGTCCATTCTGGATCCTTCAGCTTTGGCTTTTCGCCTATTTTACTGAATTACAATCCAAATGCCTTAAATTTTCTGGGCTACACTCTCTTACCCATGGTATAAGACTGGCCAATGCTTCACTTTCTCCCTCTACTTTTGCCTTTTATTTCTCTTTCTTCCATCAACTTCCAGTTGCCCTTCCTATTCACCATTTCTGCCCCTTCGAACCCAGCATTGGTCCAACTTGACTGAATAATTTCCTAAGTGACAGGCTCTGTGCCTCGCCTGCTCACAAGGATATATGGGCTTCCTTTCTGATTCCTAGAGAGCTATTTATCGGGACCACGAACCCCAGAGCTTATAAATGCATAGCTGAGCCGTATTGTCCTGCTCAATTTGCTAGACAATTTGGCTTCACACAAGGGGTCCCAATACCTCTCTGCAGCAACACCAACCTGAGCCTTACTAAGAGAGATTTGAAGGTTCAGAAATCGA
Organism: Camellia japonica; assembly: GCA_030407325.1. NCBI lineage: Eukaryota > Viridiplantae > Streptophyta > Magnoliopsida > Ericales > Theaceae > Camellia > Camellia japonica. The sequence continues at coordinate 129,513,214 of JAPPVO010000014.1, forward strand.
GGTTAGAAGAGGCAACCTTCAAGTTTATAGATGACTTGGCCAATTTTGAGTACACCCCTTTCGTTCCTCAAGGTACTATATTGAAGAGATACCAAAATTAGTGGGTGAGCAATATGGAAGTCTATTTGGCCATTTCACCTCAAAACCTACTAAAGGTGTTAGATGTACCCAAGCCCAAGGGAGCTGGGATTGTCATTTCTTCCGCTGTTTCAACTGCAGTACCTGCTACAACTCAGTCTACTCCTGCTGCCTCAACTCCTCCTAAAGTTGTTCGAGCTGCTTCGAAGAAAGGTATATACCTTTGTTTTCTTTCCTTCGACCTTCTACATAATGCTTGTTATCTTATCTTTAATTCTTCTTCTGTGAAGGTGGTCAACAGCAAAAGAAGAGTAGACTCCTTGAGCTAGAAAAGAAAAAATCTGAGTTTCAAGTAGAGAAAGAAGAAGAAGAAGATCAAGAGCAGGAGTCTCTCTTGAAAAGAAAGAAAAGAGTGACTGATTTGGCTCAGGAGTCTCACCTTTGCCTACTTCCAGCCCCTCCTCACTTGATTCGTTGGTGGCTAGGACCATAGAGACTGCCAAAGATGCTCCATCCATTTCTCCTATCCCCATGCAGTCCTCTGTGCCTTCCACCAATACTTTTTCTGCACCCCTTATGTCTACGGATGAGGTAGACATCTTCGAAGCCAGACTAGCTAGTCTCTTCGACATACCCTCTACCTCTCCAACATTCAATGCTGAAGCTGAGCCATTAGTCTTGGCTGACTCCTTACTAGAAATTTTTGAGAGTTCTTCTTCCTCCAGCAGCAAGCCTTTTGCACCTTTGATAGACGTGGGCACATGTCTGGAACTGTTAATTTCTTTTTCGAGGATTCCCTTCGAGGCTCTACAAAGGCCTATAATCAGAAATGGGTTCCTCCAATGCTGCAAAAGTTGCTGAACAGTTCGGCATGAATTTTTCAAGTCACCTATCTCAGGCAGCAGCCACTGTCGATTTCTACCTCAACATTTGTCATGCTACCAAGGCTGCGGATGAGAAACTGGCTAGAGATCAGAGTTTTGTTTCCCAAGTGCATACCGAAGTATCAACTCTGAAAGAACAACACTCCTCTGCCTCCCACTTTCGAATTCAGCTGCTGGAAAAGAAAGCTCAGCTTGAAGAGGAGCTGGTTGCAGTAAATCAAGCCTTAGTCCGAACTGATACCAAATTGCAAATCACCAACCAAGGACTGGCTGATCGAAAAGAAGATATGGCTGCAGCTATTCAATTATTTTCCTCACTTAACAATAGGAAATCGGTTGTACAAAAATAATTAAGACACTGTAACGATTTCTGGGCCAATTTGTGGCACACTGTACTTAATTCTTTATGAAAGAACCAATTTTTGTCTATCATTTGAGCAGTCTTATGTTCTTGTACTTAATGTTCATTTTATTCGTTGTGTTTCCCAAATGGTTAGAAAATAAGGCTTCAAATATCTGCCATTAATCTTTTTAGGATGTATATACCCATTCAAATTTCTCAAATGGTACGTTTCGAAATGCAGAACTCTATGAATTTGATATGGTCCTTCCCAGTTAGGTGACCATTTGCCAAACTTGTGGCTTTTAATTCCTAGTGGGAGTATTGTTTTCCATACCAATCACCTTCATTAAAACCAATGTGCTTGACTTTCTTATTTAATTCTTGGCTGCTTTCTTCTTTTGGAAAAGAATGCTATTTAACGCCAAAACTCTGGCTTCATCTATGCTTTCTAACTCCAAGCACATACTTTGATGGTACTGCTCAGGATCTAACTGATCTTGGCATCTTACCCTCAAAGATTTAACATTAATTTCCACAGGTAAAACTGCATCATGCCCATTACTAAGGCATAAGAGTGACTCCTGTGCTCGACCTTGGGGAAGTTCTGTAAGCCCACAAGACATCCAACAAAAGGTTATGCCAATCCCGAGGATTATCCTCCACAACTTTTTGAATTCCTTTTTTCAAGGACTTGTTGGATGATTCAGCTTGACCATTGGCTTGTGCATAATAGGTGTGGAATTAACAAGGCAATTCCAAACTCTGCCACAAAAGACTTCACCATTTTCCCATCGAACACAGTCCCATTATCTACAGTTATAGTTTGTGGGATGCCAAATCTATGGATTAGATCTTGATAAATCCAATGACCTCTGTCTGGTCTACAGCTTTGTATGGCTTAGCTTCGACCCACTTAGTGAAGTAATCAGTGGCCACTAGAATGAAACAATGATGCTTCGAAGAAGGTGGGTGTATTTTCCCTATCATATCCATAGCCCACCCTCTGAATGGCCAGGGCTTCACTACTGCATGTAGGTCAGTTATGGGCACATGCCTTATTGTGTCATGCTTTTGGCATGCCTGGCAACCCTTTGCATACTCTATGCAATCTTTAAGGATAGTTGGCCAATAGTAGGAATGCCTTTGAAGCAACCATCTCATCTTCACACCAGGTTGATGAGCACCACAAATGCCTTCATGAACCTCAGCCATAGCTGTTAATGCTTCTTTTGGGCCTAAACATTCCAGTAATAAGCCATCTCCCCCCATTTTTTAGAGAGCATTGCCATATATCATATATTGCATAGACTGCAATTTAATTTTCCTACTGGCCTTCGAAGATGGACCAGTCAAGTACTGCATTATTGGATGCCTCCAATCTTGTTCTTATAAGTCATTATAATTGACTTCCAAGACCACATTCCTTTTATTCAAAGGTTGTATTAATCTTTGATATGTTGTTTGGCTCATGTCCCTTTGGGTATTATCCCTTCTCTTGAAGTTCAAAGCTTTCTGAGCTACATCATTAGCTCTATTGTTCAAGAATCTTGGAACATGAGTTACATTTGCTATTTGAAACTAAGAAAGCAGATGTAATGCAACAACAAAGTATGGCAAAATACTTATGCTTTGACACTTGAAAATCCCTTTCACTTGGTTAACCACCAATTGAGAGTCTCCAAATATGTCAACTGCGTGTACTTGTAATCCAATAAGAATTTCTAGTCCCACTATTAAGGTTTCATATTCAGTGGTTATTGGAACAGGTGGCTTCATCCACTCTGAAACAATGTGTGGTTTCTACCCCTTGTGGAGACTTAATCACAACACCAATTCCAAGTAAGCCATTGGCTTTCGACCCATCAAACCACATCTACCATGGTTCAACACTAGCCATACCAAGTTCTATTATCTCTTGGCTCTCTGTTTGAGATGGATGGTCTGCCAGAAAATTGGCTAAAACTTGCCCTTTCACTGCCCTTTGGGGAACATACTCTAGATGAAACTCTGATAAGGCTAGTATCCACTTGCCAATTCTCCCCTCAACATAGGTCTAGATAACATGTACTTAACCAAATCTGTGGTTGCAATTACCAAGACAGTCGTAGGTAAGAGATAATATCTTAATTTCATTACAGCAAAATATAAAGCAAGACACAGCTTTTTAACAGCTGAATATTTACATTCACAAGAATTTAAAAACCTACTAAGGTAATAAACAGCTTGCTCCTTGCCTTCTTCATTATCTTGGGCCAAAAGAGCTCCCAATGAATCTTCTGCCGCAGCTATGTACAATTTCAAGGGCTTATCACCCTTTGGTGGCATCAGCACTGGAGGGTTGGCCAAGTAGGCTTTGATACCTTCGAAAGCAATTTGATGCTCTGCTATACACACAAATTCTTCTTCATTTTTCAGCCTTAACAAGGAAGAAAATATTTTAGTTTTTCCTGCAGTGTTAGAATAAACCTTCGAAGAAAAGTTAACCTGTCCAAGGAACCTTTGTATTCTTTCTTACTTGATGGAGGCTTGGCTTCAATGATGGCTTTGGCTTTATTCTGATCAATCTGTATTCCTTTCTTGTGCACTACATAACCCAAGAAGTTTCCAGATGATACCCCAAAAGCACACTTAAGAGGATTGAGTTTCAACTTGAACTTCCTCATTCTTTCAAAAGCTGCTTCTAAATGAAACAGATGTTCCTCCATGGACTGAGATTTCACTACAATGTCATCAATATAACACTCTAGATACCCTCCAATGAGGTCATGAAAGATAGTGTTCATAGCCCTCTGATATGTAGCCCCAGCATTCTTCAGGCCAATGGCATTTTAACCCCATTCGAAGTGCCAATATTCCAGGACATCTGAATGTTGTCTGTGTGGAGTCCTCCTCTGAAATGCAGATCTGGTTTATACCAGAGGTCCATCCATCATTGATAAAACTTGATGCCCCCGCTGAACTGGTCTACCACCAGATCCACTATAGGCATAGGGTACTCATCTTTGGAGTTGCTAGAACAAGTTTCTGAAATCAATGCATACCCTCATTTTACCATTCTTCTTAACTACAGGCACAATATTAGATAGCCATTCAACATACTTGGCTGTCCTAATAAAGCCTGCCTTGAGTAGTCTAAGAATTTCTTCCTTAACTTTTTGAATTACTTCTGGATCTCATTCTTCTTGGTTTTCTGTTTGTAGGGCTTGAAGTTAGGCTTCATAGGGAGATGATGTTCCACTAAGACCTATCCAATCTTGGTAGTCATTATAAGACCAATGCGAAGCAATCTTTGTATTTCTTTAGAAAACCACAACTGGTCTCTGTCTAGACACATTCAAACAA